>VXBN01000006.1:5964-65470 GCA_013397395.1 Sinosuthora webbiana | reverse complement strand
GGGCGGGGGGGGACAAAAAAGTGGCAGACACCCCTCGTTTGCCCGCAAGGGGAGGAGCGTGGCTGCTCCAGGGTGCCGAACAATGGGATTGACGCTCCCAAAGAGCCACGGGCTCGGGGACAGCGCTGGCAGCGGCGTTGGCACCGAGTGTCCCCCCGCCCTCGCAGTTGTCCCGCTGCTCTTTCCAGTGGCCTGTCACTGCCGGGGAGGCGCTGGCCAGGGTGGCTCCCACCTCCCCTCCACCTCCCCGCGTCCCACCGGGTGCCAAAGCCAGCCCGGAGCCACCTCCACACCTGGGACGCTGCGCGGTGCCCGGGCAGGGGGGTCCCCCGGGCAGGAGCCGGGGCCGGGGGCGATGGGGCCGCGGGGGCCCCGGCCCCGCCAGCGCCGTGATTGGCGCGGCGGGGGACGAATGCCACAGCTGAGACGGGCCAGGCTACCTGAAGGACCCCGCATGTCCTCAGGTTTCACTCATGACCATCTGACAGCAGCAGCAGCTGCTCTGCCAACTCGCCGAGCCAAAGCCTCCAGGAGTCGAAGGAGAGGGAAATTCTGGCCCTAAAAGGTCTCTCCTTGGGATTTCGCACTCTCCACCCAACAGTAAGTACTGGGGTCAGTCCTGGGCTGCTGCCAGGGCCCCGGGCAGGGGCTGCGGGCTCTTGGATGTCCCCAGGTTTGTCGTTGTCGCCGTGCCTGGAGCGGTGCCGGCAGTGTCCCGGGATTTGTGGTCCAAGCGCTGGAGGTGGATGGGACCTGGGCGGACTCTGTTGTCTCTGGGGGGGTGTTTAGGGCCGGAGGCACCTGCTGGACCCCCCTGCATGGAAAACTGTCCAGAACAGGGGAGCAAGTCCCCACAAAGGTGCAGGCAGGGCACGGGGACCAGGGTGGCAGCAGCCAAGGGGCCCTCAGTGGCCACAGAGCTGTGTCAGGGTGACAGGGGACAGTCGGGGACGTAGCGGGCAGTGGGTTCCCGAGCCACCGTCCCCGCGGCAGTAAGGGAACCACAGGCAGGGCTCACAAGTTGCAAGGCTCCTTTCTCCTGGCTTCTCCTCCTGGAGGTCTAAATATAAACCCCGGCCTGGGCAAGCCAAGGTTGCAGGAAAGGTCTGCGGGTGCTCCCAGTCCCTCCTTTCGGGAAGGGCCCTGTCTCTGCAGAGCCCCCGGCCCCCGTGGGGCAGGAGGGAGGGACCCCGAGGGCAGAGGGCAGGAGGTGGGACCCCTGTTCTGCACGGGAATGGCAGGGATGGGGTGGCAGGGACTGGGAGGCTGTTCTCACACTGGGGCTGTGGGTGCACAGGCACAGTCCTGTGAGCCAGGGTGAGCCCAGGGTGGGGTTCAGAGCTGGATCCCTCACGGGAATCAGGCAGTGCCAGGGTGGGGTTCAGCTCGGGTTTTTGGGTGCTGTATCCCCCCTGTGCCAGCTCCCATCAGTCACTGCACAGGCAGGGCCTGCTGTGCACCCCCAGAGCCATTTTGGGGTTTATCCAGGGGCAGTCAGCCCCTATTCCCCCATTCCCCCCATTCCCCTCATTCCCCCATCCCTCATTCCCGAGGCCAGTGTGGAGCTGCAGAGGGAAGTTTGCTGAGGAGCAAACGAACATTTCCTCCCCTGCCCTCTGGGGCACTGATGGAGCTGTCAGGGATCAGCCTGCGGCAGGCGAGGGATGGAACTGCGGCTGCCAGCAAGAGACAACAATTCCATAAAGCCCTGGGGACAGCGGGACATCCCAGTCAGTCCCATTATCCCGGGGAGATCCTGGATGGGTGGATGCAGCATTGGAGCTGCCCGCTCTGGTCCTTTCCAGGAAAAATGCCGGATTTATACTGGTTTGAGGGGGGGAAGCTTATTTACAGGAACTGATTAACGAGCACAAAGTCCTGCCTTGACTCTGCTGTGCTAATATTTAAATAGCATTTTCTATTTTCCGATGTGCACGGAAGGGTCCGGTTCAGGCAAAAGGGCACTGTGGAGTCCCTCGGGCAGCTCCAGCTCCACTCAGGGAAATTTGCTGGATTCAGGGTAGGAGTGTGAGCGGCAGAGCCGTGAGGAGACGCCCAGCACCGTTTCTGTTTGCAACAGGCTGGACTAACGAGGTGGTTTCTGTGCAGGGGAGAAGGTGGTGGATGCTTTGGGAAGTTGTGACGGAAAAGATCCCGGTTTAGCTCAGGAGAGAGCAGGGAGGATGCTCAGCCTCTGCGCCTGTCCTGCTGCCTCCCTCCTGGGATTCATAAATCCCTGGAACATATTGTCGTTGGGTCCCCCTCCTCCATTTCCAGGTGGATGGGAATGAGATCCCTTGGGCTGTGAGGCTCAGCGTCTGTACAGCTCCAGGTGCCTCGTGCTGCTCCAGGGAATTGGGATCCAGGGGCTGCGAAGGGAGAAGGGGCATCCCCCAGCCCTGGGAAGTTGCAGGGCTCCCAGTATTGCAAATCCCCTGGGAGCAGCAGGTCTGGGACCGCTCCTGGTGCTGCCCTGGGCATCCCTGCAGGAGCTGCTGCCTCTCCTGGCAACCCCGGAGCTGGGGGCATCCCTGTGCCCCCGAGCCTGGGGACTCCGGGGGGCAGCAGGTCACTCCAGCCCCACACCGCTCTCCCTGCCCCCACACTGTCCCCTCGCTGTCCCCTCGCTGTCCCCTCGCTGCCCTCCCAGCACGGCTCAGATCTTTTCCAAGCCTGACACGGGAGCTGCCGGCAGGGAGGAGCCGCAGCTCCGGATGACACCCGAGCACAGGGTGGGCAGTGGGCAAGTGCAGGGTCCCCACTTTAACCCTTCCCTGGCTGCTCAAGCCTCCAGCACTGCCAACCCCCCCCAAAATAACCCCAAGCCGCCACCCAGCCCGGTGTCCTCTTTCCAGCAATGCCCTGTCCCCCAGCAGGGACAGCAGGAGCGGGATGGGGTGGCATCCCCGGCTCCAGGCAGGAACGGGTCAGTGCGTGGCTGCAGGATGGTGCAACCTCCTATTTCCATCTGTGGCCGGGGAGAGCATCCCAGGATTTCACGGCTCCCGGGCTGTGTGTGCCACCCCGCCCCGAGCACAGCAGGTACAGCCTCGGGGCACCGAGCCCCGGGAACTCCAGGGCGGCAGCGATCCGAGGGTCGTGGGGAATTCATTCCCACGTGGGTCTGATGCTGCTGCAGGAGCGGAGGCACCTCTGCAGGGCTGGAATTTTGGGTTGATGTGCGTGGAGGAGCTGTGTCCCCGTTGGAGGCTCAGCACGGAGGGGTCGGCTCTCCAAAGGAAGGCAGTGCCGGGATGGGCTCGGCTGGGTCTTTGCAAGGAGCTGGAGGAGGGAGCAGCACCGTTCTTTGGCAGGTGCAGAGCACCCAAAGCTCTGGAGAGCCCATGGAAGGTGCTGCTGGAATGGGACACAACTCCAGTGGAATTGTGCATCCATCCTTATTCCAAGGAAATCCCCCAGTGCCAGCACAGCTGCTGGGTGTCCTTGTCCCAGTGCAACACAAGGCTGGAGAGGGTTGGCTGTTGTCAGGAAGAGGATGGAGAGTGTTGGGAGGGCTCCTCTTTGCTCGGGAGAGGCAAAAGGCAGCGAAGCTGCATTGTTCCAATAGCAGGGAATTCATTCTCTGTGTGCTTAAAATAGTGGAATCAGGGAATGGTTTGGGTTGGAAAGACCTTAAAGCTCAGCTCATTCCATGGGCAGGGACACCTCCCACTGTCCCAGGCTGCTCCAAGCCCCAATGTCCAACCTGGCCTGGGACACTGCCAGGGATCCAGGGGCAGCCACAGCTGCTCTGGGCACCCTGTGCCAGGGCCTGCCCACCCTCCCAGGGAACAATTCCTTCCCAATCTCCCATCCAGCCCTGCCCTCTGGCAGTGGGAAGCCATTCCCTGTGTCCTGTCCCTCCTTCCCTTGTCCCCAGTCCCTCCCCAGGCCCCCCAGGCTGCTCTGGGTGACCTGTGGGTGACACGCAGTGGCCCTGCCCGAGGGACTGTGGTGGCACCTGAGGAGCGGGAACTGCTGCAGCATCTCCGTGTCCCTGGCCTGGCTGGGAAAAGGCACCCAGCAGTGCTGGGCTGGCTCTGGAATCACTTCCCAAGGGCTTTCAGCAGCCCTTCCCTTTGGCTGGGTTCGGGGTGGATTCCAGGCAGCCCTGGGGTGACGGATGCGCTTGGAAACATCCCACATTCCCATTGGCACACTTGGCCTGGGCCGTGCTGCAGACAGAGCAACAAACCCCACCCAGAGCAGGGTAAAGAGCCGTGGTGGTGACAGGAACCAGCCCTGGGACGTGTCACTCACGGGAGCCACCAGGGCAGGAGGTGTCTGAGCCACACAGCCCCGCTGAGCGCTTAAAAACGTCGGGAAGTCAAAGGATAATGCCGGAAAATAAAAAAAATAATAATTTTTTCTCACTCTAACTCTTCTGAGCCCACCACTATTTTAAAACAGAGTGGGAAAAGGCTTGGGGTGGCTTAATTTCCTTAATGGTGTCATTTTCTTGGGAAAATCACCTTTCAAATCTGCCTTTAAAGCAGCCTAAAAACCCAGCGAGTTCCCAGCACCGCCACGGTGGTGGAATTCCAACATCCCACAGCAGTGTCCTGAGAGCCAATTTGTGTGCAAAAGGAAATTTTGGAGGTTTCCTGTATCTTTCCAGATGGTTTTTGTAATGGAGCTACGGCGTAGAATTAAGGGACCGGTATTTACCCAGGGGTGGAAGCATCAAACTCTTCAATGGCACAAAAGGGGATGTAAATTTGTTTATAAAACGGCTGATTTTGCCTGGCACAACTGAGGGTTGAACATCTGAGTTCCTGAAGGAAACTCCCATAATCCTGAGAATCCCAATGCCCTGCTCGGCCCCTGGGAAATCTGCAGGACCTGAGGTGAATCTCCCCGACCTGCAGGATTGAAGTTCTCCACCCCTCTGCCACTTAGGGATAAAAAAATCCATTTCACGTCAGCTTTTTTCAATCTTCCCACGTTTTTTCCTAAAATTTTTGGGAAATACGGTAGGAACTAAACAAATAAACAGCCCATGAGACTTTTTCAGCCCGTGGCATCCCTGGGACCTCGGCAGGAGGGTTTCCAGCCATCAGACTTTCCAACACAGCTCCTGTCACCCTGCAGGCTGCTGGTGCCCTGGCTGGGCTTGGAGCAAGTCTGTGTTTTCCTGGCAGCCTAATCCATGGATTTTGGGGGGTTTTAAAACCTATTCAATGCATGCAGGGGTGGAGAGGGGGTTTCATGGACACACAGTAGGGTTGGGAGAGCAGGGGTGGGAATGGCTCAGGGATCACAGAATCATGGAATGGTTTGGGATGGAAGGGACCTTAAAAAGCATTTAATTCCACCCCTGCCGTGGGCAGGGACACCTCCCACTGTCCCAGGCTGCTCCAAGCCCCAATGTCCAACCTGGCCTTGGACACTTCCAGGGATCCAGGGGCAGCCACAGCTGCTCTGGGCACCCTGTGCCAGGGCCTCCCCACCCTCCCAGGGAACAATTCCTGCCCAATCTCCCATCCAGCTTCCCAGTGGGAAGCCATTCCCTGTGTCCTGTCCCTCCATCCCTTGTCCCCAGTCCCTCTCCAGCTCTCCTGGAGCCCCTTTAGGCCCTGGCAGGGGCTCTGAGCTCTCCCTGGAGCTTCTCCTCTCCAGGTGAGCACCCCCAGCTCTCCCAGCCTGGCTCCAGAGCAGCTCCGTGGTCTCCTCTGGACTCATCCCACATCCCTCTGATGTCGGGGATGGATGCAGAATCCCCACCCTCCCTTTCCCTGCTGCCCAGGGAATGCAGCCCAGGACAGAGAGGCAAAGCTGCTCCTGGAGGAGCAGGGATGTGCAGGGGAGGGGGGACAGTGCCCACGGCAGCGCTGGGGACATCCCCGAGCTCCCAGGGCTGACTGTGACTCAGCCCCAAACCCTGCGGGAGCAGCTGGGCCCGGCTGCCCCACCCTGCCCCACCCTGCCGGGGATGATCGGGATGCACAGGGAGGGGATTTCCTGTGGCATCACCCCCGGGCGCTGTTGGGGTGAAGCGGTGCCTCCGGGAGGTTCTGGGAGGCGCGGAGGGGATGCTGCAGGGCTGCGCTGGGCTGCTTTGGGCGGGGGTGTGACAGGCTCTGGTTTCCTGAGCGCTGGGTGCTAACACAGCCCCGCGCCCGCCTGGCAGCGTCTGTCCCCTCGCCGCCCTGGTCACACGAGTCCCTTGTCCCGCACTAATCCCTGCTGCAGGGCCCCAGGCTGGCTCTGCTCTTCCTGCTGAGTGAAGCTGATTTACACCTGCTCGGGGCCGCTCCGGGTGTTTTCTCTCTTGGACCCGTGTCCCGCTTGGTCTGCACAGGGTTTTTTCCAGAGTGTCTCAAGAGGATGAACCTTGCAGGGCAGGTTCGCAGGTGAACTCGTCCTAGAGCAGGTCAGGGCAGCTCCCTGAGCCGTGTTTGAATGGTCAGGGCATCCCACTGCTGTGTCCCGGTGTCCGTGGGGCCGGGATGTCCCCGGAGCAGCCCCCACCCTCGGCACACCCCCAGCGGTGCCTGCCCTCACTGACCCGGCCCTGGGAACTGCACCGCTCTGCGCTGATCCCATGGGAAACTCTGGGGCTGCAGATGCTCCCCCAGGGCACAGGTGACTCCAGGTGATCCCCCAGAAAAATGCCGTGGGGAGGGAGAAGCTGGAGCCTTGGTCAGGCAGGTGCAGGGAGATCCCAAGCCCCTGTGTCCCCCAGAGCCAAGAATGTCCTCCCCTCCTCTTCCTCAGCCCGTGGGAGGTCATTTTTGGGGCAGAATGAAGTGTCTGGATGGGGTGACGTTTCCAGCAGCCTCAGACAGGACCTGCCACCCTCTGTCCTGTTCCACAGAACCTCTCACACAGCAGCCCTGGGAGCTCTCAAACCAGTCCTGTTATTTTGGAGCCCAAATCCTTTGTCTGCCCTCAGAGCAGCAAAAATATCAGAGGGAACTGATTTTCTTTCCAAGTGCAGCCTGGGCACTCCTGAGCTGGGAGTTGCTCCCAGTGTCCTGCTGGCAATTCCTGATGGAGGAGCTGAGGGTTCAGGTGCCATGGGCACTGTCCCAAAGCTGCAGCTCACCTGTGTCACAGCAAAGAGGAGTCATTCAGCTCAGCTGGGCGGCCAAAGTTTAAGAAGCAAATAAAACAGCGCACTGTAGAGACATTTTAAATGATTGATTGATTTCCCAGCAGGAAGGATGATGGGGCAGGGATCTTCCTTAATCAGGGACTCTTGGAGGACTCAGGTCCTGGAGAGCTGGGCCAGAGCCCCGAGGAACCTTGTGGGTGATTTGTGCCCAGGGCAGCACCTGTCACTGGGCCTGAACTGCCTTTACCTATGGAGGCGCAAAGAGTTTGATCGGGGTTATTTATAGGAGCTGCTAAAAATGTGCCAGGATGTGCCAGGCCAGGGGCAGGGCTGCTCCTCCTGTCCCCATGGCCAGGGGCTGGTCCCAGGGTGGGACCCTTCACCTGGGCTGGTGGGACCCCCACGTACCCCACCCTGTGCCCACCCACACTGGTGTGGGACTGGGCTCACTGGGGACACGGGGCCGCTGGGCTGAGCCCCCACACAGCCTGGGCTTGGCTTTGCTTCCGAATTTGGGAAGCCACCAGAGATGCTGGCGGCTAATCTCCGTGTGGACGCGGTATTAGTCCTGCTCCGGTGTCCCTGGAGCCATCCCATCCTCTCTGGGTGGCCCCAAAGGGCTCAGAGCAGGACCAAGAGCTACAAAAAAACCCAAAAAGCCACAAAGAATTCCCATGCCAGGGGCAACACCCCCTTTGAGCCTCCCGGTGTAAGCGCAGGCAGTGCTGCCCTGCCCCAGCATCTGCCTCGGCGGCTGCCAGTCCGCTCCTGGTGCTGCCCCCTCGGCTGCCGAGCGGCTCGGTGGCTCCAGCCCAGCGACACGGGGAGGGGACACGGGCAGGAGCGGGGCTGGGGCCGCTCGCTGCGGCCGCCGCCGGGACAGGAATGAGCAGAGTCATGGGGCTGCGGAAACCCGAGCCCGGCGCTGATCGCTGGTGGCAGCTGGAGGCAGAGCCACCTCCGGCAGCGGGGACAGCGCTGGGGGACCGCAGCGACAGCTCCCGGGGAGACACGGCCCGGGCAGCACCGACGGCACTGAGCGTGGGACGGCCCTGGGACAGCCCGCGGGCTGTACTGACAGCTCTGCCAATCCCGATTCCCGAGGAAATTGAGGCTGCCCAAAGCCACGAGCTCCTCTGAGTCCTCGGAGCTGCCGGGGATTCGGTGGGAAGGTCCCCGTGGGCACTGGGGGTCCTGCCGGAGCGCGGCTGCCGCTCCCTCTATGATCCCGGTGGATCCATTCCCGGCCGGAGGTGTTCTGTGATCCCCGGCACCAGGGCACTCCCAGTGGGGTTTGGGGCCATAAAGCCGGACACAGCCCGCTGCTTTTTGGCTTCTTTGAGCTCCCTGTTACCGAGGGGAAGGTTCCAGAGCGGCTCAAGTGGAGCAGGAACTGGGTGTAAGTCCAGAGTAACTCCATGAGAAGCAGCAGTGGCGGCACCTCTGCCCCTGCCCGGGCATTGTCCCCTCCCAGAGACACCCGGGGGCCAAAATTCCCTTTTTGATTGCTTTGCTGAGGTCCCACCTCTGGGGTCCATCCCCCTCCTGGGGAACCTGCTCTGGGCTCTGGTTTGCAGCAGTTGGGGCCACAAGTTGGGCTGGGGCCAGACTCCACTTTGCAATGATGTGTCTCAGTTTGTGCCATTAAATAACCCCCTTCAGCAAGCACAAAACTCTCCTAAAACAGATGGAGTCGGAGAACCCTTCAGGTTGGAAAACTCAGAGATCATAAAGCCCAACTGTTTCCCCAGCACTGCCAAAGCCACCACTGGCCCCTGTCCCCAAGTGCCACATCCACACGGCTTTTAAAAACCTCCAGGGATGGGGACTCCACCACTGCCCTGGGCAGCCTGTTCCAAAGTCTGGCTAACTTTTCCATGAAGAAATTTTCCCAACAGCCAATTTAAACCTCCCCTGGCACAGCCATTCCCTCTCCTCCTGTCCCTGTTCCCTGGGAGCAGAGCCCGACCCCCCAGGTGTCCCCTCCTGTCAGGGAGTTGTGCAGAGCCACAAGGTCCCCCCTGAGCCTCCTTTTCTCCAGGCTCAGTCCCTTTCCCAGCTCCATTTCCAGTCTCTTTTCCCATCAGGGCTGTAAATGTCCAGTTCACCCTAATCCCAGAGGGCTGAGGGTTTCCAGCTCTCAGCACGGCAGGGTTGGGGTGGTCAGGAGTATTGATTCTGAAGGGTTTTTTGGGGGCAAGTGCTTGGCAACTTCACAGAAAGTTTGGATTTGCCAGTGGGATACTTGGTTTTGGCAGGGTGAGGCACAGAGGCGCAGCTGTCCCAGCATCCATGAGAAGCAGGTTGAGTTTTACAGAATGCTGGGCTCATATCCCACACAGTCTGGTGGTTCAGGGACATTGTCAAGGCACAGGGGCTCAAAGCAAGAACATCTGGGGTGTTGGGGGAGCGTCTGCCAGCATCTCCACCTCTCCCAGGGCACGTCAGCCTCTTCCCCCAGGCACAGCCACTCCTCTGCTCCACACTTCCCTCTCTCCAACCCTTTTTGTGCAGCAGAACATCCTCACCTCTCCTAACCCACCCACCCCACTCCTTGTGGGAAGTCATCCTGATCCCCATAACATACAAAAGTGCCATCACTGCTTCGCTTTTGGCTCAGGACAAGCCTTTAATGCTTCCTGGGAGCAGAGCCACCCAGCAGCACAGGCTCCTCGTGCTTCCCATGGCTGGGGGCTGTGCCAGGGCCACAGCCCTGCGGGACCCAGCTCCTCTGGCTCAGGAACCTCTCGTTTAGGGCACCACAGGCCCCTTGCAGGAGCTGCAGGAGCAAAGTTGTTGATGCCCTGCCAAGGGGAGGCAGCTGGAGTGGGGCCACTGCACCCCAAGGTGTTTGGTTATGTTGAAACACCGTGTTTGGGTTGTGAAATTGTGCGTCTGACACAGCCAGGTGGTGACAGGGACACCAGGTGTCCCAGCCTCGTGGTGCCTCCTGATCAGAGGCAGAATCACAGAATTAACGAGGTTGGAAAAGGCCTTTGAGATCTTCAAGTCCAATCCATGACCCAGCAGCCCCTTGTCACCCAGACCATGTGTCCATGTCAGCGCCACATCCAGGCTTTCCTTAAACACCTCCAGGGATGGTGACTCCACCACCGTGGAGCAGCTCCTTCCAATGCCCAATCTTTCTGGGAAGAAGTTTCTCCTGATGTCCAGTCTTCAGGAAGTTTACTTCCCCTAAGGTTGTGTCCCCTTGTCCTGTCACTGCTCCTGGGAGCAGAGTCCCACCCACCCCTGGCTGCCCCCTCCTGTCAGGGAGCTGTGGAGAGTCAGAAGTTCCCCCCCGTGCCTCCTCCAGACTGAGGCTTCCCAGCTCCAAAAGGGAATGGGGGTCTGGGAGGAGCAGGAACACAGGGGGTGCTCCATGACCCACATACAACAACCTTTCCCGCGAGCTCAAGATTTCTGCCACAAACCCATGTGCTAAAACGCCGCTGAGACCCCGGCACCCAATGCCCCCCGAGATGTCCCCGGGTGGCCTTTCAGCCCCTTGTCCCCGCAGGCTGGGCGTGGGCGGCCCGGAAGCAGAATGAGAGGATGGCCGGCCTGCCGCACATCCCGGGCCCCGAGAACCTGCGCCCCTTCACCCCGGCCTCGCTGGCCGCCATCGAGCAGCGCGCCGCCGAGGCCGAGGCGCTCCGGATAAAGCGGCAGCATGTGGAGATGCCCGAGGAAGAGGAGGTCAAGCCCAGCAGTGACCTGGAAGCCGGCAAGAACCTGCCCCTCATCTATGGTGACCCACCCCTGGAGCTCATTGGGACCCCCCTGGAGGACCTGGACCCTTTCTACAAGGACAAGAAGGTGAGGGCCAGAGCTCTTGTCCGTGGTGGGCTTGGCTTTAGGTGTAAGTCCCAAGCAAAAGACCCAAGCAGGGACCTCCTGTGCTTTCCACTGTGCTTACCTGAGCCCATCCTGGCGATCCACCACCCCAGACTGCTCTGGAGATGCTTCTCTTCCAAAGCAGAGAGCATCTCCAAGCCTTTGGAGCTCCAAACATGCAAAGATATTCTCCCCTCTGAAGGCAGCCCTTGGTCCGTGGTGTTTTGGGGGGTACAGGACTAACCCCCCCCTTCTCTTTTCTCCACAGACGTTCATAGTCCTCAACAAGGGCAAGTCCATCTTCCGCTTCTCAGCCACCCCTGCCCTCTACATGCTGGGGCCCTTCCACCCCGTCCGCAGAGGAGCCATCAAAATCCTCATCCATTCATATCCTTCATCTCTGGGATGCTGCTCCATGGCCAGGTCAAACCCTGGTGTTCAGAGTCCAAACAGCCCCAGGAGAGGGACGAGGGAAGCGGTTCATGAGGGGGTGGTAAGGAAACCTCCTGGGCCCCAGCACAGCCAGGACCTGCTGTGCAGTGCTTTACTCCGAGGAGTAGGTGCTTGATGGGCACCTTGGTGGCACCAAGAGTTCACTCCAGGTTGGAGAAGGGAGGAATCAGTTCGGCTGGAGAAGGGAAGAAGCTCAAGTGGTGAAGCTTCCTAGGGAAAAGTTGAAGGGTTTTGAGGTCTGGGGAGACTTGGAAAGGAAGGGAAATGTTCATGGGTCAGGGTCCCGTGGGCCATCTGGTCCCACTGGGAAGTGGGTGAGCAGGGGAGCTCCAAGGAGGCTTTGGGAGAGGGAAGCAGGACAGAGAGGGAAAGGCAGGAAAGGAGCCAGAGCACGAGGGGCATTGCAGGGTGGGTGGAAGTGATCCCAGCAGGGCTCTGGAGGAAGTGGGGTTCATGGCCATGAGGGGGGAGGAAAAGAGGGAGGTTTTGCAGCAGCGGGGTCTAAGCCTAGGAGTTAGAACTTTCTAGAAAGAGGTTGAAGGTTTTCGAGGTCTGGAGAGACTGTGAAAGGAAGGGAAAGTTGTATCCCAAGGTGATGAAGAGGAAGGAGCACAGGAGGCAGAAAGGGAGGCAGAGGCAGCACCACAGAGCTGGAAAGGGAAGCAGAAAGGAAGGGAAAGGGGCTGGGGCCATGCACAGGAGCAAAGAGGAAGAGAGGGAAGTGTGAGCACAGGACTGAAGCAGGAGAGCAGCAGGAGGAGCAGGGCAGGGTGGGGGACCATGGAGGCAGCCAGGACAAGAGGAACAGGGACACTTGGCTTCCTGACCATGGGGAGGGGGGATCCAGGCACCACCCAGAGCATTTGTCCTTGACTAGGTTTTAAATTATTCAGCATGTTCATCATGATCACCATTTTAACCAACTGCGTGTTTATGACGCTGAGCAACCCCCCGGCATGGTCCAAGAACGTGGAGTGAGTCCTGAGACCTCCCCCAGCCACGGGGACAGCCCAGCTTGGCAGTGTCCCTCAGGAGGGATATGACAAGGCTGAGAGAGGGGGATGGGGATCCAGGCACCCTTCAAAGCAGGAGAGGTGTCACTGGGAGGTGCTGGTGGCCCAGAAGGGATGTCCACACTCTCCATAGGGCATTGAGGAGGGAGAGTGTTTCAGAGCTGCCCAAAATCTGGTGGGGTCCCCGTATCTGGAGAGCCCTGAAGAGCAGGTTGGGCTGGGGTGTGTCAGCACTATCAGTCTGGAGAAGCTGATCCACCTGTCCAGGGACCATGGACAGCCCAGGGGGAAATCCAGCATTTTCTGCTGTGGTTCTGCACAGTCAGGTCTCAGCAGGGCTTTACAGAGAGCGTGGGGGTGGTAGGACATCAGCAGGGACAGAGGTGGTGTAGAATGGTCACCAGAGAGACTGGTACCTCGAGACTTCCCAACCCACCTTACAGGGTGAGGTGAAAACCTCTCCCAGCGCTGAATCACCCCAAAAACCCTTCAGCCCCCCAAACTCAGCTCCTCAAGACATTCCCCCTGGGTGGGGGGGACAAAACCTTGGACCTGGGCAAGTGTCTCCTGAGTGACCAGTCCCGTTTCAGATACGCCTTCACTGGGATCTACACCTTCGAGTCTCTCATCAAGATCCTGTCCAGAGGCTTCTGCATCGACGACTTCACATTCCTGCGGGACCCGTGGAACTGGCTGGACTTCATGGTCATCTCCATGGCGTGAGTCTGGCGGGATGGGGGCGACAGGAGGGAAATTTGGAGGAACGAGGAGTGTTCCAGGCAGAGCCCCTGGAGCTCTTCCCTCTCCTGTCCCACAGCTACATTACCGAGTTCGTGGACCTGGGGAACATCTCTGCTCTCAGGACCTTCCGTGTCCTCCGTGCCTTGAAAACCATCACAGTGATACCAGGTGGGACTTAGAGGAGGGGCCTCCCCTCCGTGCCTTCCCCTGAGCTCAGGTATTCCCACCGTTCCCAGCAATTCCTGGTTCTTTTGGCAGCTCCAAGAGAAAACAGAGGAAATGAGGTGTTTGATAAATTTTCCACATAATTCAAATTTTGGGTCAGGTCCTGCTGATTTTACATCTTGAAATCAGCTGCACTCATCAGGTTGTTTGGCAGCCCCTGAAGGGGCCGATGTGATGTTTTTAAGGCTCCTTGGAGATGAATTAAGGGAATTTGTGCTCCCAGTGGATTTATGGGTTTGATAAACCAAATCTCTCCATTTTTGAAGCTGTGGACTCAGTTTTGTGACATCTGTTGGCTGCTCTGGTGCTGAGGCTGAGATATTTAACAGGTATTGGTTTGACACCACCTGAAACATCCAGACTCATGTGAGGAGCACCTTATCAAATCCCTCTGACTGCCCATTTCCAAATTTGATACCATTTCCACACCTGGTGCAAGCACACAGAAATCTGGAGTGTGAGATTGAACTGAAAATGAAAATTCCTTGTGGTGAATAAATCCTTGTGGTTTCCCTGCAGGCTCCACATAGTGAGGGTTCACATTTGAATGTTTTTTTTTTTCTTCATCAAACAGGCTAAAAATTGCATTGAGCAAAATGTAAACTGCTGCTTCTTTCTGGAATGGCATCCCCAAGGGCTCTGCAGAAATAGCAGTGGCAAAAATAAGCTGGTTTAGAACATCTGACCTTGGTCAGGCCCTTGGAGAACAGGATTTTACCTAAATAGTTTGGGGAATGAGGAGCTGGCAGGAGGACAGGGCTAAAAGTCGTTTCCTTGGAGAATTTCTCCATGTGAGAAAGCTCTGGGCTCAGAGAAGCTCTAAAGATGAGCACTGGGATGTCCCAGCATTGCCCTATGGCAATGTAGACCTTGGCTGACAGGAACTCCATCCTCCACGGAAAAATCCCACTGAGGATCTGTGGATCAGCCTCCTCTGGGGAGGGAAGGGTGATGAGTTAATCCAGATGCAGATGTCACTTTGTCACCTTCACTTGGCATACCAGGGATTTTCCAGCTTGAAGGGATGAGGATGAGAGGTCTGGCTGGGCTCCCAAGCACCCAGGGACAGGAGTTGGACTACGGAGGCTTTTCTGGAGCTGGGAGAGGTGCACAGCATCATCCAGCTGGGCCAGCAAAGAGCTTCTCCATGTCCCACTCCGAAGTGCTTCACTCCAGTGGTTTGGTACAAAAAGAAATGCCAGATTGTGGCATTTAGGGAAAAAACAAAATCTAAAGGAATTGATGGCTGCCAGGCTGGGATGGGCTTTGAGATGGATATCCCAAGGCTGGGATGGGAAAGTCACCAGCACCAACCCAAGGGTGACAGTTCTGGGGCCCAGCCATGTGTGGGGACAGAGCTGGGACATGATGTGAGCACAGAGCTGGGGGGCTGAACTCAGTGGTGACACACGTCCCCACCAAAGCCAGCACCTTTTGGGGACACCCCACAATTCACAAACAAGCAATCAGCTGAGCAGTGCTGCCTCCCCCCAGGGCTGAAGACGATTGTGGGCGCTCTGATCCAGTCGGTGAAGAAGCTCTCGGACGTGATGATCCTCACGGTTTTCTGCCTGAGCGTCTTCGCCCTCATCGGCCTCCAGCTCTTCATGGGCAACCTCCGGCAGAAGTGTGTGCGCTGGCCTCCCCCCAACAGCACCTTCCTGGAGGATCTGGGGCTGGACAACGACACCTCGGTCAACTCAACCTTCTACGACTTCATGGATGACTTCACCGGGAACTTCACCGGGAACTTCACCGGGAACTTCACCGGGAACAGCACCTTTGACTTCGATGCCTACATCAACGATGAAGGTAAAGCTCCTGCAGCTCCTTCTCTGACCCCTCACCCTGGTTTGTTCCTCAGTTTCCTGCTCGTCCTGGCTGCTCCAGGGTTTGCTCACATGGACCTTCCTGCCAAGGCTGGTGGGTGGAACTGGCTGTGCACCCTCACAGAAGGGGCAGATGATATCAAATGCCCCTGGATAGGAAAGATGACCTGCACCCGGACAAGCTGACCTCTTCCAGGAAGGTTTCACAACAGGAAGGTTTGGATGGACCAGTGTCTCCATCTCTCTCATTTGCTGGTCAGGGCCAATATCCCATTGGGGTGGTTACAGCAAGCAGACCAAACCCTTGAGGAGCAAGTGGAACTTTGGGTGGAAAACGAGAGGAAAAGATACAGGAATGACATTTTTAACCCACTTTTCACTATCTGGAATCCACAAAAGCCACAGGAGGGAAGGGCGGGAGGGAGGGAGAGAGAGAGGGAGAGAGGCAGAGAGAGATGGGACCAGCACAGGTCCTCAGGAAGGTCTAAGGTGCTCCTTTCCTACCCCTTCTTTGAGGTTTTTCCCCAAAGTGTGGTGGGTTTTTTGTTTTTGTTTTGTTTTTGTTCTTCAGTTTTGAGTTTTTAAACTCCATGAAAATAAACATCCCAGCAAAGCTGCCTGGGCAGGGATGCTCCACAGCTCATTCAGGACCCACAGCAGAGCTCAGATGGCCGGGCTGGGTCTCAGCTGAGATGGGTGGCCCAACAATCAGCTCCAGGGGTCATTACAAGAAGGTTTTGGTATGGGGCAAATTCAATCCATAGGATCTGATGAGCTCTGTGAAAAGCTGCCCAAGGGTGCCCAAGGGTGCAGCAGAGCAGCTTCTGGGGCCAGGCCGAAAACCTGGAGCTGCACAAACAGGATATTTCCTCCCTGAGCCCACACAGGACAAAGAGAAGCCTCATGGCAAGAAGGCAGGCAGAGCCAGGGAGGATTCAGGAAGCTCCAGAAGCCCTGGGAGGGCTGTGCTGGGTGATGTTCAGCATTGGGTCCACCTGCCCTCTGCCACATCCAGGTGTGGGTGTCTGCAGGTGCTCCTCTGTGTCCCTGGGGCAGGTGACCTGTGGTGGCACTGCTTGGCAGCTCCTGTGGCTCTGGATCTGTGCTGGAGCTGTAAGGAAGAGCTTTAGGGACCCCATGTCTGTGAGCAGGGTGGGGGTGTCCCCACCAGCGATGGGAGCAGTAGGAGAAGGTGTAGCCATGGAGCAGGAGCAGTCTCTCCAGGTTTTCCTGGAACTCCTGCAGTGGCCCATGCTTGGTGCCTTCTGCGAACACCCTGATTTCCCAGGAAAACAGGCCAGCCCTGATCCTTTGACCTCACATTAACCCATCTTCCAAGTGGCCTGGCCCTGGCCACATCCAGAGCTCTTTCCAGGCTTGGGAGGGACCTGGTTGGATCGATGAAACAATCCCAGGAGCTCCCTGAGACAGAGCCAAGACAAACAACAAAGTCAACAGAGAGTAGACACCCACGTGCCTGACACTGGGAGTCAGCCAATTCCCCTGGGATTCAAGGGATCTCCCTGACAGCAAGTTGCACCCAGGAGTTTGAAAATCAATGTTTGTTCTTACTTATTTGTTTATTCATTTATTTGTTTGTTTGTTTTTATTCCTCACTCCTTCCCCACCTGCAAAGCCAACTACTACTTCCTGGAGGGAGCCCTCGACGCCCTGCTCTGCGGGAACAGCAGCGACGCCGGGTGAGTGAGACCCCCTCCCTCTGGCACAGCTCGTGGGATCCCTGATGCTTGGGATGGGACAGGGCTGGGGCTGGGAACATGGCTCTGCAGGGGAACAGTCCAGGAATCCCAATGGCTCAGCTTGGGGACCATCCTGATGTTATCAGCTGGATCATCCCAATGGTATCAGCTTGAGGGGGTTTCATTCCAGGCACGCCAGCTTTATCAGCTTTGGGGCTGTCAGCTGGAGCATCCTGAGGGTGTCAGCTTGAGGGGGTATCAGTCAGAGCATCCTGAGGGTATCTGCTTGAGGGCATCAGTCTGGGCATCACAACTGGATCAGCTTCAGGTGGAATCAGTTCAGGCATCCCAAATGTATCAGCTTGAGGGGTCTCAAGTCTGAGCATCCTGCCTGGATCAGCTTTGGGGGTATCAGACTGGGGCAGATGGTGTCAGTCCAGGCATCCCACCTGTGTCACCCCGGAGGGGAGCATCCCCCCTGCTGCACGCCCTCTCTGTCAGGGTGGGTTTGGCTGTGGGGCCATGCCAGGGTCTCATTCCTGCTGCCCCCCTGGCAGGAAGTGCCCCGAGGGCTATGAATGCATGAAGGCCGGGAGGAACCCCAACTATGGCTACACCAGCTACGACACCTTCAGCTGGGCCTTCCTGGCCCTCTTCCGCCTCATGACCCAGGACTACTGGGAGAACCTCTTCCAGCTGGTAGGCACTGCCCCTCCATCCCTGTGAAAGTGCTCCTCTTGTTTCCGTGCCGCCCCTGAGGTGAAAAGTCACTGACTGTAAGTTTGTGGGTCCTTCTCCTGTGGTTTGTGGATCCAGGCAGGATCAGGGGAGATGGGGATGGTCCCAATCACTATTTCCCCAACATGGGAGTGCAGTGTATTTCCCAGGGTGCTGTCAGCTCTGTCATGGAAATCAGGGATTAATCACATTGTCCAGAGCATCTCTGGCTCGAGCTGAGGGACAAAATAAAGAGGAGAAGCCACGTCACTTGTCCCCTCATTGAGTTGTCCTCTAGGGAGGCACCACAAAACCCCAGCTGACCCCAGCTCCAGAGGCTGGTAAAAGGGATCCTACACCTAAGGCTGCCCCTGCCCTCTGGAAAGGTTTTCCCATATCATGAGTCAAAAAAGGACCACGTTGGCCTGAAAGTGAGGCTTGAGAGGGTGGGAGCTGAGCAAAGCAAACCAGTGATGGAATACCAGTCCCACCTCCATCGCTCCCAGCCCTTGGGAACCTTGGGAACCAAGGCTCCTCTCTGCCTCCCATCAGTCCCAGCTCAATGCCAGAGACTGCAGGAAGGTCCACTGGGAAATAACCAAGCCTTGGAGAAGACAGGAACAAAATATTTCCCTCCTACCGCAACCAGGAGGGTGTCCTGGGGCAGCACCTTCTCTTGGGAGTGTCACCAAAGTGACACGGTGACATCCCTGCCACCTCTTCCTACAGACACTGAGGGCAGCAGGGAAAACCTACATGATCTTCTTCGTGGTGATCATCTTCCTGGGCTCCTTCTACCTCATCAACCTCATCCTGGCTGTGGTGGCCATGGCTTATGCCGAGCAGAACGACGCCACCATGCTGGAGGAGCAGCAGAAGGAGGAGGAATTCCAGCAGCTCATGGAGCAGCTGAAGAAGCAGCAAGAGGAGCAGGAAAGGCTGGTGAGTGGGAAGAGTGGAGGCCGAAATGAGAGGTCTTGGGAATGGGGAGAGGAAATGGAGGCAGCAATAGGCACGGTGTAAAACCCAAAGTAAAACTGCGTTTGGTCCGTAGGAAGTAAAGAAAAAATGGAGTAACTGTTTTGGGCATCCATTTGAATCAAGAAACTGAGATACTATCATGGGTGGGGACGAAAAATGCTGAAAATATCAAATTTCCACGTCCAAATGCCAGCCCAGGGTGCACTGGGAGGCAGCAGAGAGGAGCATCACAGGGGTAAGGTGTTGTTTGAGAGGAGGAGGTGAGGGACATAAAAGGCCTCAGAAGTTCCCGTGGATCTCCTGCAGCACATCAGGAAGCCTGGCAGGAGCCCAGCTCCATGTCACCAGGGCACAAAGGAGGCATTCAGGGAATATGGGGCAGCTGCAGCACAGCTCAGGGTGTCAGCAAACCCTTGGCTTTGGAGACACAACAAAGGGCTCGAGACACCCTGCACCTCACCAGGGAGATCCTGGTGTCCTGCGGAAGCCAAGGAAACCTGGAATGTTTCCTTGTGTCCGTGCTCATTGCAGGAGGGTTGGAACTTCAAATGTAATAGCACTGTTGGAAAGAAAAAAACAAAAACCCAAAGCAAAACAACAAAAAAAAGGAAATAATTGTACATGCAATGGAAATGTGATAATATAACATTTTGGGGGGATAAATGAATTTTGATCCAAACATTCTCAAATTCAGTGCAAGTGCAAAAATCCTAGAGGTCACATTTCAGTAAGAGCCTGGAGGATTTTGCTTCTTTGACATTTTGGATGAGAGCTGATTGCAAAGTGCAAAGTTTCCTGCTTGAAGAACCAAGATTTGCTCAGTTTTGTCCCTAGGAATTATTCTCCCTGATCTAACTCAGCTGTGGAGAGCTGAGTGCAGAGGGTGCAAGGGATGGAAAAGGGAAAAGGGAAAAGGGAAAAGGGAAAAGGAAAAGGGAAAGGGAAAGGGAAAGGGAAAGGGAAAGGGAAAGGGAAAGGGAAAGGGAAAGGGAAAGTCTTGGAAATCCCAGGATGTCTTGGGTTGGAAGGGACCTGAAAGCTCACCCAGTCCCACCCCTGCCGTGGGACACCTCCCACTGCCCTAGGCTCCTCCAAGCCTCATCCATCCACCACTTCCAGGGACAGAAGGAGTTTTCCCACCCCCTGGAGCCTCCAGGCACGGTGGGATGTCCCCGTGGCTGTGGACACAGGGGTGACGGGGCCGGGGTTGTGCAGTTGCAGGAGCGCGCGTCCAGCAGCGATTCCCTGCCCAGCAGCGTGGCCGGCAAGGGACACGACTCGGACCTCAACAGTGACCAGGACAAGGCCAAGGACTGCAACGGGCAGGTGGTGCCCAAGATCACCCTGCAGAGATCCGACACCGTGATTGATGTAGGTGCCAGCTCTGCCCCTGCCATCCCTGGGTGCCCACCCTGGCCAACCTCCTGAGGGGAGAGCCTTGTGCCCACCTCGCCATGGGTCGGGTCCTACGAGCCTTTTTGGGGTCCCCACCTTGCACCCGGAGGTCCCTCCAGACAATTCCCTGTTTTCTGCCCGCTCTGCCTTTCAGAGCATGGAATAACTCTGCATCCCTCCCTCCTCTCCTCCCAGTTCAACCCCACCTATGAGCCCGAGAAGCCAGACCTCAACCACCTCACCGTGGGCAACCAAGACGGGCCAGGGCTGGAGAAGAGGGTGGGAAGTGCCATCAGTGTCATCTCCAATGCTGTGGAAGGTATGTCCCGCTGGGTGAGGGTCCTGGTCAGTGCTGCAGGGCCTGGGTTGGTGACAGTGGCTGTCCCAGATTCCCAGCCCTGCATAAGGGATGACTCCAGCCCTGGGATCTCTGTACAGGGTCAGTGATGCTCAAGCCACTTTTCATCCCAGCCCACTGGGATGATGCCTGGAGGCAATAATCAAATATCTCACACAAATTAATGGGATTGCAGGTGATTAGAGGGGTCTCTAGAGCCATCTGGGAACTGCTGAGCAGCTTTTTCCCAGGAGCTGCTGTGCCAGCTGCAGCAAAAAGCACCACACACTCAGCAGTTCATGTCCCCCATCCCCCCAGGAATGGGAACAAAACCCTCTGCTCAACACAGAGCAGTTCCCTTGGATGTCCTGCCAATCTCAGGGTGGCAAGGACACCTCAAATCCTGCCGAGGGGCTGGGAGAGGGGTTGGATCCACAATTCCCTGGCTTATCTGCCTCTCCATCCCTCTCCAGTTTGGAGAGCCAGGTCTGCATCATCTCTGTGCCTGGGCATGGGAAGGCTCCTCCTTTTAGCCTCTGTATTTTTTGGGTGCCACAATATAAAAAAGATCTAAAGCTTTTAGAAAGTGTCCAAAGGAGGGCTAAGAAGATGATGAAGGATCTGGAGGAGCCACATGAGGAGTGGCTGAGGTCACTTTGTTCAGCTGGAGAAGAGGAGCCCACGGTCATACCTCAGCTCCTCCCAAGGGGCAGCTCCAGTCTCTGCTCCTTGTGACCAAGGACAGGACAAGGGAACGGCTGGAGCTGTGCCAGGGGGTTGGGATGGAGATCAGGGGAAGGTTCTTCCCCCAGGGAAGGGTCCCAGCCCGAGGCTGCCAGAGCTCCAGGAGTGTTTGGACAGCACTTGCCAGGGATGCCCAGGGAGGGATTTTTGGGGTGTCTGTGCAGGGCCAGGAGCTGGATCAATGATCCCTGTGGATGTCTTCCAGCTCAGGATATTCCATGATATTTAAAATCATAGATCATCCAGAGCTGGTCCAGGACCACAGGAGAACTTCTCTTGAGGGTCAGCACTTGCTCACCCAGGTGAGGACAAGGTGACTCCACACTTTTCCTTTCCCACCCTCAGAGCTGGAAGAAGCTCACCAGAAATGCCCACCCTGGTGGTACAAATTCGCCCACACATTCCTGATCTGGAATTGCTGCCTTCCATGGGTGAAGCTGAAGGAGTTTGTCAAGCTGGTGGTGATGGACCCCTTCGTGGACCTGGGCATCACCATCTGCATCGTGCTCAACACTCTCTTCATGGCCATGGAGCACTACCCCATGACAGAGGAGTTCGAGAATGTGCTGAGCGTGGGGAACCTGGTAGGGAGCTCCATCCCTCCCCTTTCCAGCCCAGCAGCCCCAGCCCCCATCCTGGAGGGCAGCAGAGGGGATTCTGAGCCACCCCCTGCATCACAACCCTGCTGCCAGCCCTGGGTGACACCACAGTGTCCCCGAAACGTTGGGTGGCCACGGGGCAGAGCAGGAGGTGTCCCAGATTGTGGGAACAAACAGGTCCCCACTGAGCAGGAAGCAACAACGCAGCGTTAAAATGAATAATAATCGGGGGTTTGCCCAGTGGAATCATTGCAAATCTCAGCTGTCCCGATTTTTCAGGTGCTTTTTGTGGCTGCTCCTGCTTGGAGCTGGCGACAAATGGCTCTGAGCTGGGTGGATCTGCTGGTGGGACAAGCCCGGGAGCCCCCTGGCAGCGGTGGGAAAGAACGGGAGAGCTCCCATCCCCTCTGTGCCACCGTGCCCTGCTCCAGCACCTGCCGGGGCCTCTGGAAGCGCAGCCCTGGAGTGACAGATGCCGCTGGCCGGGCGGGCGGGACCGGCTCTGGTTTCATTCAGGAAATACAAGGGGATTAATGGGCCGGTGCTCAAGGCACGGCCGGGCTGAGGCGGCTCCAGCCCTTCCCCCGAGCCAGGAGCGGAGTCTGGCTGCGGGAGCACCCCCGGGGGAAGGATCTGCTGGGGCAGGGCCAGAGGAGATCCCACTGGGACAGGATGCCCCCACATCCCCTGCCTGTGCCCGCGGTGGGAGCTGCAGCCCTGCTGCCTGTCCCACCGCAGGGTGTCAAGGACAAGGGCAGGGATCAGCCAGGAGGAGCAGGACAGGGGATGTTTGTGACCTGCCACGCCAGGGACACGTGGGGATCGTCCCCTGGATACGGGAGCAGGAACAGGGCAGGGGACATTTGTGGGCTGGCATGCTGGGGACATGTGGGGACAATCTCCTGGGATACTGGAGCAGGACAAGGGATGTTTGTGGCCTGCCATGCAAAGGACACGTGGGGACAGTCCCCTGGGATGCAGCTGCAGGAGCAGGACAGGAACACTTGTGGGCTGACATGGAAGGGACACGTGTGGACAATCCCCTGGGATACTGGAGCAGGACAGGGGACATTTGTGGGCTGGCATGCTGGGGACATGTGGGGACAATCTCCTGGGATACTGGAGCAGGACAGGGGACATTTGTGGGCTGGCATGCAAGGGACGTGTGGGGACAACCTCGGGGATGCAGGAGCAGCAGCCTCCCTGCTCAGTGAGGGACAGACCTGTCCCAACACCATCCCCAGCCAGGCCAAATCTGTCACCGGGCCCTCTGCACGTGCTGTGCCATGGAATTGCAGCAGGGATGTCAATTGTCACCTGCCTGAGCCCTCTCTGCAGTGACACAATACTGCAGGTGCCATTGTGGTCCCAGGAAAGGAGCAGTGTGTAAAATCCAGCTCAGCTGTCACAGGGCTCAGGGAGGGACAGGGGCATCCCAGTAGCAGCCCAATTCCACTGCTGGGCATCTGTGATTTCCCAGTCATCCCAAAGGTGTCTCTTTGCCAAGGAAATTTTATTTTTAATTTCCAGCTGCCAACACTCACCTTTGTGTCCCTCCAGAGCAATCAGTCACCAGTATTCCCAGTCTGGCTTCACCAGCCACACTGGGCAGCATCTGGGGAGCTCATTCCCAACTGGGACTGGCCCTACCAGTGTGAAATGCTTTGGGAACACACCAAAAAAGAGGGATGCTGCCCACCCCACAGCTCAGCACTGGTTTATGAACGAGTGATCAAGGGTGCTGCTTCCCACAGGTCTTCACAGGGATCTTCACGGCAGAGATGGTTCTGAAGCTCATTGCTCTGGATCCCTACGAGTATTTCCAGCAGGGCTGGAACATCTTCGACAGCTTCATCGTCACTCTGAGCCTGGTGGAGCTGGGCTTGGCCAACGTGCAGGGGCTCTCCGTGCTCCGCTCCTTCCGCCTGGTACGTGCCAGGGGACACCTGGAGGGTGACAGGGACAGGCTGGGGATGGCTTGTTCAGCCTCCTTCGTGGTGGAGGCTCAGCTTGGGAGGGACCAACTCAGCCCCTGTTTAAGGTAAGACTGAGTCAAGTTAAATATTCAGGGAAGTTGGAGTCAGAGCAGCTGGGGGTTTAACCCATCCTGCCATGATCAAACTGCCCTGGCAGGGTCAAATGGCAGTGCCACAGCCTTGCTGGCACCTTGTGGAAATGACACCCCGAGCCACCCCCTTCTCCCCTCGCCCCCCACAGCTCAGGGTTTTCAAGCTGGCCAAGTCCTGGCCCACCCTCAACATGCTCATCAAGATCATCGGCAACTCCGTGGGCGCCCTGGGCAACCTCACGCTGGTTCTGGCCATCATCGTCTTCATCTTCGCCGTGGTGGGGATGCAGCTCTTCGGCAAGAGCTACATCGAGTGCGTGTGCAAGATCTCCGTGGACTGCAGCCTGCCCCGCTGGCACATGAACGACTTCTTCCACTCCTTCCTCATCGTCTTCCGCATCCTCTGCGGGGAGTGGATCGAGACCATGTGGGACTGCATGGAGGTGGCCGGCCAGACCATGTGCCTCATCGTCTTCATGATGGTCATGGTCATTGGGAACCTCGTGGTGAGGCTGGGGGGACCCTTGCTGGGGGCAGGGACAGAGGGGGTCGTGGGGTGGGGACACTTCTGTCCAGCTCGGCCTTTCCCACGGCGCTGTGCCCATGGGCAGGGTCTGCTTAGAGCTGCAGGGAGCACAGGGATTGTCCTCCCTCCCCCGGCCCTTGGGATGGGCTGTATCAGCTCTGTGTGAAACAGAGAGAGAAATGATTCCTGAGGGACCTCCAGCTGAAACCAGAGCAGGAACTGGGGGGGGAACTGAGGCACAGAAAACACAACTGGGCTTTAGGCAGCGGCAGGAGCAACTCCGGGATAAAACACAGCACAGCTTCAAGCTGCCCTATGTCCTCCACCTGGCTTTTCCAGCTTTCCTGCCCCATTTCCCACTCTCCTGATGAGGCAGAGCTCCATCCATCCATCCATCCATCCATCCATCCATCCATCCATCCATCCATCCCACCTTTTGCTCCAGGTGCTTTAGGGAGCAGGCCCCCCCCAGGGCTCCTGCAGATCCCCAACCTCCCCCGTCCTCACCGTGCTCCAGGTGGCATCTGGTGGTGGCCAGTCTCCTTCCCTGTGTCTGTGGGACCCCCTGCTGCCCTCACCCCCATCCTGCCCCCATCCTCCCCACTCCCTCTGGCTGCCTGTGCTGCCCGAGCTACAGGTTTGTGAGTTCCAGGCGAGCGTGAAATCCTTTCTAAACTTGGTAACCCCAGCGCTGGCAGCCCTGGAGCTTGTTTTGCAGTCTGCGTGGGCCCTGCTCTCCCTTCTTGAGAAGCAGGGCAGGGGAGGGAAGCATCGACTTGCTCCTATTACTTGCCGAGATTGTGTAATCCCTTTGGAATTTGCTTTGAAAAACTATCTGCCGCCGGGAGCTGCTGACCCCTGTCCCCAGGGAGGCTCTGAAAGGAGCCCGGGGAGAAACTCAGAGCAGCCCCCGGCTCGGGTCAGCTTGGAGTGTCCCACTTGGAGGGCAGAAACTTGGGATTTGGGTGCCTCTTGTCATCCCTGGCTCACGCCAGGGATTTGGGGTTTTGAAGGGAGAGCCTCTAGCTGCAGACCTTGCCCCAGGCCTGTGCTGGGCAAACGAAGGGAGCAGCCCCGTGTCCCCCCGGGCTGCCCACCTCCCACCAGGCAGCAAAGGTTTGGATGCCACCTTTCCAGGGGACTGTAAGGCTGGGTCAGGCTGAACACCACCCAGAAGGGCACCTGTAAGAGCAAGAGCCTCTCCAGGATGATCTGCAGGGAGTGCAGGAGTTTGCAGAGCCCTCCCTGCAGAGCCCTCCCAAAAGAGGGCCCCAAAAGAGGCTCTGGAAAGTTTCCCTCTTCTGGAGCTCACTTCTGGAGTAGCACAGTCTGCCCACCTCTCCAGCAGACTGCTCTGGAAAAGACACGGGGGCAGCACAATTTCGGCTGGTGGGGTCAGTGACAGCCCTCCCAGAGGTGCAGGTGTCCCCATCCCAGAGGTGCGGGTGTCCCCATCCCAGAGGTGCAGATGTCCCCATCCCAGAGGTGCAGATGTCCCCATCCCAGAGGTGTGGGTGTCCCCATCCCAGAGGTGCAGGTGTCCCCATCCCAGAGGTGTGGGTGTCCCCATCCCAGAGGTGCAGATGTCCCCATCCCAGAGGTGTGGGTGTCCCCATCCCAGAGGTGCAGGTGTCCCCATCCCAGAGGTGCGGGTGTCCCCATCCCAGAGGTGTGGGTGTCTCCATCCCAGAGGTGTGGGTGTCCCCTCCCTGAGCTGCACCCCAGCCCTTGGGGCAGCTCTGCAACTCCTGCACGGGCTCCATTTCCAGCCCAGCAGAGAAACGCGGAGCACAAACACGGCCAGAGCTCTCTGTGCCCTCCTCCTCCTCGGCCAGGCTCTCCCGGCCGTGCCTCAGGTATTTCCGAGTCCTGGAGCCCGTCCCAGAGGCTCCCAAGTATCCCGGTGCAGGGAGGTGTGTGTTTCTCCGAACTTCCCCTGCGCAGGAAGAAGGTGACCCGTCCTTTGCTCTTCATGACACTTTGAGCATTTCCTTTGGGGTTATTCAGGGAAAAGGGAGGAAGTCAGTCGGGTGACAAGGTAACGGAGTCCTGCCCGACAAAGACAGAGCCAGCGGCACCCATTAACTGTAACTCGTACTTAACGGGGGCATTCAACTGCTGGGCCCGCGGGGATTTATTTAAAGACGTGGTTTAAGGCACATGGCATGAGCCATGTGAAAACAGCAGTGTCCTTGGATAGCAGCTAATTCCCGTCTCAGATGCGCTGCTGGCACCGCGCGGCACGGCACAAACACCGACAGCTGTGGGCTGGCTCTGTCCCTGCTCCGCTCCACGGAGGTGCCTGTCCCACTCCTCTGCTCCCCGAGCTGCTCCAGGTTTCTGGCAGGCAGCAAGCCCAGCTGTGCCCGGAGAGGCTGTGGTGGGGTCCAGTCACGTTTTGGGACGGTGAAGTAGGAGGGGAAGCACACGAGCCCGTGCTTGGAGTTACACAGAGCATTCACTGGCTCGTGCTGAGGTGACACATTGCTTTGATGAAGCAGAGCAGTGTCTGGGACACGGGGATGGGGTCACAGCTGGGGTTCAGGCTCCTCCGTGGCTCCAGGGTGTGGGACACCCTTGGGAGCTTGCTGGGCATCTGAGTTACCCAAGCCAGGGAGGAGGAGAGGAAGAGCTGCAGCTGAGAGGACAAGCAGGTTTCGTTCTGGGGAGAGAAGGGACATAATCACAAAATCGTGGAGTCTCAGACTGGTTCGGGTTGGAAGGGACATTAAAGAGCACTTAGCCCCACCTCCTGCCATGGCCAGGGACACCTTCCACTATCCCAAATTGCTCCAAGCCCTGCCCAACCTGGCCTTGGACACTTCCAGGGATGGGGCGGCCTCAAGAGCTGAGTTGCATCCCTGGGGGTGGTGGGGAGAAGCACCAGAGGCTTGAGGATGGGATTCCTGGAGCTCCAAGAGACCAAGGGAAGGGGCACACCCATGGATCCGCAGCGGAGCTTGAGGGGAGCTGAAGCCATGACTGGCATCCCTCGCAGAGGGATCTGCAGGGCTGTGGGAGCCCAGGGAGGGGCTGAAGCCATCAGAGCCCCAGGGGTTTGAGAAGGAGCATGTCCATGTCCTCCAGGAACTGGGACTGGCCCCTCTGCAGTCCCCAGAGCCAGTGAGGGCAGGGCAGAGCCCTTGAGACAATCCATAAAGGGGCTTCCCCACAACCACGAGTGACCCCTGCAGGTCCAGCGGGAAATCCTGAGGCCCAGGACCTGCTGGACCTCAGGGCTGGGGTTTGCTCTGCCCCCCCAGGTGCTAAACCTCTTCCTGGCTCTGCTGCTGAGCTCCTTCAGCGCCGACAGCCTGGCGGCGTCGGACGACGACGGGGAGATGAACAACCTGCAGATCGCCATCGGCCGCATCACCCGCGGCATCGCCTTCGCCAAGGCCGCGCTCCTCGGGCTGCTGCGCCGCCTCTGGAAGGGCAAGAAGGTGGCGCCGGAGGAGGAGCAGGACCCCAGTAAAAGGGACAACTCGGTGCTCAACCACGTGGACTCGGCCCTGGAGCCCAAGTCGGGCTACCTGGATGGCATCACGGGCAAGGAGCACATTTTCATGGATGAGCTGGACCACATGAATTTCATCAACAACCCCAACCTGACGGTGCAGGTGCCCATCGCCTCGGAGGAGTCTGACCTCTACGAGGAGACCAGCACCCAGTCTGACACCGAGGACACCACCAAGGTCAGCAAGGAGGGTGGAAGGGAAGGGTTTCACCCCAAAACCGGGACTGGCCCGTTCCTGCTGCGCTGCCCAAAGAATGATGTCGGTTTGGGTCACTTTTAGCTTTCTCACAGGGTGTGGCACGGGCCAAACGTAGCGTTTTCCAAGCTGGCATTTCCCAGCGTAAGCTGGAGTGGGAGGGGAGGGTCCAAGCAGGGCTTTGACTGATTTGGGTCAGACTATGGGGTTATTGCTGATGCCAGCGGGCCCCACAGCACCACAGGGGCAGTGCAAGGCTCAGAGCGCTCAGTCTGGGGTTAAAGATGTTCCAGAGGAATCCGATGCCAGGAAATCTGCTGATGGCACTATCATTGGATCCACTGCTAATGCCTCGGAAAGCATCATCCTTGGGGGGCCTGAACCAGATGGAGGAGCTTAGCAGGGGACAACGTGAAGCCAGGGATGTGGGATCCAAAGCTGAGACAGCTGAGTCAGTCTCCAGGGGACTGCTGGGGTCCACTGGGAGGGTGCCAGGGGGACAAAAAACTCGGGAGGACCCAAGTGGACACAAAGAGTGATGGTGTGGTGGGAAATTACTGCTCCCTCTAAGGTCCTGGGGACACAGGGGGCAGCTGGAGGTGCTGGGAGGGACAGGAGCAGGTGCATCAGGAGCAGGTGCATCAGCCTGGGAAGGAGGTTTTTTTGGACAATAGGACAGCTCTGAGCAGGGATTTGTCATGACTGGATGGAAAACGTGTGTCCAGGAGCTGAGGGAACTTGGAAAGCTCCATCCCAACCAGCCCTGCCAGGTCCAGGAGGCATCTGGTGCTGTGAACACCTGGCTGGGACTGCACAGGGAGCCCCAGGAAAGGCTGGGAAATGAAGCAGGGCTCCCCAAAACTGCAGAGCCTCTCACCTCCCTCCCAGCTGCAGGCTCCTGACAGCTCAGCACAGTGACAGGGACCCAGCTTGGCACAACATGGGGCAAGGAGAGGGGACAATCATTATTTAGTGTCATCTGAGACAATGGGGGGGCTTCAGCACTTGGGGTGCAGGAGGAGGACAGGAGGAAAGGTGGTCACCGCCAAGCCCTGCAGAGGGGACAAACCTCAGCCAAGGGAATGGGTCGGGGGTTGCTGCTCTCAGTTCCCTCAGTGTTGGCACCAGGAGGGCTGAGAGCTCTGGCATTTCGCCCCAGATTTTTCCTGCCACAGCAGCAGTGGGTGCACTGGATGCACTGCAGAGGTGATGCCAATGCCAGCCTGGCCACAGTGGGAGAGGACACATGGGGTGCCCGTGCACCTCAGCTCCCTGTCACCTCAGAGTGCATCCCAGCAGATGGGAAAACTTTGGTGTGCAGTCACTGGACCCATCCTGGCACAGCTCTGGGCTTTAGGGCGTGTTCAGCTGATGGCACCCGCCCCAAACACTGCACGGGAAAACTCTGAGCCACCCCTGGCTGCTCAGCACGTGCAGTGGGCAAAGGGCACCTCTCAACCAGTAAATACCAGTTTAGCCCATCGAGGCTGTTGGGTTTGGTGCCTAAATTCAGTCAAAGCTGACTGAAAGTGGGAGCCAAGGGGGTGCATTAAAAACAGGAGCCCTGCCCAGGCAGGGGGAATGATGGGCTGCAGTTTATCATGGAATCACAAATTATTTGGGTTGGTAAGAGTCTCAAAGACCAGGTAATTCCAACCCCCTACCATGACAGGACACCTTCCCACTGCCCCAGGCTGCTCCAAATCCCATCCAACCTGGCCTTGGACACTGCCAGGGATCCAGGGGCAGCCACAGCTGCTCTGGGCACCCTGTGCCAGGGCCTCCCCACCCTCCCAGGGAACAATTCCTGCCCAATCTCCCATCCAGCCCCGCCCTCTGGCAGTGGGAAGGCATTCCCTGTGTCCTGTCCCTCCATCCCTTGTCTCCAGTCCCTCTCCAGCTCTCCTGGAGCTCCTTTAGGCCCTGGAAGGGGCTCTGAGCTCTCCCAGACCCTTCCCTTCTCCCGGCTGACCCTTCCCCTGCTCTCCCAGCCTGTCTATACAAGGTGAAATGACAATTAGCAACCAGGTGCTAATTGGTGGGAGCCCTGCGCTGCTCCGGGGGGTCGGTGCCGGCCGGGAGCGTTCACAGCCGGGGATGAGCTCCAGATGGAGCCAGAGCCCCGCGCAGCGCCCGCTCCGGGGACACTCCCACCGCGACGGTCCCAGACCGCGGGGGCTTCTCCACACGGGCAGCTCAGACAACGCTGATAAATCCTCTCCCCTTCCAGAGCAGCTCGTTTCCAAGGAAAAGCTCTTTTTCGGGGAAATGACAGCGGCAGGGTCATCGCAGCTGCAATTTTGCGTCTTGTGGTTGATTTCTTTTTGCAGCTCAAAGCAGTGAGGAGGTGCCAGCCTGGTCTGTGGCTCTGCAGGATCAGTGCAGGGCTCAGGGCTCCTCCAGGGGCTTTTTCCATGGGGATCCCATCCTGCTGGGTAGGGGGATCTGTCGTGACATGCTCCAGGCTCTGGTGCAGCACAGGAGTGTTTGTCGATGGAGCTGAGGGAGCTGGAAAGGGGCTCAGCCTGGAGAAAAGGAGGCTCGGGGGGGACCTTGTGGCTCTGACAAGTCCCTGACAGGAGGGGACAGCCGGGGGGGTCGGGCTCTGCTCCCAGGGAACAGGGACAGGAGGAGAGGGAACGGCCTCAGGCTGGGCCAGGGGAGGTTTGAACTGGAGATTGAGGAAAATTTCTTCATTAAAAGGGTTTCCCAGCCCTGGCACAGCTGCCCAGGGCAGGGGTGGAGTCCCCATCCCTGGAGGTGTTTAAAAGCCCTGTGGATGTGGCACCGGGGTCAGTGGTGGCCTTGGCCCTGCTGGACTCGATGGTCTTGGCAGCCTTTTCCAACCCAAACAGTTCTGTGATTCTCAGTGCTGTGGATTGTGGGGTCATGGGCTGGGTCAGGGTGTGCAGCACCAAGGATGGGAAAGACCTGGATTGGGGAGGAAAGCCCCAGCCAGACTGGAGACGCTCTGCCAGGTGTGTGATGGAAATTGTCCTCCAAACCTGCTGGTTCCAGGTGTGGGAGGGCTCAGGAGCCCCCAGAAATGGGTTTTATCCTTGTCCCCACCCAGGAGAACCTGCCCTGAGCTCCACTCGCAGAACTCCTGGGTTCTGTGAGCCATCCAAGGGCCTTTTGGACCTTCCCCCACATCTCCAGGGCAGTTGCACTGGTTTGTCCCCACCTTCACCCTTTGCAAGGCTGTCCTGGAGGCAGATGGCTCCTGCGTGTCCTTCCCTGGGGTCACAGCTTGCCTGGCTCTGTGCTGACACTCTCTAATCCTCCTGTCCCTCCTCTCCCCGGCCTCAACTGAAGGTGGTCCTTGAGGGCCACCAGCAGAGAGCTGGTGCCACCTTTGCTGCTGTGTCCTCCCCTGCATGTCCCCAGAGGTCCCCCACAGCAACACCTCACGGAGATGTGGCTGTGGCCCCTGAAGCTGTGGGCAGTGATGGTGCCCTAGTTTACCCCAGAGGTTTTTCCCTGATCTTTGGAGGGTGGAGCAGCTCCTTTATGGATTACCAAAAGCAGCAGCAGCCTGAGGGGAGGATTATCTCCTTCCCATGTAAGCCAACACCTTCCTGTGCTGGAAATACCCATCCTGGATCCTCTGGTTCTGCTCCCAGGTGGGACAGGCAGGGCTGAGAATCTGCTCATTCCTCAAGTGTTGCACGAGGGCTTCTCAGAAAGCAAAAAAAAAAAACCACAGAGGAAAAAGAGTCCCAGGGGCTTGCCAAGGTTTTCTCTTGTTATCAGCCCCTCTGGCCTTGCTGAGTGGTGTCTGGGAAGGCAGCCAAGCTGAGCTGTGGAGCAGGATGGAGCTGGAGAGAGGTATTTGGGATGAAGGTTTTGAACTTGGGTGAACCTCGGGCTGAGGGCACTTCAGCACGAGCTGAGCCAGGGGGAGGAGAGAGGAGAGGCTGCTTGGGTTTCTGCACCAAAGGGGGGGTGGCAGTGCAATTCTTGGACAGGGACACACGGAGGAGGAGGAAGAGGTGGCGGCGAGAAAATCAGCCCGAGGTGGTGGCACAGGTGATGGGAGATGGAGCTGCTGTGCTGGGAGGAAGGCTGGCATCAGGGGACTTTTTGTTCCTCTGAACCTGGATGAAAAGCAAAGCTCAGGTACCAACAACCGTCCAAGGTTTTCAGCCCTGGATGATTCAACAGCTTCTGGGCTCTGTGCCCATAGGAGGGGGACTCAGAGCATTCTCCAAACAACGGGGTCCCACCGCCCAGCTGGTCCTGCCTGGGCTCTGTGGGGCAGGAGGAGCATGGCTGGAGGCACCCAAAGCCCAGAAGCCTGGCCTGAATTCCCGTCCCTCTGCAGAATCCCCTGTCCAGCGACAACGCCTCATCCGTGTGCAGCACCGTGGATTACAAACCCCCCGCGCCCGAGGAGGAGCAGGAGGCAGAAGTGGCTGAGGAGAGCAACGAGCCTGAGGAGTGTTTCACCGAAGGTGAGGGACAGAGCAGGGCTGGAGACCCTGTGGACAGGGGAAGATGGGCGTGGAGAGGGGAAAATGTGGGTGGAGGGGCCACTGCCAACCAGTTCTTGCAGCACAGGGACCCCCAGGCTCCCTGAGCTCAGCCCCAGCTCCAAATGCTCCTGTACCACCACAGAGATGATCTCCATGGAGCTCCCCTCGTGCACCCCACCTAAACCCAGCAGGATCCTGCTCCAGCTTCCACCAGGGAGGGTTTAAAATGCCAATAACACTGAGAATAGTGGGAATACCCTGGCCAGGAGTGACCCCCAGCCCTGTGTCCCCAGGCTGTGTGAAGAGGTTCCCCTGCCTCTATGTGGACATCACCACTGAGAAGGGGAGGATTTGGTGGAACCTCAGGAGGACCTGCTTCCGCATCGTGGAGCACGACTGGTTCGAGACCTTCATCGTCTTCATGATCCTCCTCAGCAGCGGGGCACTGGTAGGTCCCACCCTTCCTGTCCCAAGGGCTCTGCAGCAGCTTCCCAGCCTGGGGGAGCCCAGGGGGTGACACAGCCCAGGCTCTGTGCCAAATAATCCAGCTGTGGGCAGATGTTTGATTTCAAACCCCATTTGGCTCAGGTCTAACATCCTCCGGGAGTCCTCATACCCCCTGGTGACCCTCCCCAACATCCCTGGACCATCATCCACGGGCTCTGGTCCATGGGCTCGAGGGGATGCCCCTGCCTACAGCCCCCACTCTGCTCTTAATGCCAACTATGAACCATCTGAACCATTTATTGAGCTTTGCCTGGTTCCCCATTTCACCAGCACCATCACCGGCTGTCAGGAGGTGCTTGACAAAGAATTCATGGGGGTTTTTTTCTTCTGTTCAGCACCTCCCTCAGCACCTGGTGCCCCCTCTCAGAACCTGGATGTTCCATTAAATCAAGTTAATTAATTATCTGTGTTGGCCCGATGCACTTCTCCGAGTGTTTGGGCTGGATCTAACCCAGGAAATACCAACTTCTCTGAAGGTCTGGAGGTGAAGAGAGAGGGAAGGAGAACAGAGGGACTGAGAAGGTTTTCAGACACACTTCACATGTCTGCAGCTCGCTCTGAGATGGTTTGGGGACGTCTGAGGTTGTAGCTGGTGCAGGAAATGTCACATAGCTCTGTAGGGTTTTCCATGGAAGGATAACTGTCACATAGCTCCATGGGGTCCTATGGAAGGATGATGTCGTGTGGCTCCATGGGGTCCTATGGAAGGATGATGTCCTGTGGCTCCATGGGGTTCCATGGAAGGATGACTGTCACTGTAGCTCCGTGCCCCTCGCAGGCTTTCGAGGACATCTACATTGAGCAGCGCAAGGTGATCCGCACCATCCTGGAATACGCAGACAAGGTCTTCTCCTACATCTTCGTCATCGAGATGCTGCTCAAGTGGGTGGCCTATGGCTTCAAGGTGTACTTCACCAATGCCTGGTGCTGGCTGGATTTCCTCATCGTGGACGTACGTGAAGAGCAGGGCCAAGCCAAGGGGCTCGGGGGTGTCCGGGGCTGTTGTAAATGAGCGCAGATTGTATTTCAGGGGGTAAAGGGGTGGCTGTGGAATGAGGGCTCACACCATTCCTTAAAGTAATGGTCCCTCACAGGAAGGAGCACTTCATCCCTGGTTGCAGGAATCTTTCAAACCTTTCTGTTTTACACCCAAGCCAAGAACAGCCCTTGCAGTTCCACCTGGCCCAGCAGAGCTGTGAAGGGACACAGGGTCTCCCAAAGGGTCCGTGACAGAGCAATCTATCCTTTCTGTGCCCCACAGCAACTCCACCCTCACACTCAAGAGGTGTCATCCTGCCCCATCCCTGGAAGTGTCCAAGGCCAGCTTGGACAGGGCTTGGAGCAGCCTGGGATAATGGAAGGTGTCCCTGCCACAGCAGGAGGTGGGGCTGGATGGTCCTAAAGGTCCCTTCCAACACAAACCATTCTGGGATTCTGTGACCCTTGAGGTGTCTGGTCCCCCAAAGACTCAATATCTGTGTCCCAGGGATGACCACCAGCCTAAGGGACTGGGGAGAGAGGGAAGGGCAGGAGCTGCAGTTTCCACCTGAGGTGCTGCTGGTCACTTGGGCTGCTCCTTCCAGGTGTCCCTGGTCAGCCTGACAGCAAACTGGCTGGGATACTCGGAGCTGGGAGCCATCAAATCCCTGCGGACACTGAGGGCTCTGCGACCTCTGCGTGCTCTATCCCGGTTTGAGGGCATGAGGGTAAGTGTGTCCCCACGTGCTGCTGGCCCTGACAGGGACAGGAGAGCCTTCAGCAGTCCCCTACATCACAGACATCCCAGTTGGTTTTCAGGGGCCTCCAGATGGGTGGGATCAATGCTGTGAGGTACCTTTGGTCCGGCCTGACCTCACTCAGTGCTGCTGGGGAGGGCAAGGTTGGGGCACGGGGACATGAAGGTTCCATCCAGGTCCCCCAAGGTCTTTTCTCTCCTTGCAGGTGGTGGTGAATGCCCTGCTGGGTGCCATCCCCTCCATCATGAACGTCCTGCTGGTCTGCCTCATCTTCTGGCTGATCTTCAGCATCATGGGGGTGAACCTGTTCGCAGGGAAGTACTACAGGTGTGTCAACACCACCACGGGCGAGCTCTTCGACATCGACGTGGTCAACAACAAGAGCGACTGCATGGCCCTGCTCCACACCAACGAGGTCAGATGGGTCAACGTCAAGGTCAACTTCGACAACGTGGGCTTGGGATACCTGTCCCTGCTGCAGGTGGTACGTCACGACATCGGGTGTCACTGTCCGAGAGGCACGGAGCAGGGCGGTGGGATGAGCATCAGGGCTGATGTTGGATGGGGTTTCTTGGCTGCTCCTTAGCTCCAAAGCTGGTTTTTAACAGCAGAAAAAGCCTTAGGAAGGGGTTTCCTCCTAGCCAAGGAGGAAAAGGGACAGGGTGGAAGGTGGGAGGGGAAGCTGTCACCAGGCAACTGCTACAGATAGCACCAAAGCTGGTGCTGCAAAGCAGCCCCTGCACAGCACGGCGTGCAGGAGTCAGGAGGGGAGGCTGTATTTTACCCCTGCACCCCTCTGGAAAGTTCAGTCTGCTCCAGCCGTCGGCTGTGGGACTTTGCGTGGGGCGGGTGACAACTGGAAAAAGGGCGCACGTGTCCCCTGCGGGCAGTGGGCGAACGCAGCCGGGTTCCACCGAACACCCCACAGCTGGGGCCAGGCAGCAAAGGGGAACTGCTCACCACAGCCTGAATAAAAATATAGGTGTGGGCTCCATTATGGGGCAGGCTGGGGCTACTCCCATCAGATCCAGGGGAACTGGTGACTGCAGAATCGGAAAACAGCTGATAACCCCGCTTCTAAATTCAGCTTCCTCTTCAGCCTTGTTGTTCCATCAGATTCAGGAAACAAGATCTGCAGAGCTTTTGTTTAACAAATCAGCAGCAAAAGGCTGTAAGAGATGCAGTGGAGAGCCTGTAAAAGATTTGGTGTGATCCCCCACCCCACTGGGATGGGAATTCAGCAGAACCAGAGGCAGGATATGGAAGCCAGGGCTATGAAGGTGGCACAGTTTGGGACTGGAAAGGAGGCAGCTGGCCCTGGCACAGCTCTGCCTGTGGGAAAATGACTTCAAAGTCAAGAGGGGAAGGGAGAAAAGAGTCAATTGCTTCTTTTCCCCTCCTTGTTTGCAGTGGTGTTTTGGGAAACCACTGGTACCCTCAGCCCCAGAATGGTCCATGGATATTCCCATAAGAATTTCCATATTTCTGGGATATTTTTCTTGTGGATTCAACCCACGTTCTTCTCCTGCCATTCCCAGAGAGAAGCTGGAGTGCTCAGAGCTAAACCCCAGACACTCACCCATCACCTTCCCTTTCTTCCCAGCCCCAAACAAGAAAATATTCTTCTCCACTGCCACAGAATCACAAAATCCTTTACACTGGAAAAGCCTCCAAGTCTGACCATTCCTGTTCCCACAGGCAACCTTCAAAGGCTGGATGGACATCATGTATGCGGCCGTGGACTCACGCGAGGTGAGGGGACACACAGGGACACACTGCTGATTCCAGAGGGGGACTCCCCTTGGCAGACTGGGAACAGGATCCCAGAACTGAGGCTGGGATGAATCCTTGGCTACAGCATCACCTCTGGATCTGCCTTTGGTGCTGGGGGCTACCTGCTTCCCACCCATGACTCCAGTCAGGACATGGGCTACAGGGTAGAAAAACCCCAAAATGTCAATGGGTTATGAGAAGAGAGCAGCCAGCATTTAACCATGGGGTTCAATGAGTTATTTTAAAAACCCAACTGTTTGAAGTGTGTTGTGCAAAGGCTGTCCCTACAGTGATCCATCCCCAAAAGTGTCCCCACAGCAGAAGGGGTTTCCTACTCTTCTCCAATCACACTGGGGGTTACACCACACACCCACAGGCCTGAAGGGATAGTTTTCATTGCCTTTTTTTAGCACCTTTCCATCACCCTCTGAAAATCCCTCAGGCCTGTGCCCCACCTGGAGCAAAGGTGGTTTGGGAGAAAATCCTCCCTGTTCTGCCAAGAGCTCTCCTCAAAATGGGGAAAGCCATTGGGTCACCTTGGGGTGTCTCTGGTCAAACACAGCAAGATTAAGGGATGCTCCTTGGGATGAGGAGCACTGTCCAGGGTTGCCGGGCTGTGTCACCCAGCTGTGCTGGTGTGACAAATTAATCCGCTTTTCCTTTCCCCTCTCAGATATTTCAGCCCTTGGAATGCTGATTATTGGGAAGAAACTAATTTGCTCATTAATATCACTGCAAAGGACATCCTTTCCTGTTCCCCTGCCCATGCTGTGGGATCAGGGGTCAGGATGTTCTTGTCCCTCAGTCAGTGTCACATGGATGTCCCTTCCCGTGGCTTCTCCCATTGGGAACACACAGCCAAAAGTTTTGGAGCAGCCACCCCATGGCTTGCCCAAACACCACAAGCCCTTGTCTGGGGGCCTGGGGACACCCTTCTGGGACAGGGTCAGTCTCACATTTCCCATCTCTCCTGGCCAGATTGAAGAGCAGCCACAGTACGAGATCAACCTCTACATGTACATCTACTTCGTCATCTTCATCATTTTCGGTGCCTTCTTCACCCTGAACCTCTTCATCGGCGTCATCATCGACAACTTCAACCAGCAGAAGAAAAAGATGAGTATTCCCTGGCTCCTGAGGTGCTGCTCTAGGCTGGAGGTGGCCAGCACAGCAGTGGGGTGATGGGACCAGGGCCACCATGCCCAGGACTAGGATGGATCCCAGGATTCTTATCCATTAGTGCCTTCCTGCACTGGACAAGCAGCACTTGGAGCTTTGTGTCCTGGTCATAGCAGATACAGAAGACTTTAATTTATGGGTGCAGAGGGAGGAAGCAAAGGGAGGCTGTGTTTTCTCTTGCCTGGGCCATCACTTTTATTTTCTTTTCCCATCCTGGGATCATTTTCCCTTGCATGAGTTTGAGACTCATGCTTCCAAGCTTCCAACTTCTGCTTCCAAGCAAGTAGCTCAGGACTGACAGCCGGGCAGAGGGTGGGCAGGGCCAAGCACACTGGTGGTGCTGAGCCAGGTCTGTAGGACACAGAGAGGACACCTTGCTCCCAGCAGGATCTCTGCGGGGCTGGAGATACCTGGTGGGAAGGGACATGGTCAGGCACACTTGGTGGGAAGAGAATTCCTGAGAATAACAGCAGTGATTCCCTTTATACTTTGGAGGCAAAGACATCTTCATGACAGAAGAGCAGAAGAAATACTACAACGCCATGAAGAAGCTGGGCTCCAAGAAACCCCAGAAGCCCATCCCCAGGCCAGCGGTACGTTGGGCTCATCCTCCTGGAGTGGAGCATGCAGGGAACACTTCGAGCCACCAGCTGTCCCAAAGGGAACAAGAAGGGTCCAGGGAAGACCATTTGCCCCATTGTTACTCTTCAGACAAGACCTGGCCAAGAGCTGGGGCTTCAAAAAGAAGTTGACATCAGGCTACCTCCTTTGGGTCTGCCTATTGGCCCTTGGTCTTCTGGCAAGGACAATGATGGGGTTTCTTTTGTAGGAATTTGTGTTTTTTCCTAGCTCCGCTCCCAGCTCCTCTCTGGAAGGGAGTTGGGCTCAGGGAAAGCTCAACTTTCAACCCACCCAGGAGGGACCCTGGTCCAGCCAAAACATTCTCAGTTGTGATTTGGGTTTTGTAGCCCTGCACAAGGGAGGTCCTTCCCATGTGTTAATTTGTGCCCTATTAGCTGTGGGTGTAATTAGCAAGTGACTGTGCCCTGCGCCCACTCCTCCTGGCGTGGCATTCCCAGCTGTGCTCCATGCTGAGAGGGGCTGGGAATCCTCCCCCCATAACTTCTGGGGCTGTGAGAGCCATGCTGGCCACAACCCTGAGGTTTCCCACACTTGTAAACAGGGTTCATTCTTCTCTTTCTGTTATATTTTTGTTTTGTTGTGTCTGTCCCATGTTCCCACCTCTTCTCTGGTGCTCCATCGTCACCCTCATGTCTCTCATTGCAGAACAAATTCCAAGGGAAGGTTTTTGACTTCGTTACCAAGCAAGTGTTTGACATCACCATCATGATCCTGATCTGCCTGAACATGGTGACCATGATGGTGGAAACAGATGACCAGAGTGAGCTCAAAACCTCAGTCCTCTACAAGATAAACCTGGTCTTCATCGTCATCTTCACCGGGGAGTGCGTGCTCAAGATGTTCGCCCTGCGCCACTACTTCTTCACTGTGGGCTGGAACATCTTTGACTTTGTGGTGGTCATCCTCTCCATCCTAGGTGAGTCCTGCTGCTCCCACCAGTCCCTAAGGGACCTCACTGGACAATGAAGACTGGATGTGGTCTCACCAATCCACACCCACCGAGCTGTCACTGGACCCCACCTGCACCCATCCTTTGAGCAGGGCCAAGCCAGCAGGACCCTGAGACACGACAGATGTGAGGCCACTCCAGGCCACCAGGCTGGGCGAGGGGCTGGGGACATCTCTGCTCCTCCTTGGTGTTATTTCCCTTGGTGTTCTCTTTCTCTGAAACAGAGCAGCCAGAGCTTAACCCTTGGGTCTGTGGTCAGAGGTTGTTTTTTAATGTTTTCTTTGTCACTGGAGGAGCCACCAGGGGTGGCCTCACCTCACTGTGTCTGCCCAGACAGAGTGGAGCAGCTCCCCTTCACCTCCCATTGGTGGCACAGCAAACTCACCTGTCCTTCATCCCTCCACAGGTATCGTCCTCTCGGACATCATCGAGAAGTACTTTGTGTCCCCCACCCTCTTCAGGGTCATCCGGCTGGCGAGGATCGGCCGCGTGCTCCGGCTGATCCGAGGAGCCAAAGGCATCCGGACGCTCCTCTTCGCCCTGATGATGTCCCTGCCCGCCCTGTTCAACATCGGCCTCCTGCTCTTCCTCGTCATGTTCATCTACTCCATCTTTGGGATGTCCAACTTCGCCTACGTCAAGAAGGAGTCGGGGATCGATGACATCTTCAACTTCGAAACCTTCGGGAACAGCATCATCTGCCTCTTCCAGATCACCACGTCAGCGGGGTGGGATGGGCTCCTCAATCCCATCCTCAACAGCGGCCCCCCGGACTGCGACCCCGAGCTGGAGAACCCTGGGAGTTCAGTGAAAGGAGACTGTGGGAATCCCTCCATCGGCATCTTCTTCTTCTGCAGCTACATCATCATCTCCTTCCTCATCGTGGTGAACATGTACATCGCCATCATCCTGGAGAACTTCAGTGTGGCCACAGAGGAGAGCAGCGAGCCCCTCTGCGAAGATGATTTTGAAATGTTTTATGAGACCTGGGAGAAGTTTGACCCGGACGCCACCCAGTTCATCGCCTACAGCACCTTGTCTGACTTCGTGGACACCTTGCAGGAGCCACTCAGAGTTCCCAAGCCCAACAAGATCAAACTCATCACCATGGATCTACCAATGGTTGCCGGGGACAAAATCCACTGCCTGGACATCCTCTTTGCCCTGACTAAGGAAGTGCTGGGAGACTCGGGAGAGATGGATGCCCTGAAGGCCACCATGGAGGAGAAGTTTATGGCTGCCAACCCTTCGAAGGTTTCCTATGAACCCATCACCACCACCCTGAAGAGGAAACAAGAGGAGGTCTGTGCCACCAAGATCCAGAGGGCTTTCCGGAGGTACCTCCTGCGGCGCTCGGTGAAGCAGGCATCCTACATGTACAGGCACAGCCAGGACACCCTGGGCCAGGACGCGCCCGAGAAGGAAGGGCTGATCGCCACCAGAATGCAGGAGATGTATGGGAACACTGGGACAGATGTGGAGACAGCCCCTGCCCTGGGCCTCGAGCCCATTTCCAGCTCAGAGACACCCCAGGATGCTCCTGAGGAAGCACAGGCTTGGGATAAGGGACGTGTGGTGAAAGAGTCGCTGGTGTAACGCAAGGAGATCCCACCTCTGGCCCAGCCTGAAGAGACTTCATTTGTATCTCCTGTTCAGAGCTCTTCCATGCACAGATCTCTAGATCTTAGATATTGAGCTATTTTCAGATATTTCAGGCAACCACCTTGAATTTCAAAGCAGGATCTCCTCCTGATCCTGGGTTTCACAGCCCACTGCACTTGCAAAGAGTTTAGTTCTTTTTCTTATGAGAACTCAAATGTGAAATCTGTTGTCGGTGAAAGAGAAACAAGTTACTTTTGAAATTATCTCATCACCGTAACGATGGTTTTCAGGCATGAACAGAAGAGTATGGTTGTTCTTTCACTTAAAGTAATTATTTATTAATGTTATTTCACAATTAAGAGATTTTCCTGTATTTTATTCTTCCAGAGTGCAGCCAAGCAACCGGCGAAAGATGAGCCAAGTGAAATAATATTAAGAATAATTACAGAAAACAGAAGGTTTTGTGAACAAAAATCTCCAAAGTCTTAAAGTAGCACCTTTCTTTTGAACCTCTGAATAAGCTTGATTATTTTTTGTTACATACAAGAGAAAGTGCAATTATGTCTTAAGAATCGGTTTGCAAAGCCAAAGCAAAGCATCTGCGGATTTGTTCTCAGGGTTTAATATCAGGTTTTCAAGGTCTCTGAATATGCATTGAAACCAGAAATCATTCAGGTCTCTGTAGGACGAATGTAAACACTATTTATCATCAGGTTTTACTCAGTTTTCCCACTTCCATCCAAGTTTTGTGGCAGGAAAGCAATAGGAAAAGGTAGGGTTTGGAAAACGTCCTCCAAGAATCCCCAGTCCCTGGGACAAAACTTTTCAGGGTTTTTTCCCTAGCCCTGTTGCAAGAGGAACCGTCCCACTGGAGTGCTCTTGGTTGGTGTTCCAAATGTCCTCTTCATTAGTGTTAATTAATGAGATGCACGCCCAGGGATCGGAGCAGATGTTTGAATGACCCTTTCCACGAGCTGCTTTAGGGATGCCCTAAATCCCACCCAAGCCCCAGGTGGCTGCATGTAATAAACGATCCCACTGGGGTGTGAATCCCAAAATCCTCAGGCAGAGCATCCTTCCCTAAGCTGGGGCTGCAGAGAGGCCCCAGTGGCACATTCTGGATGGGCCAGGCAGGTCCTCACCAGGACACCTCCAGGCAGAGGAGCATTTTCTCAAGGGGAAAAAGGATTTGCTGTTCTTCACACAGGTGAGCAAAAGGAAAGTAAATCAAGGAAAATGGCCCTGGCACAGCTGTGGCTGTCCCATCCCTGGAAGTGTCCAAGGCCACATTGGACAAGGCTTGGAGCACCCTGGGAAAGTGGAAGGTGCCTCTGCCCATGGCAGGGGGTGGCACTGGATGAGCTTTGAGGTCCTTCCAACCCAAACCATCCTGTGATTCTGTGAAAAACAGGCAAAAGGCCCCGAGTTCACCTCCGACCATCTTCTGCCTTCAAAAGGGAAAAAAACCCTCTTGAGATCAAAACAAACATGAACCAAAACCTCTTCCAGTTCAAACAAGGGCTGTTCCTGAAGCCAAAGTCCTTTTGTACTCTGATGATTCTCTTCTCTTCCCGGGCTGCTTTGGGCGCTGCCGTCACGGACACCCCACGGCCAGGCCGGCCAGGAGCGGTGCTGAGCTTGGCTTGGGCCCATGAGCTGCCAGCCAGGTGGCAGGGCTGGGGACACTGGGCTCGTCCAGTGGCCTTGTGCTCTCATTTCCATGTCAATGCTCCCTGCAGCAGGAGCCTGAGCTGCTGCTGGTGGTGTTTCCATGGGAAGCACACCTGGCGTGGCAGTCCCTGCCCGGATCGTGGCTCACAATCGATGCTGCTTCTACGTTTGTGTCGTCAGGGATGGGGAAATGCCCCAGAGCAGGGTTTGTGCGAGCTAAAGCCGTTTTTCTTTGTACATTTCTTACAATAAACTGTAAATGATCTGTTATTACGATACCAAGTGTGTTGGGGTGTCTTGGGGGAGTGATGTTTTCCCTGCACTGGGAGGGGTGAACACCCCTTCCCTTGGCTCCCTGTGCTTGGCCTTGGACCTGCCAACCTCAGCAGGACCTGGGGGTCTCATCCTGCACAGGAGGCCCCAGAGCTGTCCCCTGGGACATCCAGCCCAGCTCCCAGAGCATCTGCTTTGCTCATGGCCCCATCCCCTGGAGCCCTCAGTGCTCGCTGACACTAGGAGCCACAGGAGACGCTGCTTGGCTCCACCAAGGACAGAGGAGGGTTTGGAGCAGATTCAAGCCCCCGAGTTGGCCCACACAGGCTCCAACTCCACCCCAGCAGCCACGTGGGAGCAGGTGAGCATCGCCGGGAGAGGACGGGGCGGGTGAAGGAGGTTCTGCGTCAGCGAGGGGGAGCCGCCCCCGGGCCCCGCTGACGTCCCCGGGGCCGGGGCTCGGCCTCGCCGCTGTTTTCGCCGCCGCTGGAACAGCTCGTCCCGGGGCTGGCGTAACCCGGGCCGTGCACGCAGGCGGGGGCTGCAGGGGCCGGGGCACAGCCCACCTGCCCGGGCCCTGTGAAACTCAAACCCCCACCAGCAGGGAAGGGCTGGGAAAGGTGGGTGTGAAAAACGAGGTTCACTTTTTATATGTAAATTTTAAGAAATAGATTTAATAAAATAATAAGACTCGGCACTCAGCCAAGTCCACACACTGGTATATCAGAGTCATTCTTTAAATACTCTTTCTATTGCATCAGTCTGTTGAATATTCATATTTTTCCATAAACTAGTTTCCATAGTTTAGGAACTGTTCTGCATGGTCCCTCCTTGGGTTTGCCTTTTTAGAGCCTGCGTGTTTCTTGGCTGTGTGTTCATTATCACCTCCAGTTTGGGCTTGGTCCAGACTTTCTTCAGATGGTGGATGCTGATAGTTGGTGTCTCAATAGCAGGGTCTTCCTTACATGTTCACTGGATGTTATCCCAACCAAACAGACAGTTTAATCAACTACTATATCAACTATTACCACTATGTCTAACTTCCTTTATTAATAGCAGAAGTAAAAACTTATATCCTTACCACAATGTTATTAATCATCTAGCACACATCTTGTGAAAGCCAACTTTATAATATGTATTTATAACAGTGGGGAAGGTGCAGCTGCTGGCAATGGCTCTGCTCTGCTCTGGGAGCTGTGGGGCCAGAGTGGCCTAGGGGAAGAGGCGTGGGGACATGGGACCCTCCCAGTGGGGCCACCAGGTTCCCCTACACCCCATGTTGTGGTTGCTGTAAGGGGAGACTGAGCCCCTCTGTGCCTTTCAAGGAGCCCTCAGGCAGTACAGGGGCTGATTTGGCCCCTGTCACTGCAAACCCTCCTCAGTTTGTGCCCCACTCCTGGTTTTACTTCACAGGGCTTTCCCAGGAACCTTCAGCATCCCAGCTCCCATCTGCAGCCCCAGAGCCCCATAAAACCGCCTCCAATGCCTGCCAAGCACGTGGGCATCCCTTTCCCTTTGCCCTGCTGGGATATCAGGGCCAGGCTCTGCTCTTCCAGCCAGACCCAGGGGTGATGGCAGCATGATGGCAGCAAGGACTTGGCGGTGCTGCCCCTCTGTACAGAACCAGGAGAAGGCACCTCTCCCATCATCGTTCCCTCATGGAGCTAGTTTTTCTCTAGGCTGGGGCTGGTTCCCAACACCCATCAGATGCTCAGAACTGGCAAAAACCCCACCCAGCCTGCAGAAAAAGAAGATTTGGGGAGGCCCCGGGCAGTGGCATCAGGCTCTGGGGACCAACATGCCTGGCAGAAGTACCCAAAGGTGTTTTTCACTGGAGTTACAGTTCAGTGCTCACCCACAGTCAGTAACGAGCAACAACAGGGGGGCAGAGCCTGGGGGAAACTGTTTCTGCATGAGAGCTCACCTTGGGGGGCCTCACTGTGCTTCCCTGGGGCCTGGCTGTCTCAAAGGCTCCCTGGACAAGGCCCTTGGAAGTGGCAAATGTGGTGTGGAGAAGGGCTGGGCATGGCTGGCACCCAAGTGACTCCTCATTTTGGCTGTTTCCCCCTCTCATCTTCTCCCTGGAAGTGCTCAAAAAACACGTGGATGTGGCACTTGAGGACATGGGTTAGTGGTGATCACGGTGGTGCTGCTGAGCTGGTGATCCTAAACGTCTTTTCAAGCCATAATGATTTTGTGATTGACACATGCTTCTATGGTTTTAGATTTCTGGTCTCCCTGGGATGCAGGGATGGGAGCTGGGGGACCCATCCCACAACAAGCAACTCCACAAACACCCCCTATTCTTGCCCCATTCCTGCTGCAACTCTTGGCTACTGGGCCACCATCAATCCCTGCCCATCCCCTTTAGGGCCAAACACCCTGGGGGGATCTGTGGGGAAACCCTGGGGGTCATCCTGAGCGATGTGACCAAGCAGCCCCAATCCCATTCCCCAGGCACATCTCGTGCTCAGCCCGGGTTTGGCACCTCCTGCTTTGCAGATGGGCTCATCCCCAGCACTGCTGCAGGTCCACACCAGTCCTGGCCACCTGCAGGGAATACTGGCACCACGGGGAGCCAGGAGAGGACACGAGAGCGGACAGTGCCCAGGGAGAGGAGGATGGATGAAGCCCAGGGAGAGGAGGATGGATGAAGCCCAGGGACCCAGGATGGTGCCCAGCCCACAGGCACGGCCGCCCCAGCGTCTGCACCGCATTCAAAACCAGCCCCGAGGGAAAGTCCCCACGGGGAGGATTTACATGAGCAGGAAAGGGGCCACGCTCGGAGCAGCAGCTTTGCCATTTTTAGGTGCTGGGGCCAGGGTGGTGGGAGCAGCCGCTGTTTCTGCAGAAGCACGGGTTGGATGTTTGCCCGCCCTGGGCACTGAAATATGGCTGATCTTGGCACGAGGCTCGGGCTGCTCCTGGTGACCCTCTGGCAGCTGGCTCTGCTCACAGGTAGGCACCAAACGGGCTTTGCACTTCAGAGCCAGGACAGTGGCCGGGGGGGTGTCCCCTGCTCGGGGGCTTCCCCCAGCTCTGCCTCTCAGGGCAATCATTTTAAGCTTTGTGCTGGTCTCTCTCAGTCCTGCTCTGTGCTGGGAGGGCACACAGGGCTCGGAGCCCAGCGCCTGCCTTGGGTTTGGGGTGTGCTTCCCTTTGGGGTGTGCAGCCAGGACACATTCTGGGACAGGCAGGTGGCTTTGGCCGAGCGGGTGCAGAGCCAGCCTGGCTGGGGCTGCAGGTGGCAGGAAAGAAGGGTTTTTGAGGTTTTTTTAACCATTTATTACTCTCAGAGGCCTGGGGATGGAGCTGGCACATCACCAAGGCCATGGCCAAGCCACATCTCAGCTCTGTGGGGTTCAGTGTCCGGAAGCAGAGGAGAAATGGGAGGAAGAAGTTTTTTGGGGTGATCTATGGGGTCCGTGTGAACATCCTTGCACTGTTCCCCTTGGAGAAGCAGCAGCAAAACCCAGGACATGGCTCCTGTCCCCTTCCAGCTCCTCTTGCCTGGTGCAGGGGCAGCTATGAGAGCCTGCAGTAGATCCCACCCTCAGAGGGAAACATGTGCCCACAGGACAAAGGGCATTTAAAGGGTTCCTGTGGTGGCCACACAAGCCCAGCATGGATTCAAGGCTGCAGGGTTTGAACTTGGCTCTCACAATGGCTTCAGGGCAGGACAGGGGAAGTTCAGCCCACCTGTGGCTGCAGTGGAACTGCTGACCTGGAGGGGTGTGAGGGCTTTCAGATGAGGGACCAGCCTGGTTTTCCTTTAGAAACACCAACAGAACCTGGAGAGCAAAGCCTTGGCCAGTGGCACTGCAGGTGACAGGGACACACAGCCAGTGCACAGCCAGGACAGAGGGCATCTCCCATCCTGGAAAAAAATTGGAACAGGGCTGGAAGGGAGGATTTGCCTGCAGAGGCATCAGGGCTGAATATGAACAGGGCAGCAGGGACCTGGAAGGGGCTCTGGGGCAATGAGAGGAGCCCCTGTCTGAGCCAGGATGTCCCAGCAGGCTGGGAGTCTGCAGGAGGGTGGCACAAAGCTCAGGCTGGGGAACTGAACCTTTCTTCTTCTTTTTCTGTTCCTCCTTCTCCTTCTGGGGATAGGGAGGTTTGCAGCCGCCCTGCGGGGGGGTGCTGCAGCCCCACCTCCGTGCCAGCTCCGCTGCAGGGTTTGGTGAATCTCCCTCGAGAGGAGGGAGCTGGGCACTCAAGCGGGGCAGTAAACAGGGCTGGGGTTTCCTGCCCAGCTGCAGCAAGAGGAACCAGGCCCAGCAGCACTGGAGCTGCGGGCAGGGCACCCGTGGGTGCTGGGGGGGTCCCCACCTCACCCTGCTTCCTGCACTGCAGGTCCCACAGCACCAAGCCACAGTCCTTGTCCCAGGGGGCTGTGTGGCCACAGGATCTGGGAATTCCCCTGGCCATCACAGGGCTCAGAGCCCAGGAAATACCAGCAGGGAAAGGGTTTCTGGTTGGTTCAGAGAGTGGAAATGCAGAGCTGGGATTATCTGGAGCCTGCCCAAGAGGCACCAGCCTTGGGGACATTATAGGGAGCTGGTTTCACTGGGGAATCAACCGGAAAACGACTGGGAAAACTTTCAGGAGACAGAATGGAAATTGAAGGGTTTGTACCCAAATCTGCACTGCCCCAGGCCCTCTGAGGGGGCTCTGTTCTTGCTCCTCAGAGCTCCATCCCATGTGGAGTGGGCAGGAGGGGCCCAGGGCACGTCCATCCCACTGGGGACATCCTGGTGGGCTCCTGGCCACGATCTCAGACCTTCTCCTGTCTTGCAGGTGGGATCTCAGCAGACGAAAGCAACACCAAGAACAGCACAGGTACCCTCAGACCTGCTGGGCCCTTCCCTTGTGTGTGTCCCCCTCCTGTCCCCACAGAGCCGCTGTCCCCCCACCCACTGGGGGCTGGGTATTTTCTGAGCCTGAGAATTGCTGAGCTCTTCCCAAGGGAAACTTCTCAACAGTTTTCCTTTCCCCCCCCCAAAACAACCTTGTGTAAACAATATTCCTTTCCCACAACAACAGGTATTTCTGTTACTGAGCCAATGGGAGAAGTCTCAGTTCTATGGACCAGTAATGTGCCTTTTTAGCACAAAATATTATAAAAGCGCTGAATAAATTGTAAATAAAGCCTTCTGATTCCTGCTATGAGAGGTTTCACCCTGCAACCCACAGGCCTTCCCCCCCAACAAAGGCCATTCCCAGGCTGTGACATCCCCCACGGCTCATCCCCAGTCCTGCAGGTTCCTCTCCCTCTGCAAAGCTGGATCTGTTTTGTCTTTCCCGAGCACCCACAAGTTTTCCCTCTGCATTTGCTGCATGACCAAGTCTGGGACCAGCACTGGGCTTGTGCCACAGCATTTGTGCCATGGCCCTTGTGCCATTCCCACCCACGGGGCTCTAAGGGTGACCTCTGCAACCCAAACAGGCTCTCAAAGTCACCACTCCGGGACTAAAACATAGCCAAAAAAAATACAAAATAAACCAAAAGGCACAAAAAATGTGGAAGCAAAAGAGAAACCAGCTGGGATTCCACAGGCTGTGATTTTGGAGCTGGGATTAACTAAATGTGCACAGAGAGGGGTGGGAGCAGGGCAGAAGTATTGGAGCGAAGGTATTCCCTCAGAAAATTGGAGTTCCCATTAAAAACAGACTTCCACCAAAAGCCTCAGATCTCATAGAATCACAGACTACCCTGACTGGAAGGGATTCACAGGAATTATCCAGTCCCACCCCTGGCCCTGCACAGACCCCCCAACAATCCCACCCTGGGCATCCCTGGCAGGGCTGTCCAAACGCTCCTGGAGCTCTGGCAGCCTCGGGCTGGGACCATTCCCTGGGCGAGTCTGGGATGAGGATAATTCACCCAAACCAAGCTGGATGCCCAAAAGCAGCATGAAAACGGGAAGCTCTTTGTTCGGGAAGTGCTGAGGGGCCCTCATGGGAGTGGCTGCCGTTTACAGCCTTCTCCCTTGCAGGTGGCAAGTGTCCCCTGGTGTACCAGAACCTGCGGTATGTGGCCGTCAAGAAGAACATGCCCATCCACCTCCTGTGCTACTCCAGGGATGTCCAGATCATGCAGTGGTACAAGACAGCAGAGTCCAGGGATGACCTCTCTGTGCTGGATCAGAACACGTCCAGCTACAGCATCGTGAGGACGGACACCTCCATCAACCTCACCCTCTTCAGGGCCACCTACCAGGACAACGGGATCTACGTGTGTGACAGGAAGGGGCTGGTGCAGAAGGAGAAGCTGCACTCGTGTGGGACAGAGCTCCAGGTCATGGGTGAGTGGCAGCTCCCCATCCTCCTGCATGCCAGGAGATGCTTTTTCTCCTCCTCTCCCATTTCCCCCTCCATGTGAACCCCACATGGTGTTGCCACACCTCCTCCTCTCCCTGTGCTGGTAGGACCCTCCCTGACCCAGCTGTGGGTGTTCTATGGCACCACAGAGGTTTTGTTCCTCACTGCCAGCCCCAAGGAGCAGGATAACCTATCTGAGTCTGCCCTGGCATGTCCATCCTGCAAAAACCAGGGACGTGTTCCTCTAATAAATCAGATTTGTCCTGTTCCTGGTGACTGCTGGATGCTGCCCAAGGTGTCCCATCCCAGAGCTGGTCCTGGGGGACCAGCCAATCCTGGGGGCAGCTACAGTGCCCAGTGCAGAGGACAGGTCACCCTGGTCCCCACATGCCCCCTTGGTGACACACTCTGGCCACGGTTGGCTCATCCCTCTCCCTGCAGCGCAGCACAGAGGTGAGACCTGGGCTCTCCCTGTGCTGTTGCTCCCAGGTACCAGCAGCACCCACCAGGTCCAGAACAGGAACACGCTGAAAGATGCCATCATCATCATTCAGTCCATCCTGCTCGTCATCTTCATCAGCATCCCCATCCTCCTCTTCCTAGATAAGGCAAGTGACAGTGCCTCCAGCAGAGGGGATGTCCCCAGCTGGGCTCACAGCAGTGTCCTCCAGTGCACCCCAGGCAGTCCTGGGCACGGGACGGGGTTGGGGTTGTGGGTGGGAACACGGATATCTGAAGTGGGAACATCTCAAATACTGTGTGGGGACTCCATGGATGTGCCTGTGGGAGTGGTAAGGCCTGGCCTGGGGGACCAAGGCGGGGGACAGGGGACCTGGTGGGCACTGACGCCAACCTGTGATTCTCCATAGGGTGAAGACAAGAAAAGCCCAGAGGAAGACCACACCTATGAGGTAATTAATGATAGCAGGGCCTCCCTGACATCACCCTGAGCCTCGACACAGCGGGCTCTGCCCCTGCTGGGTGTCTGCTGGGGGTCACCTTGCAGCCCCTTCCTTGGGACGAGGGGCAGGGCACCTTCATCCCAAATTACACATCAGCTGTGCTGAGCTGCCCCAAGAAGCAGCCAGTGCAAATCCAACATCCAACATTCTCCATCCTCTCTCCCTGTCAGAAGCTGCTCCAGTCTCAGGGGCTCTGGGAGGGTCCCCAGCTGGGTGTCCCAAGGGATGTGCTGTGGCTGGAGCCTCCTCCCATGTCCCACCCTCCTTGTTGTTGCTGCAGGGGCTGGAGGTGGAGCAGATGGCCACCTACGAGGACATCACTCCTTTCCGGGACGTGAAGGCCAAGTGGGCAGTGGGAGAGCACCCAGGTGAAGAGTGAGGGGTCCTGCAGCCTCTGCCAGGCCCTGCCAGCACCCTGCCAGCCCCCATGGGGACAGATCCCCTGGAGCACGGCCCTGCCTGGATCCCGGGCTGCAAACACCTGCACAGCCCCGCTCAGGGCTGGGATCCTGCTGCCCTGGGGTGCTCACATGTCCAGGCTGTGTCTCTGAGGCTGCCCTGCCCTGGCTGTCACTGTCCCCACCCCGCTGACCAACCCCTAAAGCCTCTGTAGAAATTAGGAGCCACCTGTGATCCCCCCAGTAGCTAACTGGTCCCACAGCCTGGCTAACCCCACACCCAGCACTGAGCTCCAGCCTGGTCAGTGCCGTGGAAGGACTGGGAATGAGGGATCTGCTCCACCCCCACCAGCCCAGGAAGGACAGGACCAGGCACTACAAGGACACTGCCAACAGCACCGTGTGAGTGCTGTGAGAAGCAGATTTGGGGCCTCTCTCCAGCTGTCAAAGCCATGGCTGTGTCCACAGGCCCAGGTGGTCTGAGGTGGAGGATCCCCCAAAAGCACCTCTTTTTCTCCAAAGACTACAGAAAAGATGGGGAGAAAGGTCTCACCTAAAGGCTTGCTGCTCCCCAAGCAAGAGCTGGTCCCTGTCACAAGGTCATTCTCATGGTGAGGGACAGGTGTGACCTCAGAACATCTGGGGAAGTTGTAAATTGTGGGACACAAACCTCCAACTGCTTTTGAAGTCCTAATAAAGCTAATGGGTAAATCCTCATCCTGCTCCATCCCGCTGTGCCCATTCCAGAGGTGTCCCATAACCCTGCTGCTGATTTCCTGGGAATAACAAGCAGCTTTTTGGGTCCAGCTTAGCTGGAAACCAAATTTCACCTCTTCAAACTTCACCCCGAGGGCAGGCAGGGATGAAAAGCCAAGAGCAGATGTGAGGCTCCCTGTAGGGACCTCAGCAGTCCCAAAACATCAGCTTGGGATGGGACAAAGAGAATCACCAGGATCCAAAGCAGGAGAACAGAAGCAGGACCAGCAGCTCCACTCTCAGCTACATCTGAAGGAGAAGCTAAAAAACATCTGGAGATTTGGTTTGTAATTAAATTATCTTGGCATGGCAGCAGCAGCTGAGAGTGGTGGGCTCGGGGCCAGCTGGGCACCCAAACTGCGGGGCACAGTGGTAATGGGGACTTGGCCAGTGACAAGGACATTGTGGCTCAAACTGTCCCCTCTCAGAGAGCCCAAGGCCTCTGTGTCTTGATGGTTCACAACATTTGGGGCTCTAAGCAGCTCCTGCAACTGCTCTGCACCCCAAAAACAGCAAGAGAAGGGTAGAATTCTAAGCAAAAAGGGCTTTGCAGAAGTACAGGGTAGTTCTTTACCAGTAAAGCACCTCTGTGGAAAACTGGAATTCATTTTAAACAGCACAAAACCCAGCACTTTAAAATTGATTTTTACCAGTTAAATAAAACTACCCCAAATTAGTCGTGCCACATATATGTAAGAGTTATTTAAGCATATTTTACTTATAAAATGGGTTAATTAAAAAAGGAGCATTCACAGGGAGAGAAAAGAACTGGCTGTTCCTGGTTTCCATGTTTGCCAAGATTTTAGGACTAGCAGAGCTCATCCCTCCATTCCTTATTTTCAGTTTCCAAATCGAAGACGGAAGGTTTTTCTGGCCTTCCCAGCTCCAGATTCCTTAGATGTGTATAAACAGCTCACTCAAATGACTGAATAGAATAATAGAAAAAAAAATAAAGAAAATTTGCTGTTTGCATCTGGTGAGGAGCCAGTGATGTCAAAAGCATCCCCAGTCCTGCTCTGCTGCTCCCTCAGCCCAGGGCTTTGGCCTCCTTCTAAAATGCCATAAGTAAATAAATATTTCTGTAGTGTTACTGGTTTATTTGAAGTGCTTGGAGTAGTTTCTAAGGAGCCTGGAGATGGGGATTGGTTTCATTCTATATTGAGAATGGTCTGTGTTTAAAACACATTTATTGTAAATAAATATATCAGTCTGTACAGCTCGACTCTGTATTTTGTCCTGATTTCTGTCATCGACTCATGGAATCACTCAGGTTGGAAAAGCCCTTTAAGATCATTGTCTCCCCCAGCACTGCCAAGGCCACCACTAGCCCCTGTCCCCAAGTGCCACATCCACACAACTTTTAAATCTTTCCAGGGATGGGGACTCCACCACTGCCCTGGGCAGCTGTGCCAGGGCTGGACACTCCTTTCAAGGAAGGAATTTTCCCTAATATCCAACCTAAACCTCCCCTGGCACAGCCTGAGGCTGTTTCCTCTTGTCCTTGGGGGAAGAGACCGACCCCCACCTGGCTACAACCTCCTTCCAGGTAATTGTAGGGAGGGAAAATCCCTGTGTTTCCATCGGGATGCTCAGGCAGACAGGAGGGGTTGCAGCCCTGGGGAATTGAACCTGGGGCGTTCAGCCTCATCTTTCCACAGGAGTTCAGCGAAACCCAGCAGTTCCAGCTCTGGTAAATAATCTCCATAAATCCGAAATGGAATTTCACTTGGAGCAGTGAGTTAGGAGAGAACATCTCCCACACCCGAAACCCTCGGCAGAGCTGGGCTGTGGCTCAGTAGCAGCTCCTGGGTCAGGATTCCCCCAGGCTGGGGATCACCCGAGCTCCTGGAGCACACGCTGCCTTCCAGGAAAAGATGTTTCATTTGTTTAAAAGCTCAGGGAAAGGCGGGTGGACACGGAGCCATCCTGAAGAGAACGGAGGGGGTTTTTCTCTTCCAAGGAATGTGGAAATCACGGAGTGTGAGGCTGCTTTAGACGGGATGCTGTGGATTGGAAATGCAGGAGTTGGAGAGCCGGGAAATGGCCCGGCTGAGGTTTGGGAGCCGCTTATGCAACCGCGGCTGTGCCCGCGGCTCTGCCCTGCCCGGCGCTCGTCATGTGCCGCTTCTGCCTCATTTACTGCCCAGACAGCGCCGGGGACAAACGCAGCCTCGGGGAGCCCTCGGCCCGGATTACCCCGGCCCCTCCGTGCCGGCTGCGGCACAAATCATGTGAATTCAGCCCCGCTGTCACCGCCGGCGCTGCGCAGGACGCGCAGGAGCTGCAGTGGCGCAGCAGCGTCACTCAGGGCTGGGCTGGGGCTCGGCTCATCCCTCACCGGCGCTGGCAGATTTAAACACGACCCGGCGTAGAAAACACAAAAACACGCCCAGATGTTGCCGCTATGGGGTGACGGGACACCTGATAGCGGCAGGACCCGCTGTTCCCTCTGCTGCCGGGACTGACATTTCCCTGTGACACCACCGCGTCTCCAGCGGCAACACCCGGGGGCTTCTCAGAACAGCCCTGCTGTCCCTCATGTTTATCGAGCAGCTCTCCTCTCTCTACTCCAGCAGCTCCAGCGGCTCCGGCGGTGATGCTGCTGCTTGGAAACCGAAGGCACACACAGCAAACCCGGGGCCTGGGGGAGCCAAATCACCTCCCAACACAGGACATCCCCTGAACACCAGACAAAGGCCAGACCAGTCTGGTTTGGAGAAATGGGTGCTTTATGCAGAGTAAAAGTCCTTTAAATACCCCCTGGAGCTGCCCATCCCAGGTTCTGTCTTGTTTCTCTCAAATGCAGGGATGGGTAAGCTGTGTCCTGTCTTCTTCAAGGCCAGGCTGGACGGGGCTTGGAGCACCCTGGGACAGTGGAAGGTGTGTCCCTGCCCATGGTAGGGGGTGTCACTGGATGGGCATTAAGGTCCCTTCCAACCCAAACCACTCCAAGATTCTCTGATTCCCTTCCCCATCCCTACTTATCTCCTTTCCACACCATCCCTCTTCTTAATCTCACGGTATTTCACGTTTGCATCTCAGGCAGGAGCAGGAAGATGCATGTGACCAGGTTCTCTGACAGCCTTGTCCAGCTGAGGATCAGAGAAAGCTCCCAGAGCTCTGGGTTTGCACTGGGCAAGATGGAATCCAAACCAGCACCAGGGCAGGACAGCTCCTTGTCACATCGGTGACAAACCAGCTCACCAAAAAAATGTTTGCTGAACTTTTGACATTTTGGGAGAAATTGGAAGCAATTCCTTGGCAGAAATAGGATTCATCTGGCAACACGCAGCCAGCTGTATCCCCACAAACAATAGAGAGGAAAATATCACAAAATTATGGAATCCTTTAGGTTGGAGAAGGTTTCTAAGATCATCAGTCCAACCGTTCCCCCAGCACTGCCAAGGCCACCACTAACCCATGTTCCCAAGTGCCACATCCACAGAGCTTTAAATCCCTCCAGGGATGGGGGCTCCACCACTGCCCTGGGCAGCTGTGCCAGGGCTGGACACTCCTTTCAGGAAAAACTCTTCCTTAATATCCAACCTAAACCTATCCTGGTGCCACTCGCCACTTGCTTTAAGCCAGAAATATCCCAAGCTGGCCAGTCAGCCCTGTGAACCGTGGGCCAAGGCTGCAGAGCCAGGCAGGAACACCAGGAGGACACAACCAATCCCACCACGATCTGATTTGGGATGGGTCTCGCTGTGATGAGGAAACTTTTAATTGCAATAAACAGGAGAATATGGCGAAATCACGGAGCACTGGTCTCATCCCAAGGCAAACAAACCTCCCTGAGCTGCACATCTGTGAAAACGCCTGTGATGAGGTAGCACCACCGTGAACAATTGTGCATTTATGCAGGAGGAAGGTGCAGAGCTGTTGTTGTGATCATGGACACACAGATCCATTTTAAACAGACCCCCTGCTATATAAGGGGAGGGTTCCACAGTTTCCTTCACCAGGTGAAGGAGGAAACATTCCGAACTAAGCCACACCTGAGCAGCTCACCAGCAGAAATGGCTCCAGGTACATTTTATTTCAGTTTTAAAGGATTTTCAGTGCTGGGCGTGTAGGGTGGCAGGAGATTGATGATGATGATGATGATGATGATGATGATGATGATGATGATGATGATGGGGTGGTTCTGTGGTTGGTTGAACATACTCCTTGCCATCCCTAAATTAAAATATGGCAACTTCTAAATCCATGAAAAAGAAAACCTTTCCCTCCAGTGTGACTCTAATCCATGAATTGATCTTTAACCTAAAGTGGGCAGGGAGAGTGTTGTGAGCTTGAAGAACAACATCAAGCCACAGTTCTAATAGTTACTATTACTATAAATGTTGGCAGGGATAATAAAACTCATATTCCAAACTTCAGACAGGGATGAGGATGATGTCTAATAATGTCCAAGTCCTACAGGCTCCAGGGCATTCCTCCTCCTAAGGGTCTTTCTTTGAGATGAGCTTTGTGGTCTGTGTGAGCACAAGTGAACACTTGAGATGGATGTCATGGGCTGAAAATCTTTAGGCTTTACCAAGATCACCAAATCCTAAAGGTGTGACCCAGGGAGCAAAAGCAGCTGGTCACAGCACAGGTGATGCCATCAGCTCTTGTCCCAGTGAGGGCAGAGACAAGGCCTAGAGGAAAACACGAGTGTGTCGGGGAAAACCACAGGGACACTCCTTAGTTTTCACGGAGCAACCACAATTCCAGCCAGGAAGATGCTGTTGGCCCCACTGGGGGCAGCCCCAGCCCCGAGGGCAGGTCCAGTGAAAGGGTCTCCCTCGATTCTGGGGAGGGCTGAGTCCACCCAGTGTCCAACAGGGCACCACGGAAAGTGAAGGTGGATCCAGCACGGGCAGAACAGGCTGGGAATGAATTCCCAGGTGCCACCTCCTCCTCAGCACAGTCCCCAGGGACTCCCAACACCTTCCTCTCCACTTTTCAGGCTCCTGGCTCTCTCCTCTGGCCATTGCTGCGATCACCCTGGGACTGCAGTGGCCACAGCCAGTTGCCACCTTCCCGGCCATGCCCCTGTCCAGCCTGTTTGCCAACGCTGTGCTGAGGGCTCAGCACCTTCACCTCCTGGCTGCTGAGACCTACAAAGAGTTTGTGAGTGCTGTGGCCTGAGCGCACCTCCTCTGTGTTTCCTTGATGGCTCCAGGACTGTAGAACTTCCCAGAGAATTCCCAGCTGTTGCTGTCTTTGCCAGCTCTCGGGGAGGAGAAAGAACTTTAACAGGATAGGGCATATTGTGTCCCACCAGCCTGGACACTGTCACCTCTCTGTCCCCTCTCTGATGCCTCCGTGGGGCCATTTCCACCTGTGTCCAGACCCACTTCACAGGGGCAACTGGGAGGTGGCACAGATATTTTGCAGGACTTCCCTGTGTTGGTCACCTTTGTCCCTGGAAGGGTCTGGGTGCTTAAACCCAGCATCTGCTGCTGCCCAGCAGCTGGCATAGGCTGTCCCTGGGGATCATCTCCTCCTTGGGAGAACCTGTCCCAGGTGTGTTGTGTTCCTCCTCCTGCTGCAGTTTGCCCGGAGCAGTGTCTGCCCACCCTTGTGACATGCTGTGGTGGCACTGAGTCAGTCACCTGCTGTCCACGGGCACAACTGGCCCTTACTGAAGAGCAGCACCTTGCCCTAGGGGGAGGGAGATCTTCAGGGCAGCTGTTGTGCCAACAGACAACAACAGACAAACTCCTGTTTCCCAGCTCTCCACCCTGTCCAGAGGCACCTCCTGTCTCCCATTTATTCCTTGCAAAGAGGAACCATGCAGGACAGGAATTCTCTGTGCTCTTCTCCAGTCCACGGGCAGCAGACCTGAGTGTGACTGGGATGTCTCCACAGGAACGCAGCTACATCCCAGAAGACCAAAGGCACACCAACAAAAACTCCCATGTAGCCTACTGCTACTCAGAAACCATCCCTGCTCCCACAGGAAAGGAGGATGCCCAGCAGAAATCGGTGAGTTCTGCCCCGGGGCAGGCACAGACCTGTTTGTAGAGTCCCCGCAGCAGGATCAGAGGGTTTCCACCTGTGAGACCTTTGGTGTTTTCACCCTCCTCTCTCTTCTTTGCTATTTAAACCCTGCAGACTCTTCTGGGTTAAATCATATTCCCAGTTCCAGGATGAGAACACTGCTGTCTGCACAGGACATGGGGCTGGGTGGTGCCCTCAGTCTGCAAACTGAAGCTGCAGGAGCAGTGTCCTTCCCTGGGTCACTCCAGGCTGTTCCAGAGGGAGCAGGACACTCCACCAAACACCACACCTACTCAGCTTTGACCCTTTCCTGCCTCGATTTCAGGACATGGAGCTTCTCCGGTTTTCCCTGGTTCTCATCCAGTCCTGGCTGACCCCAGTGCAGTACCTAAGCAAGATGTTCACAAACAATCTGGTTTTCGGCACCTCAGACAGAGTGTATGAAAAGCTAAAGGACCTGGAAGAAGGGATCCAAGCTCTGATGAGGGTAAGTCCCAGCATGCTCGTGGAATAACAGAGATCTCCCAGGCATGGGGCACTCTCGAGGACCCACACACCGTGAGAAATCTCCCTGCCTTCCACAGGGCATCCTTTGGACTTTGTTTCCCTTTAGATAACAAGATCCCGACCCTCCAGTGCACAGGTCCCATCACTGAGGAGGGTTAAGAACACAGGACAGGTGTAACCACCACTGCCACAACCCCTCAGGGAGCAGAATCCACCAGGAATCACAACATTATAGATCCAGAATCTTTCCAAACCCAGCACCAAAGAATTCCCAGTTGCTGAAATACATTGGACAAGCAGCAGCACAATGTTTGTAACATCTCCAGGCATAGTACTTTGAAATGGGGCAAACTTTGCAAGGTTTACAACCTCACAACATTTTAAAAGCACATTTTTGTGCAGGGAAGGACTTGCTCTGACGTTTCCCTCTTCCATTAATACACTTCAAGCTGAGAGCTCGAGGGTGATGTCTCCAAGGAAGATCTTGTCAGAGTATCCCAGAATGGTTTGAGTGGGAAGGACCTTAAAGCCCACCCAGTGCCACCCCTGCCATGGGCAGGGACACTTTCCACTATCCCAGGTTGTTCCAAGTCCCGTCCAACCTGGCCTTGGACACTCCCAGGGATCCAGGGGCAGCCACAGCTGCTCTGGGCACCCTGTGCCAGGGCCTCCCCACCATCACAGGGAGGAATTTCTCCCTGAAACTTAACCTGAATGTCCCCTCCTTTAGTTTAAAACCATTCCCCCTTGTCACTCTCCCTCTCTTTTATAAGCCCCTTTAAGGTCTTCTTAATTTGAGGTTTGTTGTTTTAAATTAAATTGCCCATTATCTGCCAGGACACCCTTCAGTTATGCTTATTCTATAAGTTTATCTGCCAGCATCACCCAGAAGCAGTAGCTGTGAGAAATGAGTCTGGGCCATTATTTACATGTTCTAGCACTTAAATAACTCTGCAAGTCAGGCCCTGTGAGCAAACACAGACCTTCTCTGCTCGAGTAAGCAGGCAAAAGAGTCAGGACCACTGCAGACTTTGCTCTGGATTCCATGTGTGTTTGGGCATTGGGAAGCCACACACAGAAATGACACAAACACTCTCTTTTCACCAATTGATTTCCCTTTTCACCTTTTATGACACTTTTTACTTTACCAAAACCATTCCGTTGCTGAGCACGGCAGGGGGAGTGGCTGACTACAGATCTCCAGATGGAGATGTGGCACCGGATCAGAGCTTTGGGAAAGTGGGGGAATAGAGAATTAATTGTGCAGTTCCCCATCTCCTTGGCTGGAGGGGCTGCAGAGAGAACCTGTGATTTTGCCTTTATTTTAAGCCCCCCCCAGGACTCTCCTCCCTCCCTGCAGCCCCGTGTGTGTCACTGGCACGCTCAGTGTGGCATCACCCCGCGGCACCACCCGTGCGTCCTGCCACACACGCCCAAAACTACGTCTGAAATCCCATTTAAAAGCGAGGTGGGGGAAATCCCCCTGACCTCTCCCAGAGCTCGGCAGGAGGTTTATCCCTGGGAGATGCCCCGGCCCCGCCTCTCCCGGGATGTCCCCGTTGTCCCGCAGGAGCTGGAGGAGCGGAGCCCGCGGGGCGCTCAGGTGCTCAAACCCACCTACGAGAAATTCGAGCTCCACCTGCGCGGCGAGGACGCGCTGCTCAAGAACTACGGGCTGCTGTCGTGCTTCAAAAAGGACCTGCACAAGGTGGAGACCTACCTGAAGGTGATGAGGTGCCGGCGCTACGGAGAGGGGAACTGCGCCCTCTGAGCCCGCCCCGCTCCTGGGAGAGGAAACTGGAGAATAAAACCCGCTACTGCCGACA
>VXBN01000005.1:14396-145214 GCA_013397395.1 Sinosuthora webbiana | reverse complement strand
GCCCTGCCGCAGCCTCCGGCAGCGCCGGGAATGTCACCGCCGGCCGGAGCCCGGTGCCCGTGCCCCGCCGGTGGAGCCGCGGGCGAGCGGCCCGAGGCGCTGGGGCACGCACCGGTGAGCGGTGCGGGGCAGGTGAGGTGCCCGCCCCGGCCGCAGGGCCGGCGGAGGGGGCACAGCCCGGAGTTACGGCTCCCGAGGGATGCTCGCAGGCCGGGGCTCCGCGGGAAGCGCTGCCCTGGCTGGAGTTAGGGCTCCCGAAGGATGCTTGCAGCCCTGGGGTCCGCGGGGAGCACTGGCACTAACGCGTTCCCGATGGAATTGCAGGAATGTGTGCGTATTTCCAGCGCTACTACGTTGGGTTGGGAAAGCGCTGGGGGAAATTGGCATGTTGTCCCTCATCAATGGTCCTGCGCTGGGGGAAACTGGCATGTCCCTCATCAATGGTCCTGCGCTGGGAGAAATTGGCATGTTGTTCCTTCTCAATGGTCCTGCGCTGGGAGAAACTGGCATGTTGTCTCTCATCAATGGTCCTGCGCTGGGAGAAATTGGCATGTTGTTCCTTTTCAATGGTCCTGCGCTGGGGTAAACTGGCATGTTGTCCCTCATCAATGGTCCTTCCTTCCCACTTGGACGGGGCATCAGGAGGACTGGGCTAGCAGTAGCTGACCAGGGCTAGGGAGTAGGTAGCACTCGGGAGTTGTTAATGATTTTGAATTTTTGATTAAAAACTGTATTGGAATAAATTAGGGGAGGCTGAGATCTATGGAGGGATTAGTTGGGTGTCTGCGATTAGAGCATCTTTCCCCCTTCCTGTATTATTAAAATGCTCCTGTCGTTTTCAGTGACACTTCAGTGCTGTGATGTAAATTATTGAGCAAGGGCACACGAGACCTCCTTCACCTGTGCTGTGAGGGCCCAGTCCCACAGAGAGCAAGTCCCTGCCACCCTTCCTGGCTCGGCAGCTCCTGGAGCTTGTCCAGGAGCATCCCCACTCCTGTCCCTGTGCAGTCCCTGGCTGCCCTTCCCCTGGAAAACCCTGCCTTGGCCAGGTGGAGTGTTGCTGTTGGATTGCATGGAGCTGCTGTCCTTGCTGCTTCCCGGGGAGCCCCACGGATGGGACAGTCCCTTGGGATTCGGAAGGTGTGAGTGACCTTGGCAAGTGTGGTTCCCTCCCAGCTTTCTTTGCCCTTCTGCGCTGATTTGGGGACTGATAGGTGCCCAGGTCCTGGGAAGTGTCTCCGGACGGGGTTGTCACCCTGTGATAGTTACTGGCTGTGCCACACTTGCACCTTCATCCTGCTTGGGGGAAAACAGGATGGGGGAGTGGGTGGGGAATGAATGGGGCTGTTTCTTCCCTCTCAGGCCCTGGAATGGTGGAGGTGGAAAAGGAATGTGACATAGTTGGCTCACCTCAGCTTTGGCTGCAGGCAGATCTCTCCCGTCCCCGCTTCGGCAGCGGGAGCGCTCGCTGCCCCAGAATCATGATTCCCATGGAGGAAAAAGCCATTTCCTTCTCCAGCTGCAGAGCAGCTTGGAAATGCGTGTTGTTACAGGGATTCTCCCCAAAATGGTTTGTTCTGCAGCTTTTCTGCTGTTGTTGTTATTCGTGCATTAATGACCCAGTTATGATTTCTGGGATGTTAAGGGCGGTATTCTGGATCTTTACAGAAATGCTCGTTGTCTCTAATGATAACTGACTTTGGGCTCTGGCCCTGTGTGATCTCAGGTGATGCTGACTGGAATTTGCCTCGAGGGAGACAACATAAACTGCTGTTTGAAACGGCCTTTTTGGTGTCTCTGGGTGCTCTTGCCCGAAGCAGAATCCAATGACTCCTGCCCCACATCTGTCCAGGGATTCACCTGGTCTTGCTTGGAAGAGGGAAGGCAGCGGTGGGGGATTTTTAAGCCCATCAGAGGTGATGGTGCTGCGTAGTCCTTCAGTGGCCAGGAGCTTTGGGAGGACCTCGTGCTGCCTGGGTTGAGGGGATCAGTGTGTGCCATGGGAGGAGAACCGTGTTTGTGAGTAGCAGAGCTCTGCTTTCCAGGCGAAGTTCTCGTGCTGTAGTGAGGAGCACGGTATAAATAGCAGCGCTGGGTTTTAGCCACTGAATTCAAAGTTATGGTTTCCACAGCAACCAGCACTCAGGCCGTGGTTTGTGTATGGAATATTTCCCCCTGTTTTTGAGAAGCCCATGTGTCTGGCATCTGGTGTGGTGCTGTGTCCAGTCCTCCTCCGCCAACACCCCTCACTCATCCTCCCACGCCGTGCTGGAGCGTCCCCCTCGCGCTTTCCTTCTCCCAGCGGCTGCTCTTGCTCTGTTCCCAGCTTCCCACTGCCTTCTCCTGGGCCAGGAGTGTGTGGCCCAGATCCCAGCCCGGCCACCGTGTCCCTTTGTCTGGCAAGCCCTCCTTTTGGTGCTGGTGTTGGCTGCCATGTATTCTTCCCCCGTGGGAGGCGCGGCCCTGCTTTGGCTCCACGGTGTGTCCTCAAACACCCGCCCGTATCTCCCCTTCCTCCCTTCAGTGGTAGATCCACAGCCCCCCTGACTCTGTCCCTGGCAGCTCCGAGGAAATCAGAGCTGTGCAGCGTTGTGGAGGAGCAGGGGATGTGCCCTTGCTATAGGAGGATCGCGATGCGATGCTTGCTTTAATAAATGTTTGTCATACAAATGTGCAGTGTTGCTAAAGTGGTTTCATTTATAGCCGGGGGGCTGATGTATCTGCATGGTTGTGTCCAAGTTACAGTTTCCAGAGCAACTGGAGCAGCTTTGTGTCTTGGAAGACTGTTAACTAAAGCATGAAACGTTATATCAAATTTTCCTTTCTTAAATTCTGTAATCTCAGCTACTGTTAAAAACGCAGCTGTGCTTATCTGGGAACATGTTTAAAAGCCTTGAAGGACCAAGCAGATCTTCTTCAGGTGTATCCCTCTGCCACGAAAACAGGGATGGGAAATGTCAGCCCCCAAAGTAATTAGGCTTAGAGCTAGAGCAAAAGGCACTTTAATTAAAAAAAAAAAATCCAAATAATCTACAAAAAAATAACCCCAAGCAAAAAAAAGACAAAAAGTGGGGGCAGTTTTGGACACCACAACATTAAAAAAATGTCTCAAGCTGTTGGAGAGTGTCCAAAGGAGGGACATGAGGACGGTGAAGGGTCTGGAGGGGCCATGCAAGGAGCAACTGAGGACACTTGGAATGTTCAGCTGGAGGACAGGAGACTGAGGGAAACCTCCAGAGGGACAGCTCCGATCTCTGCTCTCTGTGACAGTGACAGGGAGGGGCTGGAGCTGTGCCAGGGAGGTTTCTGTTGGATATTAGAGGGTGCTGGGCACTGCCCAGGCTCCCCAGGGAATGGGCACAGCCCCAGAGCTCCAGGAGAGTTTGGACAGCACTGCCAGGGGTGCCCAGGGGGGGATTGTTGGAGGGTCTGTGCAGGGACAGGAGCTGGACTGGATGATCTTTGAGGATCCCTCCAGCTCAGGAGGTTCTGTGGCTCTGTGATCTTGTCTCTGACCAGAACTAATGACTAAAGTACAGTCTGGGAGAACAGGGTAAAAAGGCTGATGTCAGCCGAAAGCAACCATCAAATGTAGGCTGGGAATACAAGGGATGGGGCTCAGGGTCCCCTCTGCGCGGGGGCAGCTGGGCAGGCCGTGGGGCCCAAGGCTGGTATGTTATTATTTCTTTTTCTTTCCTTCTCTTTGCCCTCTCCTTTGGCTGCTGCTCCTTGTGAGAAAGCGTGTCCCTCTTGCAGCGTCTCCCCGACGCTTATCTGAGCAGTAATTTCAAGGACCTTGGCTGTAACAACAAGTCACTTTCCTACCGCAACTCAATTAGAGCCCGTGTTACTTTCCAGGCAGCGGGTGTCGCTTCCTCATGGGTTTCTCCTTGTTCAGTGAAGTGTTGTGTCAGTAACAAACAAACATTCCCTTGGAAATGGACCTGCTGGGGACTCGGGTTGGTTTGAGCAGCGATGCTGTAAAGTGCTTTGTTGGTTTCTTGGGGAAACTCAGCCAGGAGGCTTTAAGCGGTGGCTTGTGTAAAAGGGAGTTGCAAAGCGGGTGTCTCAGGGGTCTTCCTCTCTGTTTTTATTAGTAGCCTTCCAGCCTAATGTTTTCCTCTTTACATATTTACCGTGTCTGTAATGTCCCATCGATGCTGCCGCCTGCAACAGCCCTGTCAGCAGCCCGTGGGCTTGGCTTAATGAAATGGAGGAATGATTCTTCTCCTGCGAGATGGTTTTGAAATGAAACTTAAACCCAGACCTTGTGATCTTTGGTGTGCTGCCCAGATTAGAGAAACAAAATGATTGAAACAGCAGCTGGCAAGTGGCTGGAAGTGAGCTGAACTACCTTGAACTTCTCCCTGAGTCGCTTTGAGGAGAAGTGAAGGTTTTTCCTTCTCTGTGCTCAGCCCAAGCTTTGTGATATGGCACAGACCGGGAAGGGGTTTTAGTTTGGAGCTTGTTCCCGTGGGAGCCAGGCTGCAGTGGGATATGCCCTGTATCTTCCAGCTGGGAAGTCTCCCTGCAGCCTTGGCAGGTGGCAGAGAGGAGGAGAAGGCTCAGGTCAGAGAGGAGAGGCTGTTTGCTGTGTGTTGGTGCTGAGGAGGGGCGGGCTGGTCCTGAGCTCTGGATGTGGCTCTCATTTGGGGCACAGCAATTCCTGAAGTGCTGCGTTTCCCTCAGACACTGGGGTTGGGTTTGAAAAAAAACCCCGTTTTAAAGGTCTGCCCTTTCCAGCCAGGGAAAGTACCATCTTTGCACTGGGGCTTTGTGCTGGCTGAAAACAGTAATTTCGCCTCACAGTCGGGAAACCTTTCTTCTGGTAGCAGCAAATCTCTGTGTTTTGAGTTCTGCAGCCCAGGCTGCAGCGACAAACGCTCGGGACACCTCTGGCCGCGGCTCCCGTGTGCGTGAGAGGATTCTCTGCTGCATCACAGCGTTTGGCATGTCTTTGTGTCTGCTCTTCCCCCTCATATGCGCTGTGCCTAAGATTAGTACAGCTCTCCTCCTCGTGGATAAATAATTTAAACACCTGGACTGATTAAGTGTGTGCATCTCAGCTCAGAACAGTCGTGACTTCTTTTTTTTTTTTAATTTATTTTTTTTTTATTTCCAAGGCTGCCTTTCCTGAAGAAGATTCAAAGCAACTGAAAATAGCTTCATCACAGAAAACATCAAGCCTAACTTGGGGATTGTTGCTCTCGTGGCAGGGATTGTGACAGTGTACATTTGCCTCCCCATTAGCAACATCTCATTGAACGCTCAAGGGTTTATTGACAACTCGTTTGCTTTGCCTAATCGTGTGCCTTGCTGCGGGGCAGGACTGCCTTCCCTTGGCACTGCCGGTGCCAAATCCCTGCTCTCCCAGTGCTGCTGCTGGGGGCTCGCCCCGAACCGAGCACCCAAAGACAGGAATCTTCTTCTTTCTTCACACATTCCTTCTGATGTGTGACCCGTCTCTTCCTGCCTCAGTCAGTGCTCAGACCGGCTGACAAAAGCACGATCAGATGACTGGAGTTTCCTCTCCCTTTGTTGTCAAAAAAGTGCTCTTGGAACTACCTTTGTAGAGCAGCTGAATGTCTCTGGGCTCCTGTTAAACCACAGCTGGAAAACATCTCTCATCTCTCGCTCCAAACATCCTCTATCTAGAGATGTAAAACCCCGTGCCAGAAAGCTGCAGCACAATCCTTTGCCCACGATTTTCCCTGCTACACCAGCACTCCTCTGCAGGAACGTGAATGTCCTGACTGCCCGTGTCTTGTCTGTCTGATTTGCAGGAGGAAGCGTGCACAAATCCAGCGGCGTTAGGGAAGTTTTGCTTGGCTTTTGGGTGTTTTGATTCCCCACCCCTTTTTTTGGAATTTTTGTTTAATTTTTGTGTTTTACAGTAACCTGGTAGTTTTGTCAAGGCTTCAGGCCTCCCTTAGGAGCAGTGCTCAGCCAGACACACAGCTCTCAGCAAGCCAGGGCAATTCCTGCTGGGATTCAGTTCCTGCTTGTCTGTGGGACCCATCCAGTGCTGGAGCAGCAGGCAGGTTTTGTTGTTTCAAGTTATCCCATAGCCCAGCCCATCGCACTTTGCCTCTCCTAAGGCAAACCTTAGCCTGCCTTTGCCCCTTGGCACGGCTTGGGGCCTCTCCAGCCCTTCCACTGTGTCCCTCCACTGAACTCTCTGCTGGGATTTTGCCTGGATTTAGCTGCCCTCAGTCACCAGCAAAGCCTTGGACAAAAAGCCTCTCCCTCCGTGTTCCAGCAGGGCTCTGTCTGGCTGCACCAGCCCCTCACCTCAGTTTGCTTATGGAAAGTGTGTCTGAAACCTTGAGAGTCCTGCTTCCTGACCACCCAGCGAGTTCCTGGGGAGTTTCTGTGCTCTTTGGAGCTTCCATGAAAGCCTAAATTCATGCCCTGCCTGCATTTCTGCATTCCTACCTGCAGGACTTGCTGGAGGCCTCCATCTGTAGCTTGTTCCTTCTCCACCAACCTTTCCCTGATGTCTGGGCAGGTGTGATGCAGTGGCAGAGGCACTTTTAAATCTGCAGAAGCACAGGAAGGGAAAAAAACCCCAACAAACTGCACAGAGAGCTGACTGCAGTTAACTTTTCCACTTAATCCAATGTTCTGGTTCCATCAGGCTTTCAGGAGATGGCACTGGGGTTTGATCCAGAGGGTTTGGTGGCTGTGATCCCAGAGATGAGGAACTGAAACACAACAAGTTCCATCTCACCCTGAGGAAGAACTTCTGTCCATGGAGGGGGCAGAGCCCTGAACAGCTGCCCAGGGAGGGTGGGGAGTCTCCATCTCTGGAGACATCCCAAATTCCCGTGTCACCTCCTCCAGGTGACCCTGACTCAGCAGGGGGGTTGGCTGGGTGATCTCCAGAGGTCCCAACCATCCCAGGATTCTGTGAACATAAATCCTGCCTTAAAACACATCTCCTGGCTGGGCCACCCCCGTGTCCTGCCAAAGTCACACTGACACCTTGGCAGACCTGCCAGTGAAGTCGGGGGGCTTTGGGATTTCTCCCGTGACTCATAAAACGAAATGTGTTCTGTGAGTTCTCACAGCGGGGCGGGCTCGTGCTGCCCCTTTGCTCAGGGGTGGTTGTGAGGGAGGGCACTGGAGCTGACACAATCACCTGCCAGCATAATGAAATGCATGGCCAAATGAATATAAAAACACCAGACAAGCGAGTTGTTTGTGTACAGATCGCCTTTTGTCTTCGCTCTTTTACGGAGGCTTGCCGGAGCGCGAAGATCCCTCGGTGAAAATAAGGTGAGCCATTAGTATTAATTGATTTGGGGTTTAATACGGGTTGGGATGAGCTCGCTGAGGCTCAGAGTGGCGATGTGTGCAGTTCCAGGAGAAATTGATTGCGTTTTGTCTCTTCCATGTGTCGCTTTCCCTTAAACTGCTAATGAAATTCCATCACCAGCGAACAGGATGTTCCATTAAACGTGCATTCAGCTCCTAATCATTAACAAGTGTCTTTTTAGGGTCTTTTTTCCTTGCTAGCCCCCTGCTTTGCTGGGTGTGCAGTATGGGATTTTACTCTTGGTTTTTCAAAGCTGTGAGTGGAGATAGCAAGAGTTCTGTGTCCATTGCTGCATTCATTCCTCTTTGGAGAGTTATTCTGGATGGCCTGGCTGGGGTTTTTGTGTGTTTTGCCTTCGGTAGCAATTACTGCTGCTTGCATTTGTGGCTTCCAGTGCAGAACAAAGCTGGTTTGTGTGCCTGGCCAGTAGTAATTGTTGACAGTTTGATAATGTTGGAGACCTCTTCATTGTGGCCGGGATCTGAATTGTACCAACTCCTGCTGGACCCAAATTACAGGGGTTTAATTTTAGCTTCAGGGCTCCCATGCTGGAATATTTCCTTTCCTCTGGGAATAAAGCAAAGGAAAAGTCAGTGTTTGAGGTCTTTCCTAAAGCTGCCACGGGAGACACGGAACTGAAGTGTCACAAAAACTGCCAGAATTTCTATTCTTACCCTTGTCTGCTCTCAGGCTCTTTGTGTCCCACGAGGTGGTTAAATTCATTCCCTGCCTGTTTAAATCTCTTCTCTGTGTGTTAGGTGGAATATACTGAATGAGAGGGACTTGCTGGGGGTACTGCAAATCCAGTTACTGGAGCAGCTCATGGACCATTTAAACCCCAGCCCGAGGAGCTGGAAGGGATGGTGGGACCCCCCAATGTGGGGAGCTCCTGGGCCTTGGCTGAGAATCTGCTTTTCTTGGAGCTTTGAATGAAGTAACTGGTGTTACCTGGGCGTTTTCCAGTTTCTCGGTGAGATTTTCCTGAGTAGGATGGTTTGGAAAGGAAAGGAATGAATGTGTCATTTAGGGAGGCTCAGGTCAGGCATCAGCAGGGATTTCTTCCCAGAAAGATGAGGCAATGGGATGGGGTGTCCATGAAGGTAGGAAGGCCTGGCTGTGGCACTCAGTGCTGTGACAAGGTGGGGATCAGACACGGGTTGGATCCACGGTCTGCGAGGGCTTTGCCAACCTGGGTGATTCTGCGGTTTACAAATGTCTGAGAATGGTGTTTGCCCGGGGGTGATTAGGAGATTTAGTCATGGATTAATTGTAATTATTGCACTGGAACCCTCCTGATGTGCCTCTGTCCTCTCTGAAAGGGTTGTGTGAGAGAGGCCGAGTGCCCTGTTTTACTTGGGGCAATCATTTGTTGACAATGCACGTTTTTGTCCTTGCGTCCCAAATTAAAGCTGTTTGGCTTTCAACTTGGAATTGGTGTGAAATTCCTGCTTCTCTTCTACACGTGGAAATTGTTGGCAGCAGTGATTTCAGGGGAATGTTCTGATTTACATCACAGGGAGCCTTCAGAAGACTGGGAGAATGAAAGGACAGTTTTCCTCTGGCCACTTGCAGGTGTCTGGAGGTACCTCCCGGGGCAGGATTTGGGGTGAACACAACCTGGATGGACAAGGCAGATCGTTGTGCAGCTCCCTCTTTCCATTAAGGCATTCCCACATCTCGCTGAGTTTTCTTCCACTATGAAATACATCTGTATGTCTGTATCCATAATAGGAAGGTACTAAATAGTGCCAGACCCTTCTGTCCTAGGCATGGGGATGGACCTGGGCAGGTGCTGCTAACACTTCTCCACAATTCCCTGTGGCAGTGGGAAGTTCATTCTCTCCCAGGCTGTGTTTGTCCTTGGCAGTGCCCCCAGCCAGGTGCAGCACTTGGCTTTATTGCCCATCACGAGGTTCTCCCAGTGCCACCTCTGCAGCACATCCAGGTCCCTGTGGATCCCTTCCCTCCGGGGTGTGACTCCACCACAGAGCTGGGTGTCATCGGTCCCGCTGTCCTTGTCACAGCTCTTGCGTGGAGAGGGAACAGAGTTCCCCCAGAGCTCTCAGAAGCAGAGCTGGGCCCTGGTTTTAGCACGGCAGACCTTGTAAAACAAATCCTGTGAGTGTGGGCACCCCCAAATCGAGCCAGGGTAAAACGTGTACCCGTGTAGGGCTTGGCTGCAGTTTGGATTCAAATGCTTGACTTACCTGACAGATCCCACACGCCATCCCTTTTCCCTACCTTTTCTCCCCACTGGGGTTGGAATCTTCACTCATGTCCTCCCCCCAGCCTTGTGCAGGGGTGACACAGGCAGGGGGACAGCGAGGAGGCGGCTGGAGGGGGGAGTGGGAGGAGTGCTTGTAGGTTTGGCCGACAGAGAGGTCTGCTCTGTGTTTCCTAACTCAGAGTGCCAAAGACACTCCCCCCTGCTTTCTCTTCCTGGAAAGGAAGGGAAAACATCCCTGAGAAGGGACCCCCCGGGGTCTGATAGATAAGCTGTCTGCATTTTTGTGGCAGGGAGTCATCTCCTTGCCTTAGCCCCTGCTCCAGGTAGGCTTTACCTGCCCCCCATCTCCCCCCCGGGCTCTCTGGTTTTCCTGGCTGTTTCACAGAACTAAACTGTTCTTCCAGTCCCAAGGAGCTCCTGGGGCAGATGGATGTGGCTGCTGGGGGCTCCTCCTGTGTCCCCTGCAGCTCTGGGGAGGGCAGGGGTGCCAGGACTGAGTGGAAGGAGAAGCAGGTGCCCTTGGTGCTGCTGGGCACCTGGAGCTCTGGCCAGGTGAGTTTGCACGCTTCCTTGGCACACCTGCTGCCTCCTTGCTGAGCTTCTGTGGCTGCTTCTGGCCCTGGCCCCTCCACTTTGGTGTTGTGATCTCTGTTCCTGCACAGCTCAGACACAGAGCCAGGCCTTGCTGGGGTAACAGGTCCCCTCTTGCTGCCTTGGGTTGTTCCATTCCAACGGAGCACGTTACAAGTTCATTTTGGTTTTTTTTGGCAGTGCTTTCCCCTTTGCCTCCTTTTGCCCTGCAGTGGGAGCAGGAGAGGCAGCAGCAAAGGGGACTGAACCCTGTGCTTCCAACCAAACTCTCAGCTTGGTGTAGCTGTAGGAGCAGATGTGTAGTTTTTCTGCAGAGCACCCGAATTTTCATGAAGAGAAATTATGCTACAGGTTGTTCCCTGTGCTGGAAGTGTGGAAGGACATCCTTGAGCCTGGCTCTTGCCTGACCTGTTTGCTTCATCCTGGGGTGGGGGGCAAAACCAAAGGGATATGGGTGGACAAAAAGAGGGAAGAATGTTATTCCAGAAGGATTGGAGCTCTGGCATGCTGCAAGGCTTGGCAGGAGCAGTGGAAGCAGAGTTATGTAGGATCCACTGAAATCCTGCAGAAGAGGCAGGGGCACCCTAATGGGAATCATCCTGTGGGGAATTGGGGCTGGCAGGGCATGAAATGCCTCGGGAGATCTGCCTGCTGCAGATGCTCCAGGTCTGTGCAGTCAGTGAACAACGGAGTCTCATGCACAGGGAGGTAATTTATTCCCTGTTTTCGTGGGCAGGAGAGGGAAGAGCTCATGCGTGGTGGGAGTGAGCCTCAGGATAATGTGAGCAGCTTGGGCTGGGGATCTTCTCTCAGATCATCCCAAATCCTTGTTGACAGAAGGAATGTGTGGATTTCTTGCCTCGTGGCTCATCTGCTCCAGCACAGGCAGACAGGGACCTGTTTATCCCAAATAATCTTTTCGGTGCGGGGAAGTCTCCTGCTGGGTCTCTGTCAAGGGGGTTTCTTCCTTCACGTGGAGGGTTTGTCAGCACCCACCTGTGGGTGGGGACCTTGGGGAGACATCTGTGTTCTGTGACCCTGTTTGTGCAGGGGAAGCCTGGGTTGGAATGAGGGGAAAACAGAGGCACCCTTGGGGATTCAACGTAACGCCCATGGTGGGCACAGGTCTCTCTTTAGACTGTCCTAAAAAGAACATAACCCTTCTCCCAAGCAGAGGCTGGGAATTCCTGTATTTTTTGTACTTTTGAAAGTTTTCCTAGGAAGCAATGAGAGTCCCAGGCTCCCCAGGGAATGGGCACGGCTCCAGAGCTCCAGGAGAGTTTGGACAGTGCTGCCAGGGGTGCACAGGGTGGGATTGTTGGGGTCTGTGCAGGGCCAGGAGCTGATCCTTGGGGAATTTCTGGGATAAGTGATTACGAAAATACAGAGGCACTTGGGGGGTCAAGGAGTTAGAAGTGTCTTCACTCTGCTTGGGCTGGCAATTCTGGATTTCCCCTCAGTGTGAACAGAAAGACCAACTTGTCCCAAGGGAAGGATTCTGTGTCAAAAAGAAAAAACAAAACCAAAACAAACTACAACCCCAGCCCCCACACTTGAAAAACGCTCATTTCTAGCATGCCTGTGCACTTATTCACCTGTTTAATACAGGGGACACAGAGCTGTTCACCCCATCAAAGTGCCTGGTGCAAATGGACAATATTCCCTCAGCCCTTCCTTCCTTCCCTCCCCAGCAGTTTAATGCTGGAGGTGGTGGGAGGACCTGTGTGTGAAACACTTTATCTCTGTGAAGAGAAAGTGTCTGAACCTGTTTGTACTTCAGGGGCAGGTCCTGCACCTCCTTCTGTGTCCCTGTGCAAGACCAGCTTTTCTTCTTTTGTGTGCAGGATGCTTTGGGCTTTCCTGTTGCTCTGTAGCACTGCAGAATGGGCAGATGACAGAAATACAGGGGAGGAGAGGCAACTGTGTGTGTGTGTTGTTTTCTGCTCCCCTGCAGAAGTGCCCTTCCTTCCTAATTTTTAGGCACCTGTTGAAGAGAACTGGTAACCTTCCTCTTCTCCTTCACCAAGAGCAGAGAGCCAAAGGCTGCTGGAATGACCTCGTTTTTAAGGCATTAGGGGTTTCTGTTGAGGAAATCAAGGAGTGCTGGGCTCTGATCTGTCTCCTAGATCAAGTGGAGCGCATTTCTTGCGTGTGCCATTGCATATTTCAACTCCAGGATGGTAATTGTTGCTGGTTTGACTTGGAGGCAGGTTGGGATGAGTCCATGGGCTGTGGTGCCTCAGTGGGCCACTCTGTGCCTTGCCAAAGCCAGCTCAGAGCTGAGGTCACTCTGTGTGGTGCCATAAAACCCCTCCTGGCTTGGCCTGAGCTTGTAGGACAGCTGATAGTGCTGGAGCTCCTCTGCCTCGCCAGCACAGCTCAATCCAGCCTTAAATCTTGTCTTTCCTGCTGGGTATGGCAGTGTCACTCCTCCAGGGATGCTTTCCTTTAAAATGATGACTGTAAGCTCAGTGGAGAAAGATCATTTCTACCCTTCTAAGCTTTTGCAAGAGATTCAATCAGTTTGTCTTTTGCTAACCTGTGCCAATGTTTTCTCTGTTTGAAACACTGTTTCTCCTAGCTGAGATTAAAATTTCCCATTCTCGCTTAACTTTAGAGCGTTGTAAAATTCAGGGCCCCAGAGTTTGCCAAAGTCGAGTTGTTTTGTGTAGCTGCTTTTTACAGAATGAGATACAACTTGCAGAACTAGTGTTTGAGGGTATTTAAACACTGACAGTGCTCTCTCCAGCCATAGAGCTCAAACCACAGTGATGTCAAAGTGATTGCCAGACCTTGGGTTTCTGCTTTCAGATCTGCTCAAGGTTTGTTCTGTTGTTTGGGTCTGTTTTCATCTCCCTTTCTCCTTATCAGAGTGCTGCTGCCACTTACCCTGCCCTCTTTGTACTTGCCTTGCAATACCTGCTCCCACTCCAGAGGCCTAAAGTAAACATGCTGCTATTTTGGTTCAAGTAGTGCCCTTACTTGTGGGTGTTGTTTTTTTATTTTGAGGTGACTGTAACCCAGCATAGCCCTCAGTATTTATTTGTGTTGAAGTGGTGGCCAGCCCGTGACCCGGAGGCTCAGCGTGCTTAAACGTTTCACGTACAATAGCGACTGCCTGACAAAGAAAACACCGAGAAAGAAAATAAATCCAGGTCTAACCAGGAGGCTGTGAGTGTCACAGGATGCTGTGCCCCGTGGTGCAGCTGCGGTGACCCTGCCAGGGGCTGCCAGCTCCCTGTCACACCGGATAATGGCAAGAAGGAGGCAGCTGCTTGTGCTGGTCCTTCTGTTATCTGCAGCAGTGAGTGAGACTTCTCCTGGCCCCTGGAATGTGGCTGCAGCTCCAGGTGTGGCATTCAGCCCCAGCCGGGGCACAGGGCCCTCAGGGCAGCCTGAGATGTGGGTTTGCACAGCCCCAGGGCTGGCCAGGGGGAGCACTGTGTCCCTTTGGGCTCTGTGGGGCTGCTGCTACAGAAGGAAATGGCTCTGGGTTTTTTTTTTTTCCTCGTCTTTTAAAATTGCTGCTGGTGATCCCTTGAGTTCTGGAAAGCTGCTCCTAGAAAGAGACTACTGAGCTTTCTTAAAATAGCTAATTAAGTATGTATTTAAGCTTGTCTGTGTTAGAAACTAGCCAGCCTAGCTGTAATAGGATTGTTCTGGCTCGTTTTAATTGTGCTGATCGAACTTGTGTGGATGCTTCAGTGAGGGATGTTTGGGAGCAGACTTCTCTTGGAAACCTGCAGTCAAACCAACCCCTTCCCACAATCACAGAATCCAGGATGGGTCAGGCTGGAAGGGACCACTGTGGGGTCACCTGGTGCCACCTCCGTGCTCCAGCAGGGCCATCCCAGAGCACAGGATTGTGTCCACAGGGGGATGGGATATCCCCAGGGAGAGACACTCCACACCCTCTGGGTCTCTGTTCAGGGCTGGGGCGCTGCCCTGGGCTGAGCAGAGGGGAGGATCCCTCCCTGATCTGCTGGGAATGCTCTTCCCGATGCCCCTTGGGTCCCCCATCCCTCTGTTTGGCTTTGCTGTCTCATCCTGTGGCTGTGGGGACCCTGGTGGCTGAGACCCACCTGCAGCTCCAGTGATCCCAGGAGGCAAAGAGCATTCCTGATGCTCATCCTCCCTGCCGTGGATCTGGATGTCTTGGCACTGTGGATGACCCACACTGGGGGCAGTGAGAATAGTCTGGCATAAATATTTGAAGTCAGGAGTTCCTCATGCATGCAGTATTCAATTTGATTTATTTATTTGAGCCAGTGTTAAGGGCAGAGGAGTTGAACACTCGGAAGTGCAGGGGAAGCCCTGCCTGAAGACTCCTTGTGTGCATTCAGCAGAGGGGTCTCGATCAATGGTGTGCAACTGTGGCAGGAGTTTATTTTTATTTCTTCCCAGGGCCTTCGTTCAGGATGTTTCCTTTTAGCAAAGAATTACAAGGGGTTTCGTTTTTTTAACATCCCTTATGTAACCTCCAAAATGTATTTTAAGCAGAAATCTGCATTTTTTTTTTCCTTTTTCTTTACAAAAGGAGCTTGTGCTGGCATAGGACAAGTCTTTGATGGGAGGTTGTTGTTCTGTTTTGTGCCTCTCGTGACTCTGTGGAGTTGCTGTTGCTCTCCCTTTTCTTGGCTGTGGGAATTCCCAGTGGAAATGGTTTAGATGCTGGGGGAGTTTGTGTTTCATGTCAGACCTTTGCTGGGCTGCAGAGAAAGTTGTCCTTCTCACTGTTCAATTCCTTCTCCACAGGCATCAGGACTAACCCCTAATTGAGGCAAGGAGGGTTTGTGTGAGCATCCCAATGACAGGAGAATCTTTTGGCTTCTTCCCTGGGAAAGCAGCCTGGCTCTGGAGCTGCTGCCTGAGGGAGGGTCCAAAAATCTCCTCCTGCCATTTAAACATGATATAAAAACACAGTAAACTGGTATTTTCCCCTTTGGGGTTTAGATGGAGCTTTTCATACGACAGTGTCACAAACTGGGGAGGAAAAACATGAATAAATAAATATGTCAAAGCTCCCAAAAAACCTTTGCCTGTGAACCCTTTAATTTGACTTTACTGGCTTGTTTTAAGCCTTGGCTTCTGAGCCCCTTTCAAATCAGATGTATTGCTGACACCAGGCTGCAGTAATCGGGGGGTTTTGCTGCTGACTTTGCTGTGTGTGAGAGGGAATCCCTTTTTTCCTCACTGCAAATGGATTGCTATCAGGTCATTTCTCCTTTTTCTGGAACAAGGTTTGCTTCAAAAGGCTTGAAGTACAAATTCTCTGTCTGATATTTGCCTTGAATGGGTAGCGCAGCTAAAAAGTTACTGGAGTGCAATAGCCTGGATGACGCTTTCGCCTCTGATGTGAAGGAATTTTATATTCTTCTTTTCTTTTTAATTGCCTGGTGCGCTTTCTTCTTCACTATCTATATATCTATCTCGTTTTCCTTTTCTCCTGTGCGTGCAATTCCCTGGGATCCTGGTGCTCACTGCTGGGTTGGCAATTTCCTGGGGCAGCGCCTGACGCAGCTCCGAACCTTGGATGTTGGTGCTGATAACCCCAGGCAGCTCGGGATGCCTCAGCCGGGTACAAATGGAGCTCAAATAACAAGTTTTTATACTTGGAGACAGTTTCCTGAGGTGGGGGTGACAGTGATTTCCTCTCATTTCCATCCTGGTTGCCACACCGCGAGTGGCTGCGGTGGCTTTGCCGCCGGCCCCGGTGGGAAGGGGCAGCAGAGCCCTGCCGGGGTCCCAAAGGCACCCAGACTGCCCCAGGAACCTCTGTGACACATGCCAGGGCTGGACTGGCCACTGCCACCCGTGCTGGGTGCCCTCCACAGGGAGCCAGGCATGGAGAGGGGGTGCCCAGTCTTCGGGAGCTCACCCACTTCTCTCAGCTCATGTACATATGTGGACTTTTCCAGAAATCAGGACGGGGCAGAGACAGATTTTACTCTGGAGCAGTGTTTTATGTCACTTTGCAGCAGTGTTTATTTCCCCTGGGCAAAACCTACTGGTGAATACCTCGTGGAGATTGCAAAGGAACATTAATTACTGTGGCATATTCTCCTCTTTGGCTCAACTCGTGCCATTTTAAAAGTGTTTTCCATAGCTTGGATTTGTTTGTGTGGGAAGTCAGTTACATAATTAAAGCAAATTCTGTTCTATTATTCTGTGTTTTTCAGCCAAATGTTTTCCCTTAAATTAGTACTGTCTGTAGCTGGGTAAAAATGAGGAGTGTCTTTGTCAAAGTTTTTTTTCTCCTTTGAAGCTTTTTTCATGTACCCTTCCTAATGGGCATTTTCCAATGTTATTCTTTGTAATTGTTTTGTGGTCATTGTTTGGGCTCATTAGGAAGCAAAGCCCTTGATGCCCAGCTCAGGCGTGGTATTTATGATGTGTGAGGTGCCCTCACTTTGGTGAGGGGGGGGTTTGCACCAGGTGTTTTGGGTCCTGCTGCGAGTGGAAGTTGTTCTGATGAGGAAATTGCTGTTTTCCTGCCTGCCGTGCTCCGGAGTTTGTGCTGGGGCTACTGGGAAGTGTCTGGGGTTTGGGCTGTCAGGACATCGGTGGCTTTTCCTCGGGGCAGGAATGAGGATGGCAGCGTTCACACCCAGCTCGGGGGGCATCTCATTATTGGGCACTGACTTGATGCTGGCATCACTGAATCATGGGATCATTTCTGTTGGAAAGGACCTCCAGGATCATCAAATCCAACCCGTGCCCAATGCCCACCTTGTCCCCAGCCCAGAGCACCGAGTGCCACATCCAGGAATTCCTTGGACACCTCCAGGGATGGGCACTCCAAACCTCCCTGGGCAGCTCCTCCCAATCTCTGACCACCCTTTCCACGAGGAAATTTCCAGAGGAGCTGCAGTTCTTTTGGTGCTCTGCTGTGTCTCAGTGTGTGTGAGCGTGCCTGCAGGCGCTTTGGAAGTGCTCACCTCTGAATGTGCTCATGGATCTGCCACCCCTCAGGAACTGACCTGGGCTCCTGTGGAGCTCAAGGCGTGAATCACCAGCCTGGGAGACGTGGATCCCTCCTGGAATCCCACATCCTTGGTGTGTCAGCGGAAGAAGGGACTCACCAGGTGGCCGGAGTCACACAGACAGCGGGTTCGTGGCCACGGGCGCGTGGAGGAGGAGGAGGGACCAGACGGAGCAGTTCTTCTTGTTCCTGCTATCCACATTCTCAATCTCTCCAGAGCCTGCTTTTCCAGCACCAAACATGCCTGTGCTGTTCCTTGCCATGGTGGGTTTGCCTTGCCAAGTGAGGACTGATCCCAAAAGGCTCCTGGTGGGGCCCTACAAGGAGCGTCCCCCTGTTTCCTCTGTGAGGAGAACTTGGCACAGGCACCCACTCAGCCCTCGCTGACTTCTCCAAGGATTTTTGGGGGAATCTTACCCTGAAGCTCCCCTGTACTTGGTGCATCATTATTTTTGGCTGCTCAGAACCAGAAAAGTCACGTACGTGAACCTTTTCTTCTTTGCTGAATTTCAACATGGGCATTACCCTTTCTGCAATCTGCCCGCCCTGCTGAGCATGGGAATGTGTGGGACACGTCTGTTTCCTGGTCCCTTTGAGTAATTGTGTACAGACCATCTTCTCACTCTAAAAATCCCTCGGGAATTGGGCAAACCAGGAGCTGACTATAAGGGAAGAAGATCCCCACTCTTGTATTGGGTTCTGCTACTGAGTGCATCCCTGGGCTATCCGGGATGGGGTTGCCTTTGAAACCACCATGGAATCATCCCCGCCACCCATTCAGATGTTCCTTTGCCGTTGAAACGAGAAGCAGAATTATTTGTCACGGTCTTTCCCTGGTGAACCGGGGAGCAAACACTGGTGGCCATGGATTGTCACTCAGCGGGCTGAGTTCAGGGGCGGTGTTGAGCAGTTTGCTCATCCTGTTCCCTCCCCAGCCCCTCGAGTGAATTCTGCCTCGTGTTCGGTGCGGGGCCATCTGTTTTCCTGTATGTCCTCTCCTCCCTGGCAGCCTGATCCCAGTGGAAAGGTGAGGTTGCACAGGCGTGAGGAGGAGCGGCTCCTTTGTTCTCCCAACAGCTTGTTTGCCAAGTGGAGGAGCCAAGTGATGACAGGAGCGCTGGGGGTTTTGCTGTCCTGAAAATGTGCTCCTCATGCAAAGTCCCGGGGATTGGTGACAGCTGAGCTGAGGGGCGCCTGAGTTTTGGGGTTAATTTGGAACCTGACACACAAAGGTCTCTTGCTTGGTGGCTGGGCCTGAGCAGCCTTTTAAAGATGCTGAAATGTGTATTTTGAGCTACCACAGATTTCACTGTATGGTTCCTCAACATGCCTGCCAGAGAGCCCCCATCCCCCACGTCCTCCCGATCCGTGCAGAGCTGTCGCTGCCATCCCGGTTTTCCTCTGATATCTCCTTCTGCACTGCAAACGGTAATTTAATTTCCACATTTACAGACCTTAATTAATTATGAACAAAATCATTTGTATATGAATTTTAGAGCTGAAGGGTGGTGGATTAGCGGCTCTTTGGGAACGGGGGGGCCTCCTCAGCAGCAGGGATTCAGCACAGGACTGGCTGGTCCGGCGCTGTCTGTCTGTCCCGTGAGCATCCCTGCGACAAAAGGATTTCTGCTGTCTGTCCCCTGCGCACAGCGTCTGTCTGTCTGTGTGCAGACACCCTGCACTGTCCTGCTCTCCCCATGCACCCTTCTGGCTGGGGCAAGGCAGAGGACAGAGCAGAGCGCAGGTTTTGTCCTCCAGGCCCTTCCCAGCCCGACAGGGGTTTGTTTTCCTTTCCTGGAAGCGTTGGCTGGCAGGAGCGAGCGGCGAGCGCTGCGCTCCCAGCGGCTTGGCTCGGCTTTGGAGGGTTTCCTGATCGGGTTGTGTCCAGCCCCTGCTCGGCAGCACGGCTGGGAACGCCGCTGGTTGATGCCGGCGGCCTTCCCCAGCCCCGGTTCTGTGCCTGTCTCGGTTCCCAGTCCCGCCGGGCCGTGCCTTGGCTGGGGACGGGTCGGGCTTGCGCAAGCCCTGTCTGGAGGGCAGGTTGCCATCAGCGAGCTCCAGGATTTTTTCATGAAACAGCCCACAGCTTCCCGGGGTCAGCCGGAGGTGATGGGATCGTGTTGCCTGCAGGGACTGACAGGGCAGTGACAGAGTTTTGTGCTGCACAACTCTTGGTTTTATTCCCACCGAGTGCCCTAAACCCGCCCAGGCCCCGGGAGCAGCGGCAAAGGCAAGCGGGGCTTAGGTTTTCATTCCTTTATAACACGTTACCAAAAGATATCCAAACACAAGTGCTCGGATTACTCACAGGGCCCTCTGGTTTTGGGTGACTTTGTCCTGCTTAATCATTTCTTTTCCAAGCTAATAATTTCATAGCAGCCTCTCGATCCTTATACCTCTCTGCGTTTGGTTTGCTCGTTGTCCCTGGCTGTCATCCTGCTGTCCAGACCTTTCTCCCCATGTTTACAAAACAGCGCTTTAAGCCATGCCTGGTACTCAGAAAACATTGGTGGTGTAGCCCGGGCTGCTGTTGGTGAGAAGATGGTTTGTGACTGGAGGAGAGAGACACAAGCTGGAAGCCTTTGCAGGCTGGGTGTACATACCCCAGCACTTCAGGGAATCAGAGAATCACAAACTGGTTTGGGATGGAAGGGATCTTAAAGATCATCTGGTTCCACCCTGCTGCCTTGGGCAGGAGCAGCTTCCACTGGCCCAGGTTGCTCCAAGCCCTGTCCAGCCTGGCCTTGGACGTGTTAGGTTGTGCTTAAGTTTTCTTGAAGGTTTAAAGACAAACTTAAAAAAAAAAACCCCAAACCCCAAAAAAGGCATGTTGGCATCAATGTATTGAACTGATAACAGTTCATGCAAACAAGGAGGTGTTCAGCTCCTGGAGTTCCCACTCTGGCACATGGCCACAACCTCCTACTGCAGAGCTCAGCTGCTTTGGGAACCTGATCTCAAAGCTCTCATTTACACTGGTTACACCAGTCACTCCAGTTGTGCCCACAGCCCACACCACGGGGTTATATTTAAAAGAAGAAAAGGCAGAAAAAGCAGAACCTTGGCATTTTCCTGTTCCTTGCAAATCCTGAATTATTTTTTTTTAACAGTTCACGTGGTTGCTCGGTGTTGCTTCTGTGTGAATCTGTAGCATTTAAACCTCTGGTTTCCATAGGATATAAATGGTGTTTCTATAGCTAATCACGACACACCACGGTGGCTGTTCATGAGAGGGTGACACAGGGGTGGAACAGCAGGAGGAGATTGCCTGAGATTGTATAACCCAGCAAGTGTGGCCCTTTCTTAAATGCTTTCCAAAGAAAGGAACAAGAGAGGGAAAACCAGAGGTAGATGGCCCAGGGAGGACTGTGGATGTTGCACTATGTCCCACTCAACTCAATTTGCCAGAAAGGTAAAAGTCCTGGAGGTCTGAGGTCCCTTCCTGCAAACCCAAAGGATCCTGGTGGGCACGAGAGCCCTGGGCTGCTGAAGGGAGCAGCAGAAGGAATTTGGGCACAGCTGGGAGCTGGGAAGGGAGGGCTGAGGGGTGCAGAAACATGGACTGGACAATTTCTGCCCTCACCTGATTAATTCTACCTGATTTTTCTTAATCATTGGTCTCTGGACGTCCCTTCCCTCCTGCTGGGGAGGGCAATTACATCCCATTAGGAGCCTGGGTTTCCCTGGGGGCTGCTCTGAGGGGCTTCCAGAGGCCCCAAGGTGTTATCATGAGTGGTTCTTTACACCATGGCCGGAGGCGTGGGGACATCTCCCTCTCTTCACACAGGATCTGGCCCCATTACTCTCAATCCTCACTCTGTTGACTTTTGGCCATTTCTTAACCAGCTTTAAAAAGTATCTGGAGCAAAAACGGGTCGCTTAGCAACCAGGGCGGCCGGAGAATGGGTCAGTGATTAACAATTATGGATAATCAAGGTTAAAAATGCAGGGCAGGCTGCACCGTGCCTGCTCGGCCGGCCGGAATGTTTCAGCGCTGGGATTGATGGTGGTGGGAAGGAAATTTATACCAGCTGTGCTTTTGACCTCATGGACACCACGATTCAAGGCTTGAAACCAGACTGAAGTCTCTCTTCTTGACCGATATCTTACGAAAAAAGGCATGAAATAACCTTTGGATGAGTAACACAGGCATGGTCTGTGTTTGACGTGTGTTTTTTCCCCAAGGCTCTGGGCCGTCCCCTGGCCGTGTGACTTTGCAACCAAACAGAAATAGATCTGCACGGGAGCGTGGAAAATCTGGAGCCTAGCTAGAGAGCAGAAATGGGGAAGGACACTGGGTTTTCCTGGGTCTGGTCACCTGTGTGAATGTTGATGCTCTGTTCCTCCAAGCCAGGAAATGGCACGTGCCACGGAAGCTTGATGGATATATTTTTCTGAGTCTTAATTTGGCAGAGTGATTATTTTCCCAAGTCCTTGGTGCTGCTTTGATTTCTGGATGAAGAGGTCCCTGGCAGCTTCTTCTCCTTGTGCAGAGTAGAAAAGGGTTGTGATTTCTGGGTTGTGATTTCATTTACCCCAATAAATGTCCCAGCACTCCCAGGAACATCCAGTGAGAATATCAATCACTAGAACAGCACTGCATCTGTTGGATGTGATACCAGGGTTGTTTTGCCAAGTCATTTACTTTCATTGTCTAATCAATTCCTCAAGTCTCTTGCCTATTTGCCTCTTTGTTTAATTAACCCCTCTTTTCAGCCTTATCCCCCCCCCCAAGTCATCATCCTGATCTTGAGAGGTGAGGATCAGCTGACAGTGCCTCTTCAGCAGTCACGGGAAGCAGGGCATTCCAGGAGCCCTGGCTGAAGGTGATTTATATTCCTGAGGACTAATCTTCCATCACTGTCTGAAGCTGACAATGTCACGGACAGGCAGCTCTCTTCCTTCACTCCCCTGGCCACTTCTCCCCCTCTCCTGCTTCCACTGAGCAGACTTATTCCCTGCCAACTGAAAGAATGCATATTTTAAAGATCCCTTTCAAACTGATATTACTCATCACCTCCCTCACCTCCCACCACTGGTCCAGGAGAAAAATCATCTTAATGCCCCTTTCCACTAGAGTCAGATGATGTCTTAATGAAAGCTTTCCTTGCTTGGTCTTGGTCATTAAACACACTCTGCCATTGGTGGCTCTTTATGGCTCCAGCCTAAGTGGTAAAATCCATATGTGAGACTTTGCAGAGGCTTTTAGGTGTCATTAGGGATCATTAATATGCAGAGCGATGCCGGGCAGCAGAGGCTGCTGGGGTGGGAAGTATCCATCATCTGCTGCAGGATAATTTTAGGTCAGCAGAAATCGGCTACAGGGGCAGGGTTTGGCCAAGGATTCCTCATTGGTGTGTCAGGAGAGTGTGGGGTGGGCTGGGGAGGGAAAAGGCAACCCTGAGCAGCTTTGGGGTTCCTTCCATCCTCGTGCTGCAGTGTTGCTCTGGAGCATCCTTTGGCTCCCGTAGCTCTCGCAGTCACTCCAATGACTCCTCACTGCAGAGAGGCTGTGCCCAAACTTGATGGCTTGGACTGCATTTGTAGAAATTGAATTAATACCCAGTTTCAGGCTATCTGCTGCCTGCTTCCACAGGCCAAAGGGGTTTTTTTCCTTCCTCCTGCCTTCTTGATTAGCATCTTCACTTCTGCCTTATGAGCCTTTCCCTGGTATTGCTCCTTTGTTTGCCACCAGGGATGGATTTCTGCACCCACCACCCAGGCAGGTGCTTGCAGGGGAAGCCCTGGCACCTTTGTGGTGACACTTGACCACTTTGGTGCCTTTGTGGGTGCAGCAGGGGCTGCCTGGGGGTGCCTGTGGTGGTGGTCTCCTATTTACCTGTGTCTTCCTGGGATCCAGGGAGAGCTTTCTGCCTTGCTTTCCTTGCTCTGCACGGCCTAGGAGTATCAGGGTTTTTTTCCTTTGGTCTCTGGTGGCTCAGCAAGGAAGGGAGACCAGCTGAGCAAGGATTTATGTATCTCCTCTTTAAATAAAGAGTGTTTCTCCACCTTGGAAAAGTTCAAAAGATTATTCTCTCCGTGCTGGTTTCTGATACCGGACAGGCTGGAAATGTGAGTGGATATGTTAATGTTGCTCCTGGCCCTCGTGGCATTCACTTCTGAAAAATAGGAATGGTTTTAATGTGCTTGGCCTGGGAGCTTTGGTTTGAAATGAATACTGTCAGCCCTGTGAAATAGATGATAAATTACACTGAAAAACGTGTTTTGGTTTCCAGCAGCAGCGCTGGGGTTATGCCACAAGCACAGGAAAAGCAGAGTCATGTGAAATGCAGGTGTTTGTCCTCCTGGCTCCTGCCATGCTGTGCTGCACTGCTGGGCCACCTGGGCTGCTGGGAGGTGTTCCTGCCCATGGCAGGGGCTGGAACTGCCTGGGCTTGGGGGCCTCTTCCATTCTGTGAGTCCATTCTGTGATTCCATGGTTCTCCCATGGCTGGTTTGGTTTGAGGTGAAGCTGGCTGCCTGTGCAGTGACTGCTGCTCCAGAGGGGCACCACCGTGGAGGGTGGCAGGAGTTGCCCTGTTATCCCACGGGGCCTTTCCCCAGGTGGAATCACTGAGGCTCTGAGGCCGCTGGGTCCCAGCTGTGCCCGATGCCCACCTTGTCACCACCCAGAGCACTGAGTGCCACCTCCAGGGATGGGCACTCCAAGCCTCCCTGGGCAGCCCCTGCCAATGCCTAACAACCCTTTCCATGGGGAAATTCCTGCTGCTGGCCAAGCTGAGCCTCCCCTGGCCCAGCCTGAGGCCGTTCCCTCTCCTCCTGTCCCTGTTCCCTAGAAGCAGAGCCCAACACCCCCGGCTGTCCCCTCCTGTCAGGGACTTGTGCAGAGCCACAAGGTCCCCCTGAGCCTCCTTTTCTCCAGGCTGAGTCCCTTTCCCAGCTCCCTCAGCCTCTCCTGGGGCTCCAGCCCCTTCCCAGCTCTGTTCCCTGCCCTGGACACGCTCCAGCCCCTCCAGGTCTCTCTTGTCCTGAGGGGCCCAGAAGGGGACACAGCCCTGGAGGTGGCCCAGCAGGGCCAGCACAGGGTCAGGGCTGCTCTCCCCACTCTGCCATGGGCTTCCCAGGCTCCCCCAGCACAGCCCTGGAGCTGACATTCCGCGTTCAGCTCTGCACTGTGGTGCTGAGAGCCCTGCCTCAGGCACAGGGACGGCTGTGGGATGCTGCCTGCTCCTCTGGGCTGCTGCTTTCTGGGATAATTTTTCCTGTTGCTGGTTGCTTTATATGCTCGTTAAAAGCAATGGGAATTTGTGGGTAAAAGGGAAGATAGCAAATGTAACCCAGCGTAAGCTCTAATGTGTTTGTAGATAAAAACCAACCTGGCATGTTTCTGTGCTGGAGATTTATAATCTAATCATTCCTTCACTTGCTCAGCAGGGACTGGAGCAGCATGCAGTTATTTACATATAGGGAACATTAAACAGCCACCTCTTTAAACCATATGTGAACATAAAATCCTACAACCGCTGCTGAGTAATGGGTTATCTGAGAAAGACGAGAAGGGAAATAAAGCAGCAACGAGCAGAATGAAAAGGTGTCACAGCAAGGAGCAGCTGTGCCAGGGGCACGTTGTCCCTGTGCCAGGGTGGGAACGTGACCCTGAGCATCCGTGTCCTCCTGGACAGCTCTGTGCACAGTGAACACGTGCAGCAGCTCTGCCCTGAGCTCAGCTTTGTGACCCTGTGAGGAGCTGCAGGCTGGCACCCCAGCGTCCCTCTGAGACTTGTCATCGCTCCTTTGTGATCCCTCAGAGACTGAGCCCCTGTTGGCACCTTCCCCTCAGGTGGCTTTTGCTCCTGCAGGGCTCAGGATGAATTTGTCCAGGTGCTGGGGCTCACCCCTGTGATGTTTCAGTCTGGCACAGCCACCCTGGCTTTGCCTGTAGACATCTGACAGCTCCTGTGGCTCCTGCCAGGCTGCTGCGACTCCTCTGTGCTTTGCATCTCTGAAGTCAGAGGTTGGCAAAGGGGTTGGGGGCTGTTAGTGGCTTTTCCTTCCCTTTTTTTCAGGAGAAAAATGCACGGGAAAGGCAGGCTCTGGAGCAGTGGCTGCTCTCTGTATCACACGAGCCCTGAGATAGCACATTTTAATGTTTCTTGAAATGGACTCTGCTGCCATGTTCTATTTCTTTTACTGATTGTGAACAGGAGCTTGAAAACAATTCCTAGTACAGGGGAGGCAGTTCCATCCTGCAGCAGCCAGGCTCACCCCACAGGCAGGTTTGGTGTAGGTGTCAGCGTGCAGGTGAGAGACAGAGCTGTTGGTTGTGCCTCAGACATGGATTTCTCCCTTCCTGGTGCATCTCCTCCTTGCTGGGCTCCTCTGGGGCTGTGCTCATGGGGAGCCTGAGGAGAGCAGCTTCTGGGGGGATTTAGGATAAAAGGAGAAGTCAGATTCTGTGACACGGGGGGGGATGAGACAGTGAGTTTCATCACAGAAATGAAACTGTTTCCTACGTGTAAAACACCCTTTTGATGGCATTTTGACAAAATACTGTCCTTTGCATCTCTCATCTTTTAACCCTCTGCGTTCCTGGGCCCTGGAAGGAACGTGCTAAAAAATGCGGGAAGGGGGAAGGCTTAAGCAATGTTTTGTTCTCAAATCCCCGCTATTTTCAAGTATTATTTTCGAAATCTCTACTGTATTTTAAATGAGTTTGTCAGAGTATAATTACCACGAATGAGGTAAGAAACTCATTTAAACACAGCAACTGTAGTGGAGAATCCAATTTTCAGAAATCAGTGGAAATTGTAATTGGAGTCATTAAGTGCCGACTTCGGTAATTAAGAGCCGGGGTTTGACATTTCGGGCTCTGTTGCTAATCGTCCGTGGAGAGGGTACAAAAATGTTGTGTTTGCTGAGGGCTTGGGGGCTCCCTGGGCCTGTGCAGCTGCTGGCCACGCTCACACAGGGGTTGGCAGACACTTCCCTGGTGCCTCCTCCTCATTTGTGTCACGGCACAGAGAGAAAAAGGTCCCTTTGGCCCATACTCGGGAGAAGGGGTTTTCTGAGCAAGAGGCTCGTGCCCAGCTCCTCAGCCTGTCGTGCTTTCAAACCTGGAGCTTGGATTGTAAATCCATCTTGATAAAACAGCTGGATCTCCCCTGCGGAGTGAAAGTGCTGATAAAGTTATTCGTGAAAGAAACCAGTGCTGGAAGTGCATCCTTGTCACTCCTTGTTTGCAGAGTTATCTCTGGGAAGTCAGGATGTTCTGCATTTTTAACTCCTGCAGTTCAAGCAAGATGCTTCTGTTATAATAATGGGGAAACCATGAAAGGCCTGACATGCTGATAGTTATCATCAGCTAGAGCAAGCCTTACTTTTACTTTCCTATTAAGAACTCTGATTTTCCAGAGCAATGGCGTTTATAAGGCTTTTTTTCTTTAATTTAGTTGTTTTCCCAGCTCCCAGATGATGCTGTCTGGGCTTCCAGCGTGGGGGCTGAGGTGATGGGTTTGTGCTTTTGAGCTTTTATGCCCACAAACAAATCCATTGGTGGCTGTGATCTCCTGCTCTGGGTTTGAATCTGTTGTGGGCTCCTGTCTCAGCAGAAGCCAGAGTCCTTGTTTTTACCACTTTGGCCATGCTCATTGCTTAGCCATGTGAAAACCACTGGCAGTTAAACACTTGTTGTGCTCAGAAATCCCCTTTTTGCCATGGTGGGGTTTTTCCCTAATTGCGCTTCCCTTTTCTTCCTGGGGGCTCTGACCTTTAAAGCTGAATGTGTGCTCTCTCCTGGACTTGCTCATGTTTGTGTTTGATGTGAGGCATCCATGGGATGGATATTCTCTGGAGCTGGGCACCTGGTGGGATGGACAGAAGGGAACAGGCACCCTGAGGGAGGAGGGCTCCCAGGAGCAGCCTCAGCCACCCAGCTGTGTTCAGGAGGAATGATCACAGAATCGTGGAATAGCTGGAGCTGGGGGGGACTCAGGAGGATCATCTCCCCTTGTCCCATTGCAGCCACGAGGTTTCTGGATGCTGCACTGCTCAGCATACCTGGCAGTGGCTGAGTGCTGTGTGACACAAGGCAGGGAAGCAGCTGGGACAGGCTGGAGTCACCATTCCAAGCTTTCCTGAGCAGGCTGGTTAGGAAGGGCTGTCTCCTCCTGCCTGGGCTCCATGCAGCTTTGGGCAGCTCCAGGCTGGGCTGTCCCAGGCTCCCAGCTGAGCTCCTGCTTGGGGCAGCAATGAGGATACACTCTGCTTTAGGCAGAGTTATTTTCCTGTTCCTTTTCCCTTCCTTCTCCTTTCCTTTTGGTTTATGTCTCCAAACAGCCTAATGGGATTACTGGGTCACTCTGCTCACCACAGCTCTGCAGGGCTGGGGCTGGTCCTGGAGGCTCCAGCTCTGGAGCTGATGTGGGCTGGCAGCTGCTGAGCCTCCTTGTCCCTTGGGCATCTCCCTCCAAACCCTGCAGGGGTGGGTGCATTCCTTCATCCCACCTGCTCCAGCTGTAAGGAGCAGCAATTCCAAATGTCTTTGTTTGGAGGCTGCAGCCTCTGGGTGGGACTGGCCTCTTGTGGGGAGCACGTGGGAATGGAAAGGCTCGAGTGCAGCTCAGATGTTTGCAGTGGGAGCTCTCAGTGAGCTCTGTGCCTCAAACAAAGCAGCTCCTAGCAGTTCCCTGGCGAGCTGTCCCAGTCCTGAGTGCTGCAGGACCCCGGTGCTGTGTCAGCCCCGTGTTTGCTCTCCGTGCAGGAGCTCCCCAGGACCCTCCTGGTGCTCACTCCTCTCCAGACCCTTCTGCCACCCAGAAGCCAAGGGGAGGAACTGTGAAGGCTGGAACCTGTTGTCAGTGGGGCTGCCCAGAGGGAAAAGTCAGCCCTCTGCTTTCCAGGGATCTCTGCAGGCAGCACTGTCTGTCCCCTGTGTTCACCTAGGAGCTGGCAGACCTCTGGGAAACAAGAGATCTTGCCAAGGTAAGTACAAATGACATGTCAGACCACGACTCCATTCTTCTATATTTTTTTCCTTAGTGACTGAGGTGTTTTCAAGAAGGAAAAAATGAAGGCTTTGCTACTTCTGGGACAAAACTTCTGTGCTATCCTTCCTCTTAGGTTTTTATAGTTTAAAGGTGTGGGTGTCTGTTGTGGCATCATGTGTGTCCCACCACACATCCCTCCCTTTTCTCTGCCTCTTTAGTCATGAGGAGTCAAGTTTCACATGCTTAAAATTTGTCACATGGACCCAGTAGCACTTTAAAAAACCAACCCACTAAAAAACCCCTCAGAAAACCCCAGGTGTGAAGTGTGGGCCTCGTGGTTTGGATGCCTGGGGCTTGGCCACACCATATTTCCAAAGAGAATTTGCAAGGAGGGAGCTTCTCCTTGAGCCCTAGGCCAGTGCTGGGCTTGCCCTCCCATGGAGGATTTGGGATTTTCCTGTGGCTGGAAAATGCTCCCTGGGCATGTCTGAGAGGAGCTTCTTTCTCCTGCCCCCATTCCCCTGCTGCCTGCATTTCCCTCACTACCGAGCTGCCAGTGTCAAACTAAGATGTGGAAATTCCATAGGGTAGCCATCAATCAGCCTTCCCTGAGAGTTTCCAGCTGCAAATTGCCAGCCCTGACACATGCCATGGGCAGGGACACCTTCCACTGTCCCAGGCTGCTCCAAGCCCCAATGTCCAACCTGGCCTTGGACACTTCCAGGGATCCAGGGGCAGCCACAGCTTCTCTGGGCACCCTGTGCCAGGGCTCCACCACCCTCCCAGGGAGGAATTTCTTCCCTAAATCTCATCTAACCCTGCCCTCTGGCAGTGGGTTGCCATTCCCCCTTCTCCTGTCACTCCAGGCCCTTTTAAACACGCCCTCTCCATCTTTCCTGCAGCTCCTTCAGGTCCTGGAGGGCTGCAATTAGGTCACCCCGAAGCCTTCCCTTCTGCAGGCTGAACAATCCCAATTCTCCCAGACTTGTAAAGGATGTAGAAAAAAAAAAGAAAAGAGGAATTTTCCCTTTACCAATGCCTTGTTGCACAGAAGCAGGATTTCTTGCCCTCCGGCATGCTCGAGTCGGCAGGTCAGGATTTGGGGAGGGGGGATCGGTGCAGGCTGACCCCCGGTGTGACCCGTGGGGCACAATCCCACAAAGCCGGGCTGTTCCCGGGGGGAGCGGGCGGCCTGTCCTGATTAAAATGTTGCAGGGAGCGGGGGGATGAGGAGGAGACTAAGAGCATTTCCTTCCTTGGGTTTTTAGGAGACACTCAAGGCAGCACGCTGGGCTGAGCGAGGGCAGGGGCGAACTGCACAAAGCACTCAGCGAACTCGTCGGGGGATTTCAGCCGTGCAGGAAAGCCGGGCTTTGCCCTGAGAAGTGGCAATAAAAGCCGACAAGCCCAAAGACCCAGATTAATTCAGCAACTGTGCAGCTCGGGGAGGAGGGCTGGGAGCAGAAGTGCAGCAGCTCTTGGGCTGACCTTGGCATCACCTCCAGCGCTCCTCCAGAGGCGCACGCAGCGTCTGAGCGGGGTGACCCAGCTGTGGCTTCCTCCTCGCTCCCTCCCGGGTGTGCAGGGCTGGCGTGTGGCCCTGCTGTCCCTCCTCTCCAGCACAGTGAAAGCTGATAGCAGCATTCCTCTTGCCCAGGCTGCTGTAGGCAGTTGTTTCTGTGGGCTTTGTTTGTGTAGATCTGAGGCAGATTAAAGCACCTTTGAAACTCAGGGATGGGGTGAGCCCATGTGTGTATCTCACCCCAAATATCTCAGACCTCTGGTGCCTTCCATCCTTCTTCCCCAGCCGTGAGTTCTGTGTCCTCCCCACGAGCTTCTGGTGCTCCAGGAAACTTGTAACCACTTCAGCATCCTGCTCATGCTGCAGGCACCTTCCTTCCCAGTATTTATTTACCTGTAGTTCCTCTAATGGGAAGTGGAGATGGGAATCATCAGGGTTGGAAGAGACCTTCAAGGATCTCTGTCAACAAGGCTGGGTCTCCTGACTGTGGGGCATTTTTCACTTGGATTAGAGCATGTCTTCCTCTTCAGTCTTTTCTATACAAGGGTGTTGTCCTATGACCAAATTCTCTCCTGAAGTTATTTTAAAAAAAGCCCGAAATTGTGAGAAGTGGCTATGTTCTGTACAAGTATCACATGGACACACACACATATATATAGATAGTAATTTATAATGGCATCTTAACAGCTGAGGAAGTGATCAGTTTACTTTTGTGCCTGTGTTTTTTGCCTGTGTGGAGTGGGAGTTCTTGCTGACATGTGTGGAGTCCTTCTCCTGCCCTTCAGCTGATGATGGTTTAAATAGAAAACACTTTCCTTAGGAGTGTGTCAGAGGAGTTCTGTTTTGAAAAGCTGTTTGCTTTCCTAAGTCCATGTGCACATATGTTTTTCTCTTTATGGTCTTGGGTTTCAGTGGTGTTTAAACCCCATTTTTCAAAACTGAGTTATTTAGAAGCCTTGGTGAGATGATTGTACGAGTCTCTTCGCTGTTTGTGGAAAAAAGGGAACAGAGTTTGTACCCCCCAACTTTGTCCTCTCTTTACCGCCTTTGCCCTGTTAACTTTCTAAAGATGTTTTTTGAGCTGAAAGCTCAAAATAAGAGATAGAAAAGGATAAGAAAACTGTCATGGTCTTGTGTAAACTATGTAAGGCTATCCAGATGTGTAAGAGGCTGCTGTAAACCAAGGCCCCAGTAATTCTGAAAATGAGAAGCTGTCCGTGCATACAGCTCCTAGAAACCTGATCCGTCAGTTATTTGTGGGGTTTTGAGCATCTGGAGCAATTTCCTAATTTTGCAGGAGACTTGGTGTGCAATTGAGGGCTGAGTGCTTCCTCTCTGTCTGCCCTGCTGCCTCCCTGGTGGAACAGCAGTCCAGGAGAGCTGTATGAACACATGCTCTGGCACAGAGCTGGTCTTTGGGTGGAGGTAATCCTGCCTGGGGGGCAGCAGGAGGCCTTGTACAGCCTTTGGAAATGTCTTTCACCCTGGTCTGGCTCTGTTGGCTCAGTCCAGCCAGGCTTGTTTCACGTAGGAGTTGAGCTGATGGAAGAAGCCACGACCATGTTTTTCTCCCCAGGCTGGCATTTTGTTTGGTTTCTCACGTTCCCCTGCTTAGTCATCCCTCCTCTCAACTCCTTCCCCCTCTCCTGACTGGCACACAAGACCCTGCCTGGAGGATGGTGTTATTGCTGGGAGTTTGCCCTAGCAACCAGAGACATCTCCAGAAATAGCTGCTGCCAGGGTGGCAGAGCCTCTCTGAACCTCAGCACGGGCTCTGGGGTCTCCCAGGGCGCTCAGAGGCCTCAGCTCTGTGTCTGCTGGTGGGGTGGGACAGCAGTAACCAGGGCTGGGTGGGCTTGGTGCACCAGGGATGCTCTTTGGGGCAGGAGAGGAATTCCTGTGCTGAGGGAAATGCCTTTGCAGCCCCTGTGCTCCTCCCGGGTGTCCGTGTGTGTGTTTGTGCCTGAGCAGTCACCTGCCTGGGCACTCGTGGTGCCAGGGCTGGAATCCTGCTGGAGAGGCTGCTGGTGCCCCTGGAGCAGCACAGGGCAGCCACTCCAGGAGGGCTCTCCTCTCTGCTGCTGTTTGTTTTTGTGATAGTCAGCACAGGAAATATTTGAAGATTCTTTTGGAGTGTGGCTGTTTTCTTTTCCTTGTCCCTCACATCTAAGAAGATTCCTGTGTTTGGGCTGTCACTGCATTTCCATAGCACTGGGAGATTTATGGAGAACTGTTCTGAGGTCATCTTCTGCTGTGGCAAAGCTTTTTTGGAAAGATTCTCTCTCCATTGCTTTTGGAGGGCGTCCTGCAGCCTGGTGTGTTGTTACATCCACCATTCCTGATTATCAGCTTCATTTCCCTCCAGATCCCTTCCTCTAGCCATCTCCATCTTTTGCTATATTTAAAACTATCCCGGGTAGCTCATACATTTTTAAAAAAATCTTTCCCTAAATGTTTTTTTTGCTCTTGATGCAAACTCACAGCGAGGAATTTTAGATAACTTGACTTCACCCCTACATTTTGTGTGTAACTTTTATCATTTGCGGTTACATTGCAAGTGTAAATACTCTCTTATAAAATATGAAATAATCCCAAATGTTCCCAGCATGCTTGGGTTTAAAATAGCTTTTAGGTGATAGGGAGAGTGAAGGGTTTGTGCTTGGTTTTGTCTCTGGTGGGACAGGTGTGGGTCAGAAGAGCATCTGCAGTTGGGCACTGAGGAAAGGAGACGTTTCTGTGGTACCAAGGGCTTTGCTGGTCTGATCAGGCTGTACCATGGCAGCCCCTTGTGCTCCTTGCAGCACTAAAACGTGCCTCTAACACCATCTGCTTGTTTATCTGTCTCTGCTCCTCTATAATACAGCTGTGACCTGTTTGGAAGAGAAATCCACCCCAAACCCCAGAAGGGAACGAAAACAGTGGCAGGTAATTGAGTTTTAATGTGTGATGACATGCAGGATGTAGGTTCTCAGGGGCCAGAAGTTATGTAGATTGTTGGTACAAGGAGGCAGAGGACAGCCCAGATTAAGGTGGGGGCACAGATATTTATTTGTGTGTGGGAGAGAAGAGCCCATCAGCTGTAATATTTACACTCAATTACCCAGGGAGGGCTTGCAATTCCTTGTGTTCTCTGGAGCATTCCGTATTCTCCAGCATATTCCTGCCATATGTGTTTGCCTGCCAGGAGTTTATATACATTTTCTGCCTTCCCTTCCAAACAATGTAATGTTTATTACCAGTTTCACCAGTTGTTGTTTCAAGGGGGGGGAAAAAAAACCTGCAGAAAGCTGTTCTCTGGCACTGTAGCAGGGCTGTGTGTGCAGAGTACTGCACACAGGAGGGTAAAAAGTGCTGTATTTGCAGCCCTGCGAACAACAGGCAGGAAAACTCTGCTGGACACAAGGATGGACCCACAGAGGAGCCACTGCAGTGCTCTGGCGTTGTTTGCCATGCTCACCTCTTTGTTTTTTGGTGTTTTTCCCTTTCCCTGGAATTACTTATGCTTGATTGTTGCAATTGATTGCAATTGTGAGAGCTAATTTTAGTGCATAAATTTTACCCTGGAAGCCTGCCAAGTATTTGTGTCATGGAGAACAACTGCACAGGATTTGGTGTGGGGTGTGCTTGTCTTCCTTTCTCCAACCAAGTATCAGCAGCCAATCCATGGGCTGATTTGGATTTATATATAGGGAGTATTTGTTCATAGCCAGTGTTGTCCAAGAAGGAAATTGAGCCTCCTGTGGAAACAGAAGAGCAATTTACAGAGCTGTGATGAGTTCTAAGGACAAGCTGGTTTTATTGCCAGCGATGAAGTGACCACTGCCTTAGTTTTAAGACAAATAACCGACCCAACTGAGTTAACTTTTAAACTTTGTGTGATGGAACAGGGAGCAGAGAGTGTTGTTCCAGCCCCAGGAGACAAATCTGGTGTGTTGAGCTGATGAAGTCGAAGAGCAGCCCGTGGCTGTGTAGGTCTGGGCCCTTGGAAAGTGCCACAGCACAAAGTTCCAAGTCAGGACTGGCAAGGAGGGCAGCTTGAGTTGCCACAGGATTAAAATGGAAGCTTTATTTCTGGGTGAAATATCAACTCAGGGATAAAATTGGCTTTCTACATCCACATTTTCCTGTATCCAGGATTCAGTGAAGTTGGGCTGCTTTGTAGGGCTTTCCTCCTTTTCCACCTGCATTTGGCCAGAGAGGAGCAAGAAAAGTCAAGGGACAGAGAGGATGTGAAGATTGCAGTGGTGGTGCTTAAGGCTTTTTGGGACAGTTTTTATATGGATTGAAAATTGATGCTAAAAAGAAAAGCTCGTCTAATAGATTATTTTTGGCACTGAAAAGATGGGCTCACTTGTAAGATTAGATACCAGAACTCCGTGGAACTTGTGTTCTCTTTCTCCCACGGGTTTTTGGTGTCTCCTCTCGCTTGCTTTTTTCCCTGTCACTCCAGTTGTGATTTATCTTACATGCTTGTTTCCAAACAAGTTGCACTGTCAAGCTGCCATTGTACAAACATTTGTCCTGGTTATCCTTCCAGAGCTGTTCACAGATAGAAGTTCTGGCAAAGTCAGGGACAAGAATGATGATGGTAGGTAGAAGATCCACCTTGTTGAAATAGCAGTTCGGGGTTTTTTTGTGTTATTTTGGGGCTTTTTTAGTTCAGCCTCGTGCCATATGGGTTTTACTTAAGGACGTGGTTTGTCCCTGGAAAAGTGTCTTTAAAAAGGATGGAACAGTTTAAATATGTTCAAGACAATTAATTAAAATGCCTTTCAGTGGAAAGGGGAAGGAGAGGGGCTTTTTTTCCAAATTAAAGCTCCAGCCTGGTGAAACATTTTGTATCAGTTACAAAAGGAGCTCCAGTACGTTCCTCTGAAACGAGGGATGAGCCAACTGCATCTGCGAGGTGTGGGAGTGACATTTCAGAGCCCACTGACAGTCTCATTGTCAAACTGAGCATCATCTCTCTCTTACTGGTGCTAACTGAGAGCTCCTCGCTTCCCAGGGACAGAATTGCTCCTTTGGAAAACGCCACTGGAAGGCATGGACACCTTTGGGCTGGGAACAGGACTGCCAAATAAAATTAAACATTAAATTGAAATAGCCTATCTGCAGGAATCAGCCCTCCCTTCCCTGTCACAAAGCTCTGGGGAGAGGGAATAGCGTGAAGCGTTTTTTGAGGAGTGGGGACGTTCACTGGTGGTTTCTCCATCCAATTTCTCCAGGTGCTACAATAATTGCACGTTACACTGTGGTGATGTTCCTGAGCCTTGAGCAGGTGCAATTATCTCCTTCCTTACGGGAGGATTTCCAGAGGTAGAGCACCAGGAACAGACCTTTGATGTCCTGTCTGAGCTGTGAGTGATTTGAGAAGTGAAATGGCACAGCAGAGGGGACCCAGAGCTGCAGGACCTCTCTGCTGGGCTGTCAAATGAGCAGCCGCTTCCAGCTCCAGCCTGGATTATTTTGTTTACAGGAAAGTGACAGAATGGTAGGATTGTGTAGGTTAGAGGAGCTCTCTGGTCCCACCTCCCTCTCAAAAAGCACTTAGCAGCGTTTTTGTGTGTGTGTGTATGTGTATAAACAGAGATCTGGTGCGGATTGCCACCTCCCTGCGTGCTGCTGTGCTGTCCCCAGGGCCGGGCTTTGCCACAGGGGATGTGCTCAGCCCTGGGACAGCTCAGGTCTGCAGCCCTGCCACCGAGAGAGCCATCACCTGGGCTGGGAAAAAGTGTCTTGGGAGGAGCAGGGGCACAGAGCGAGTCTGGGGGAAGAGAAGAGCCGGGCAGGCGCTGATAAAATATTCCTGGTGATGGAGCTGGGGGTGTAGTGGAAGGGCAGAGCCGTGGACAGGACCAGGAGGCGAAAGGAGCAGTAATGAGAGAGAAGCAGCACATCAGAGAGGCTGATTGGAAGGCAGAGCTGAGGTGAAGGCACAGGGGAGGGTTCCCTCTTTGATCCGTGTGATCTGTGCCTGCGGCGCCGTGTCCGGCTCCTCCAGAGGCTCCCGTGGGAGCAAATCCACCGTGCTGAGCTAGGAGACATTGCTGCAAGGCTCGGTTCCTCTGCAGAGTTGCTTGTAGAGCAGAAACCAAAGGCAAAGACCCAAATCCAAGTTTTCCATGAGGAAAGGTGTGGGGCGGGCTGGGTGACAGGTGAGGTGAGGAGTGTGTCCGCAGTCAGGGGAAAGCTCTGTCTGGGATAAAAACACTCAGCACACACTCAAGGGCTGTTCTTTAAATTCCCCCCCCAGCCCAGAAACTCTTCCACGTCCCTAAACTTTGCGTGTTTGGATGGCACAGTGCAGTGGGGAAGAGGGCACGGGGGGCAGAGCTGCCTGGAGGGGAGCACAAAGGCTGGGCTTGTTGGCTGGTGGGAAAGGGCCGGATGGAAAAGGGAGAGAGGGAGGGAGGAGGAGGAGAAGCGGATGTTGGAAGTGGTTGGGTCAGGGGTGAGGGGCTGCAGCAGCCCCACCTCGGGGTCTGACCGTGGGGGCAGAGCCAAACAGCACAGGCAGAGCACTTCAGGGCGCTGCAAGGGAGGGGAGAGGATGTTTTCCAGAGGAAACAGCTGGGACCATTCCCAGGCACATGGGAGGGTTTTATTTCCCTGTAGCTTTGTTGAATGGCTCCTTGCTGGGCTGGATGCTGTGCCCCCAAGGTGAGGTGGGCTGTTCCCCTTGGAAGCCAAAGCAGCAACTGGCCTTAGAGGGGAAAAGAGGAGGAACTCCTGTGAGCAGCTTTAGTGGTGCTGCTGGAGCGTGGCTGGGGCTGCCTGTGACCTGCTCTCTGTTTGCCTTGGCATGCTTTCCAGGAAAGAAAAAAAAGGAAAAAATTACATCCTTGAGTATCAGGGCGATTCTATTCTTTTAAATTACTTTTTAATGCTCCAGAACTGGGTTGCTGTGGGTTTGATTTTACTGACACATCTGCACAGCCATTTGTCTTAATCCTTCCTTTCCTCTCCACGTCCATCCCAGTTGGTGCTCCTTGAGTGGAGCTGCTGCAGGCTGAGCCCAAAGCCTCTGGAAGTGCCTCTGTTGCCCTGGCAGTTGTTTCTCGAGAGCTGCCTGTCCCTTTCTGGGAGCAGGCATCCAGGAAGCTGGGCTGATGTTCTCACAGAGATAGGAGAGTCCTGCTGGCAGAGACAGCCGGGGCTTGGGCTTGCTAACAGTGAGTAAACCATGAGTTGACAAGAGCATGTCGGAGGCGTGATGAGAGGAAAAGCAGGGTGAGGTAAGAGACAGGTGTTGGGCAAGAGCACAGGGAAGAGGTGCCTGGCAGGTGGATGGGAAAACAGCCTCCAAACTGGGTGTCAGTGTCAGATGGAGGAGACGGTGATTCAGGAGCTGCACACGTATCTCGTGGACAGAGGCCTGTGGGAACAGTGCTCCTGGAAAAAGTGAGGCACAAGTGGTTTAGCTCTACTTTATTTCATTTTTTAATGCAAGAGGTGGGGGTGTTGCTGAGGCACAGGAGGGCTCGGTGGTGGCTCCGTTTGCTGACAAAAGCAGCTGGACAGTGCCCAGCAGCCACGTGAGCTTTTCCCCAGAGCTGCAGCAAAGATGGGAGAAGCATTTGGATATGACCCCTTTAGAGCCTGAGATAATTTCTGCCCTGGCAAACCCAGCAAGAGATAAAGCAATGGAGAGCTAAGAGCTAAATCTCTCCTGTACAAAAGCTGGGAGCATATGTAATAGGATTGTTGAATTGGAGTTACATGTTTTCCAGGATAAATACTGGCTGGTGATACCGGGCTGTTGTAGCCTTGCTTAAATCAGGGAAAAACTGGGGATTTACAGCGGTTGTTGGGGATGCTGAGGTTTCCCTGCGAGCTTCCAGACCAGCAAAAGGGAAGAAAAGGCTTTTGTAGATAAGACAAAACAGATCCCTGAGAAGGCTGGAGCTCCTGTGGGGGGGAAACATCAGTGCTCTGACCTGAGGGTAGTCGGGTATCACAGGTTTTTCTTACACCAAGTAAAAATGCTTTGCAGATCTTCTAGCTGAACTGCTGTTGGTTTACATGGGAAAACGGAGGGGTTTGAGCAACACTTCCATTTGTTTTTTCTGCTCACCTTTCAACAGATGCCTTAAAAACTCTGCGCATCCCGAGCACTGTGTTAAACTCGCATTAGTTTTAAGCCAAGCTTAGGAGCTGTCAGAGCTGAGCTGGTCTGCCTGATCTGGGTTTGGTCTCTTTCCCTGCGAGGGCTGTGATGCTGTGTTAATTACAGGACAGCTCCTGCCTTGCCTGCAGCAGGGCTCATTCCTGGCAGTGCCGGTGCCACTGGGCTGCCCTCACCCTGCTTGTGTCCCAAGAGGGACTCCAGGGTGGGGAAGGATGTTTGTTGCTCCCGGTTTGGGGAGCCTGGGATCTGCTTCTCCTGGGGACTTGCTCATGAGCCCTGTGACCATTGCTGGGGCTCTTCAGCCCCAGCCAGGCAAGGGAGGGAAATCCTCGTGTCTGAGGGACCTGCCTGGGGGCAGACATGTCTGATGGGGCAGGGGCTGGGAGGAGGGTGTTTTTGGGGCTGGGAGGAGGGTGTTTTTGGGGCTGGGAGGAGGGATTTTTGGGGCTGGGGGGAGGGGGTTTTTTGGGCTGGGAGAAGGACACCATGGCAGCCCCCAGTGTTGGTGCCGGTGTCCTGGCAGAGCCAGGGTGCTGAGCCCGGGCTGGTGGTGGCTCTGTGGAGCTGCTGCGTGCCCAGCCGGGCTCTGGGCCAGCACAGCCTCTCCGTGGGGCTCTCCACACCCCTCTGGGGGTGGTGGGAAGGGGAAGCACCCGGCCCAGCCCCGGGTATCAGCACAGATTTAATCGTGGTGCAATGACAGCTCTGCCCATCGTTGGGACTCTCGCCAGCAGGAATTAAGACTTCCAGGCTGGTCTCCGTATCCTTCACAGGATATGATTTCCCAGAGGTGCTGCTGATCTGCTGCTGCCTGTCCTGAGCCCCCTACAGACACAGCCCCTCTTGTGCCAAGCCCTCCTGGCTCTGCAAGGTGTGGGGGGCACCCTGTGTTCAGCTGAGCTTCTGTGTGTTTCCTTTCCTGAAAGCCCAGCTCTGCTGAGGCAAAGCTGCAACCAGCACAAGAAACAGAATGGGTTGGGTTGGGAGGGACCTTAAATTCCACCTCATTCCAGCCCCCTGCCACAGGCAGGGACACGTTCCATGGACTAGCACCAAGCCCTGTCCAACCTGGCTGCTGGGACAGTCTCTTTCCCAGCCTACCTGTCCCTGCTTTCATTCTCTTTTTGGTGTTGGAGTTTTCCAGGAGCTCCTTGTTCGTCCACACAGGTCTCCTGGAGTTCTTACCGGCCTTCCTGCTTGGAGAAGGTGATCCTTGAGTATTGACCAGGTTTCATGGGCCCTTCTTCGATCCAGGGCTTTATCCTGTGGGACTGCACCGAGCAGATCTCTGAGATAATGGCTACATCCAATTGTTGGTGGCTTTTTGATGGAAATCCCTTTGTTCTGGCTGTGCCTCTTCTCCCCTGTGAGATCCCAGATCCCAGAGCTTTACCTGCTGTAAGAACCTGGGAGATGCTGCTGTTTCTGTGCGTGGTTTGCTGGGAGAGGGGAGGTGTAGCTGTGCCCCTGTGACTCCAAATCCCTGCTGGGGTGAGCGGGTGTCCCTCCAGGGGGGTGGGGGCAGGAACTCGTGTTGGGTTTGCTGCATCCCCCTGAAGCAGCACCAGCTTTGGAAGTTTTTGTGTGAGAGCTGCTGCGTGGGGCAGTGCTGTGGGACTGGGGCTGCTGGCTCCTGGCAGCTGCCTCCTCTCTTTCCCAGCTCTCTGGCCCTGGCTGCTGGATTGTCAGCGAGCAAAAGACCATTCCCATTCCATCCATGGAATTAGGGCTGGATAAATCAGCGGCGGCTGTTCAGAGAGCAGGTGTTTCCTCCCAGGGTTTAAGTTACCAAATTCACTGGGACCTTCCAACTTCTTGCATTTTCAATTCCCTGGCCCCCAGGAACAAAGTCATTTTCTCAGCTTTGGAGGCCGACATCTGCTCGCGAGGATTACGCGTGTTCCTGGAGCAGTGGGCACGGGTTTTCTCTGTGGAAAGGGATCTGTTGGAGAGAGCACTAAACCCCAGTACAAGTTCCTGCTCTGGAATGGGAATTGCTGGGCAGGTTTGGAGCAAGGCGTGTTGGAGCTCGCTTATTTGTTTGGCAGATGTCTGATGGTGTTACATCAGCCCAGCCCTTGGAGCTGCCAGGGCTTTGGAGGGCTCGGTGTGTTGTGGTGGGTTGGCCATGGGGGGCTCTGCTCTCCCCACTTCCCTGGTGTGGGAGAACAACCATTTTCCATAAGGAGCCATCAGCAAGCTCTGCCTCCCACCAATCCGTGCCCTGAGGTGATGGGATGCACTGGGCAGGGAGAAGAGCCATAGGAAATCTCTGCTGGATGATGCTCAGGAGTTGTCAGTCCATTCCTGTTTCCAGTCTCTGAGCAGTGTGTGGGGATGGTGTTTGCTGGGCATAAGTGACCTTTTACTGCTTTCCTTGTGCAGGCATTCTAGAGGTTTATTTTTAAAATACATTCTCTTTTTCTACCTGAAACCTCTGCCAGTGCTTCCAGGTGGTTGTCCTGTGAGATCCACAGGAACCCCGAGCATTATTTTGCTGCGAGCATTCAGCTGGGAGCCGAGCTTTCTGTAAAACCCCAGATCAACAGCAGTGGTACAATCAGCTGAAGCCTGGGCCTGTGGAAAGAGTCGCTTTAGGACAACTAAATGGTGCCTGCAGCCCTCAGTGTCTGGAGCTGACCGACCACAGACCCAGGGGAAACCACCTCTGTTGGCTTTTGTGGCTCTGGCAAGATGCAAACAGCAACAAACAGTGAGAAGCCATTTGGATTTGAATCGTTTTCCCCCTGCACTGGCAGGTCCAGGTGGTGTCAGTGGTAAAAGTCTGGCTGCCAGAGTTTGGCCGAGGTGTGTTTCAGGGGGTCAGGCAGCTGAGCAGCAGCTCTGTGCCTCTGCATGCTTCCAGCTGACCTTTCAATCTTCCTTTTTCATTCCAGGAGCTACGTGGGACAACCAATGTTTCCCCTTGGTCCTGTTCACTGCCCTGACAGCCTCACGTGAGTAAGGGCTGGGGGGGATTTGGTGAAGGTGTGTGCAGCTCCTCCCTTCCCCTCTCCAGCCTGCAGAGCAGAACGAGTGGGCTCTTGGAAATAAAAATGTTAAGGCTTCTTGGAGATGCAGAGTGAAATGTTTACATGAAGAGACCCGTGTCAGCAGCTGCATGTTTTATCCCAAGCAAGCATGTCCAGGAATGTTTACAGAAACATGGCAGCACTAAATCGGGACAGTTGGTCACTAATCTTGGCGAAGAGACAAAACTGATTAAATAGAAAAGATGCCCTGAGGCAGCCCCTGAGTTGCAATATAAGGGTGAGCCAGGCTTTTAAAGGCTCCTCTCTGGCCCCTGTTCCTCCCCACACTTCCTCTGTGTGGTCACTCCAAATTGCTGCCAGCTGGCCCGTTCGTCCTCTGTGGGGTTTTGACCTCTCAAAGAGACGGACAAAATCTGCGGCTTGTGCAAATCTTTGGGTTTGCAGCCAGCCTGACAGTGAGAGGGAGGAATAGAGGGAGTTTGAACTGCAGAGGGAAGGGATTCTGCTCTTCAGTGCCTCACTACTGACCACAGAGCCCACTGTGCCCATAAAGGAGTCTGAGTCTTCTTGCCTGTTTTGTTTGAGGTTTTCTTGCCTCTGCCTTGCCTTCTACCCTTGTTTCAGACATTGGGTTATGGTATGTTTCCAGCTAGACAAATAGGAGCTGGTTTTTTTTGTTCCAGGGTAAGATTTTTTTTTTCCAGCCGAGTGGTTTTGTAGCGTGATGCCTTCCCAGAGACAAAAACAGAACAGAAAAACATCATTTAAAAAAATGTCAGCTTCATAAAGACACAAGAATGAAACCAGAGGACTGCTATATCATCAAAGCGAGCGTGCCAGTGTGTGAACATGTGGCAGGGCAGTCAGTTAACAGAAAATGATAGTGAAATTGGGTGATATTTCCAGTCTCCCCAGGGGGAAGGCACATGTGGTTTACAATGGATAATGAAATGTTATGGTTTTTATGTCTAATACGTTAATTCTGCCAGGGCAGTAATCCCGAGGTTCCAATCCACATTTAAGTTGGAAAGATATGCACAGGCTTTTATTGAGGACATAAACTACAGTGCATTTAAGGCAAAATAACAGAAAGAGGGGAGAGGTTTCCACTTCTCTTCCCTTCCTCCCACTCTGTTGTATCAAATACTGACTCCTGCCAGGGGGGCTGCTGCCCTGAAGCCTGGTGCTCCTTCCATGGCAAGCATGGAAGTTAATCCCTTTTTTTTAAATTCAATTTTGGGAGGCAGATACCGTTTGTGATGTTTTTGTGCTTGTGTGGGTTTTGTGAGAGCAAGTCTTGAGCATTTCTACCTTGAAACAGCTGCAGGGGCCGGTGGTTGTGGATGAGCCCAAGGTGCTGATCCAGAGTGTGACCCGTGTTTGGTGCACCTGGTTAGCCCTAATCCAGCCCCAATTCCCTCTGTGCTTCCCTGCCCAGTGGTGGGGATGTGGCTCTGAGCCTGAGCCGTCCTTTTAACCAGGGCCATGTGTTCCCTGTCCCCTCCCTGCAGCAGCACTGGGGCTTTGCTCAGTGCACAGGCAGCAAGTTCAGGGAGCCCAAACGGCCAGAAAATAAAATCGTGGTGTTTTGGCCAGCTGTGTTTTGGGAGCCAGGTTGCTGGAAGAGGCAGGCAGGATGTGGCAGCCCTGATGTGGTCATTTTTGGAGAGGTCTGAGGAGGAAGGAGGTGTCTTGGAGCCTCTTGTAGTGTGGCTCTCTTGTAGTCCCAGTAGTGTCATCAGGACACTTCACTCCAAAGCCCAGTAATAGATGGACACTCTTCGGTTTAACCTTTCCCTGCCAGCTGTGGGGCTGGGCTGCTTTGCTGTGGCTTTTAGAGCTTCTCCACTTGTGTCCTGCAAGCTGATGTCCCAGGGAGGAGGAGGAGGGCCCTCCCTGGAGAGGCTCTGGCTCACCCGTGCTGTGGGATCCCCTGATGGGGAGCATGCAGGGGACCTGAGGTTTTCTGTGCTTTTTATTCTCAGAGGTCTGTCCAGGACTGTGATCTGTGGCTGGTGTAGGAAGCCCAGAGTTTGGTGTGTTGCTGAAATGGGAGAGGAGGAGGAGGATGCTCACACCTCTGTGCTGGCCTGGCTCAGCTCGGGGGAGCTCAGCGGGTTCTGCAGAACCCGAAATGCGGAACGGGGTTATTTGTGTGGGAGCAGTTCCCTTCTCTGCCCCGAGTGTGGCTGCAGGGGGGAAGTGCCACCTTCTCAAAGCCATTCCTCCAAGTGACCGAGCCCAGCATTCTTGACGTGCTTCAGCACACGATCCCCCACTTCTGCTTTTGGGCAATCAGTGCAGCCCATGAAACCGAGCTGTTGGTTACTCTGCAGGGTGTTTTTGTTCTCCCTGCCCATTTACTGCAGCTTTAGTGCCTCTCCACCACCATCCACCCCATGCCCTGTGCATTAATCACGTCTGTGTGCGTGTGTGGGGGGAACGGGATAAAGGGGAAATAACTTTGGTCACACAGACTTATGCAGAGCAGGATCTGCCCTGATACCACTCCGAGCTTTTTAGAGTTGGAACAGTGACAGCAGGCAGCATTGGAGTCCACCTCCCAAATGTTGTGTTTAATCCTAAATCAGGCTTTAGCGTTCAAGTAACAGACAAATACTGAAAAGCCTCCTAAGAAGTAGGAGGAACAAGCAGGACTTTAAAAAAAAAAAAGTACAAATGAGGAAAAGTAATCAGCAGTTCTGGAACTATTATGATTTTCAGAGTGGAGGCTTTTGCCAGTAAAAGGGACCAGGTCTCTGGCCTTGAGCTTGCTTAAGAAGTTAATCTGTGTGTGAACTCTGAGTCTTAGGGATCACTCAGAGACACGATGGATGTCTGAGCCTTCAGTCTCACATTTGTACCAGTCAGGTCACACAGCAGTGCCATTAGAAGCTGGAGGCTCAGGTGGGACCCCAATGCAGCCCTTCCAGGGGTGAGTGTGTAACCCATGGCTGTAGCTGTTGTCTGCAGGGCTGCTGCTGTGCAGACATTCAGGAATGGGTTCACAGGAGCAGGGCTGGGAGCACCACAAACCAGGTATTCTTTGCCTGCTGTGTCCATAAGGAGCTGTGGCCTTTGTCCAAAAAGTAGTTTGGAGCAAGGTTTAAGAGGCTCTTTGTTTTCTTTTAAATGTGCTGGTACCAAAAGATAGCCTAAAACTTCTGACTGCAGTTCAGAGAAGATGCTTCCAGTCGCTTCATGCTTTTCTTTTGCACTCATTCTGCCTCTCCTCTCCTTGTCCTGCTGGCCATGGAAAAGAGTCACTGTTTAAAGGATTTCCCTGGTCGTGCTTCTCAGTTCCTGCCATTCCATGAGCTGGGAGGTGGCTTCAAGGCAGGGGCTTATCTCCCTTGGTGTGGAGATTGTCCTCTCTGCCTTGTGTCCTCTCTGCCAGGCCTGGGTGGTCCTGGGCCTTTGGGAATTTTTGTTTGGACAGTTCCCCTGAGCTTGGGCTCACTGTGTCAGTCAGGTGGGACGGGGCATGTGGGGTCCTCCCAAAGCAGGATCAGCTCTGGGACCAAACCAGGCTCCTCAGAGCTTGAAAACCTCCTAAGGATGGAGCAGGCACAACCTCTCCTGAGGACTTGATCCCACTTCCCTTTTTGCCAGGGCATCTTCAGGGTGGAGATCTTGGTGTATCCCAGCTGCTCTGCCCACAATTCCCTGTGTCCCACTGAAACCTGGACTTGGCAGGGCCCCACCTGTGTGGATGCCTGACAGAGGCCACAGATGGATACAGATTGTGCTTTGAAATGACAGGTTTGTTCCTTGTGAGCAGCACAGCACTGGCAAACAGATACATGGAAATAGAGTTACATGGGATGTTGTGGCGTGGCCTTGAATGAGGGGAGGATAACTAGGGAAAAGTTGAAAATCAGCATTTACTTTCATATAAAGTGGTGTTGCTCTTTCAATTAAATAACTTGATGTGAGTTTTCAAAGGGAAAAAGACCCCTCAAGGCAGCTTAGAAGAAGTTAATAGGAAAGGAGAAGCAGGGAAGGCGCTGAGCCACAGAGCAGAGCCGTGTGGTCAGTCCAGTTGTGCCAGCTGTAATGTTTACAGCCCTGAGTCACCCTGTGACAGTCAGTGCTGGTGGCCCTCCGGGCAGGACCTGAGGTGCAGGTCTCTGCTCACCCTGGAGGGCTCTGGGTCAGGCTGTGAGAGGGGTCAGGGCCCCCTGGGAGAGGTGTTAACAGGGTGGTTCCTGTGCCGTGCTCTGGTCCGGGGAGGTTGAAACCAGGTCAGGGCTTCTTTTCATTGAGGTGACATTGAGGGGAGATGTGTTTTGTTTTTTATTTATTTTTTTTTTACCATCTGGCTGCAATAGAAGAAATAAATTGGAGCTTGTTTTCTAAAAATGAGAACATGTGCAGTCAACCAGCATCTTTTATTTTTATGCAGCACATCTAAAATAGACGCGAGTCTGCCTCTTTGGGAGCGTGCATCCGGCACCGAGTCACAGCAGCGTTGGTGCTCCTGCCCTCTTCCTTTGTGCTCCCTCCCCTCACTTCCCTGCTCCCACCACTTGGCAGCGAGCTGTTGAGGGAAGTGCCTTGGGTTTGGATGTGCCAGCCAGCCCCGGGCGGCGGGGGGAAGGTGGCAGTGACACCGGGAGGGCGTGGGCGGGTGGCTGCGGTGCTGCTCTGCTCCCCTCTCCCTTAGGAACCTCGCTGTGGGAGGAGGAGGGAGCAAGGACACTGGTGGCAGCCCTCCTGCTGGGGTGGAAGGTAGGATGGGACGGACAGGGAAGGTCTGTCTGGACAGAGGAATTAGTGGCAGGTGCTGTCTGCCATGTCCTGGCGTCGGCAGGCTCCGATGCTCGAAGCCGTGTGCTCACTCTGCAAAGGAGCAGTTGCTCAGAGTTGTTTCCTTTGGGTCTGCTGGGAGTGGAGGGCATTTCCCCTCTGAATTCCTGCCTGCAGCACGTGAGGAATCATGGAATCACAGAGTCATTTAGGTTGGAAAGTACCTCTGAGGCCACGGAGTCCCAGCTGTGCCCGATGCCCACCTTGTCCCCAGCCCAGAGCACTGAGTGCCACGTCCAGGAATTCCTTGGAAACCTCCAGGGATGGAGACTCCAACCTCCCTGGGCAGCCCCTGCCAGTGCTCCCAGCCTGAACCCCCCTGGCACAGCTTGAGGCCATTTCCTCCATCCTGTCCCTGTTCCCTGGGAGCAGAGCCCGACCCTCCTGCTGTCCCCTCCTGTCAGGGAGTTGTGCAGAGCCACAAGGTCCCTCCTGAGCCACCAGTTCCCCCTTCCTCTTTGACGTCCCTTCCCTGTGTTTGGGCAGCTCTGTGGTGGTCCAGGGCAGGGGAACAATCTGCCCAAACTGTGGGGTTTTTTTCCATCATGGCCATGTAGGAGATGGGGATAATACTTGCCTTGCAGGGGCATTGTGAATGTTAATTTGCTAATTATTTACAAAGCACTATCAGAGTGCTGCTTCAGTTATACACAGGGTTATGATAACATCTAATTAGTAATTCCTTATGACGCCTCATTTTCTTTCTGCCATAAATATTGGCCTGATGTAGGGACAGCCTTGCCTGTGCCTGTCATCCCAGTGCCTCAGAGGGAATAAAAGAAGCTGGATTTGGTTTGTGAATGGTGCCTCTTTATCCCCCTCCTCCTATTCCACCTGACCCACAAAGCCACTGCCCCTTTGGGGAGCTGCTGCCTGGTGTCCATCAGCGGGTCACTGCTTGGGGAGGACTCACCGCTTCCATGGAAATCTCATCCCTCTGGCCAAACCCCTTGCTTTTCCCTGCTTTCCCATCCTTCCCAGCCTCACAGCTCTGTGCTCTTTCTCACTAGGCAGGGACAGGTGAGGGATGACAGGAAGGAAGGAGCTGCTGTGGGAAGATCTGTGCCCTCCCTTTCCGTGGGTCCTGGACCAAGAGCTGGGATAACAGGGCACAAGATTTTCTCTCTAAGCTTTTCTCTTTCTTTCCCTCTGCCTTTGCATCCCATATTGTGCTGTTCTGTTTTGTGGTGTGTGTGCAGCATCTTGTCTTCGCTTTGGCCAGCGTGGGTATGAGATTTCATCCTGTAAGGAGGTGTTTTTCTCTCCCCCAAAGAAGTAGAACCCAGAGCCCTTTGCTGTCCATCACACATTGCTGGTCTTACTCAGCTGTGAGTGGCTTTGGGCGCTTCTGAGGGTGTCAATATCCTGTGTGTTTAATGCTTCAGTGCAGTGAGTCCAGAAGCTTGTGATACCTATTTTTAGCGTTGAAAAGTTTTGACAGCTAAAGTAAACCTACATTATCCATCACTTGACAGCGTCGTCACCAGCGTGCAGCTTGTCACTCTCGTTCAGAGCTGATTTTTCCAATGAAATTAAAACTATTGGCAGGGATGTGGTGCGAGTGTGTCAGAACGCAGCATGAAAATGACAGCAGCTACTGCCTAGTTTCAGAAAAAAAGAGAGAGAGAGGAGGTGTTTGCATTAGAGGTCTTGATTAAAATGTTCCTCCTTGAGCCTTGCCATGGAAAAAGGAAGCTGTTAAGCTCTGGCTGATCCTTGCACAGTGAACGGCGTGGAGGAGCTCACCCAGCTCAGTGGGGTGTTGGGCACTCCATAAACCCCCCTGATGCTGGGGAGTGCAGAGCCTGTGGTGACCCTGGGCCCGTGTGTGTGTCCAGAAGAGCTCCCCAGTGCAGGGGCTGTGTTGATGACTGGGAGCAGGGTTTTTGTGCAGGTGCTGAACACAAGCAGAGGTGTGTGTTGTACCTGCACGGGCCCAGGGGACAGCAGCAGCCCTGTGAAGTGATGAAACAGCCCCAAGAGCTCCAGGAGCCTTTGGAGAGCACTCCCAGGGATGCTCAAGGTGGGTTGTTGGGGTGTCTGGCAGGGCTGGAGGGTCCCTGTGAGTCCCTTCCAGCTCAGGAGGTTCTTTGGGTGTCTGCAGGCAGAGTGCCCACGTTGGTGTGAGAGCTGCCAGCCACAGGCAGCGCCATGAAATGCAAACCTCACATTTCAACTTGTGCTTGGGCCAGAGGTGGTTCCTGCCTCTTGTCACTTGTCTTGGTTTCACAGGCAAAGGTGCTGGCTCGCTGCCAGCATCCACTCCCCCGAGCTCATTAGGAGCCTTTTGCAGCTCCCCTTGTAGCGAAACAACAGGGATCAGCTTTCCCAGGAGCTGATATATCTGCTGACCCCTCCAAAGGGAAAAAAAACCTCCTGTAATTCATTACCTGACTTCTGTAGAGGCTGAAAGGGAACTATTTGTGACTGAACAATACTCGCCTTTCACAGCTCCCTTCCTAATCCCAAATAGAAACATGAGGCTGAGAAAATGGTTCTGATAGCAGGGAGCGTGGATACATTCAACCCAGGATAATTTTTCATGGCATTAATGTTCTGTAATTGCCAGGGGTTGGTCTGCAGGTTTTTATTGGACAGAGTGAAGGCAGGCAGCGTTAAACATCAGTTTGAGGGGGTAGAAGCGATTCTGATGGAGGTGTGATGGTTTTCCATCAGTGCCCTCTTGTGAGGCGCTGCAGCACAGATATCCAGTTTGAAAGCTGAGGTTGAAGAAAAACTAATGCAAGCTAAGCCAACTTTCTTCTTGAGTTTATAGTTGAATACAAGATGGCTCGAGTCAAGCTGTCCCCTGCTATGCAGAGACAACCCTTTGCTCCTGCAGGTGCGTGAGGCTACACGGGCACAAGGAGTGGGGTTCTGGGGTGAAAGCCAGTTCATGGCTTGGCCCCATCATCCACAGGGAGCTTTGAAGGCCAAGGTTACGTGTGCAGGGCTGCAGTGTGTCCAGGATTCCGTGGAAAAGGGCACTGATATCCCGGTGACGTGTGCCCGCTGCCTGCGTCATCTGTGCTTGTGGGATGTTTGGAGAAGCACCAAAATTGGCTGTGGGCATCAGCTCCTTGGTGTTCCCCAGGGGATATTCCTGACAGATGATTAGTGGCTGGTGGGCCCCAGGTCGTGTCCTGAAACATGTTTGATCAGGGTGGGTGATAATCACCTCAGGAACTCACCATGGCTTGCAGAAGGACCCGAGTGGCTCCAGTTGTCTGGATGGTGGAGACAGAACACTCCTCCAAGGCCACCTGTGTGTGCAGGTGAAAAGTAAGACAGATACAATCATGAATTTTTGAAGCACCTTGGCTTTGTAAAGTAAGCCTTAGTTAAGGAGATATGGTCTGCAGAGCCCCGTGGGAGGTGGCAGATGCTCCTGCTATCTCACCTTCCTGCTGTGCTCAGGGTGAGTCACCGTGCTGAAGTGACTCCCTTTCCTCTGCCCCGAGTGCTAATCCATTGTTAAAATGATATTAACTGATGTGTGCTAATTAGCAGGTGTGCCAGGGTGTGAGAGGCCCAGGATGTTAAATAGGGCTGATAAACACACCTTGATGCAGGATACAGACCTGCATTGTGTCTCCCTTCCTTTCACCACAGAGAAGTGCTGTGTCGTGGCACCTTTCTCCTCTGGGCTCTGTGGTGGGGTCTCCGTGTCTCAGCTCGGTATTTGGGAGAGCCTGTGGGCTCCCTGGAAGGACCGTGGGATCACAGAATGTCTTGAGTTGGAAGGGCCCCACCAGGATCATCCAGTCCAGCTCCTGTCCCTACACAGGCACCCCAACAATCCCACCCTGTGCACCCCTAGGAGCGGTGTCCAAATGCTCCTGGAGCTCTGGCAGCCTCAGGGCCGTGCCCATTCCTTGAGGAGCCTGGGCAGTGGAAGAACCTTTCCCTGATCTCCAGCCCAAACCTGCCCTGGGTGCTGTCCCTGTCACAGGGAGCAGAGCTCAGAGCTGCCCCTCAGGAGGAGCTGCAGCCCCCATTGAGGCCAGACCTAAGTCTTCTCCAGACTGGTGGGATTCATCCTGCCAGAAGGATGGAAGGAAAAGAGACTTTTCCCAGTGGTATCATTACTCAGCCGAGGAGGAGAGCGTCACTTTGTGCCCAGCTACAGGGCTGAGCTCATGGCTACTCCTTGAAGCTCCTGGGGGTGACGTTCTCCGGGGCTGGCCTGGCTGTCTCCGTGCCGTTTGGGGCAGAATGTGCTGTCGGGCATATCTGGGGCTGTCTCAGAACAGGTTCTGGTAGTTGCTGGCTGGCGCGGGCAGGAGAGCGCTGCTGTTTACACAAGCTGGCTCGCGCCCTCGGAGGAAGCCCACATCAAAAGGGTGTATCCCAGTGCGTCAGCGGGGCCTGGAAGTGCCTGTTCTCCCCAGCGGGAGCGGGCACGCCGGGCTGGCCCTGCCGCGAGGCTCCCGTGGGATGGCTGCTCCTCACCTTCCCTGCACGGCCAGCCTCCTGATCCCGCCATCCCCAGCCCTGCCGGGTCGCTCAGCCGGCCACGCTTCCCTGCAGGGAGCATCTCGTGTCTCGGGAGGAGGGTGGGTTGGATCCTGCGTGACTCAGGAGCAGGCATCCCCTGCCTCTCCCTCCATGGATCTCTCTCCGTGCGTTAGGCTTGCTGTTTGTGGCTTGCTGGTTTTTGCTCCAGTGCTGTGGGTCGTGATTGAAGGGGGAGTCACTGCTTTTCTTTTACATGTCTGCACTGAACCTTGTGGCTCTGCACAAGTCCCTGCCAGGAGGGGACATCCAGGGTGGTCAGGCTCTGCTGCCAGGGAACAGGGACAGGAGGAGAGGGAACGGCCTCAGGCTGGGCCAGGGGAGGCTCAGCTTGGACACCAGCAGGAATTTCCCCATGGAAAGGGTGCTCAGGGATTGGCAGGGGCTGCCCAGGGAGGTTTGGAGGAGGTGTCCAAGGAATTCCTGGATGTGGCACTCAGTGCTCTGGGCTGGTGACAAGGTGGGCATCAGGCAGAGGTTGGACTCGATGGCCTTGGAGGTCTTTTCCATCGAAATGATTCTGTGATTTAGAACCCACCAGTGGTTTCTGCAAGCTGTTTTTACAGGGGCTCATGCTCTCCTGGGAGGTTGTGGCCATGCCAAGGGTTTGCTCTGGGTGGCAGGGTGCAGATGGCCCCGGTGCTGGTGGCAGAAGGGTGGTGCTGCCTTTTGCCCTCCAAATCTGGAAATCACCCCAGACAATCGCTGCTGATCTGTCGTAGTAAGCACCTGTCCCTCCTCTGGAGTGTGGCAATGTGCCTGCAGTGTCCGTGGGAGCTGGCGTGTGCACACCTGTGAGCAGGTACCGATGGGACTGATCCCGTTCCGATGGGAGCGATCCCGGCTGGGCGGTGTGGGAGCTCTGACCTGTTCCAGCGGGCAGGAGGTGGCCGTGCCCCATGGACCCAAAGGCAGGCAGCAGCAGCCCCTGTCACCCTCTGAGTCACTCGTGGCTGGCCAAACCTGCTCGTCTGCTCAGGGTTTACAGGTTCCCAGCGCTGAAAGCTGCTCTCCCGTGTGCTTGCCCCGCAGATGGGAGCTGTTGGTTTGCTCATTCGGGGTTTAAATTCGCCATAATGTTGAGGATTGTTCAGTGCTCCCCAGTCCAAACAGTGTCTGATCCCATCCCTCCTGCAGCCCTTTGCTGCTGTCAGGGTGGAGCACCGTGGGGTGTGCCTGTGGGCACCTCGTGCTGAGCGTGGGAGGATCTGTCGGAAACATCTGCGGCCGTGAGCGCCGAGATGAGAAGTTAAACCCAAGGTGCTGTTTGAAGTGGGCTCCAACTCAGTGCTCGCCCCTGTTCCTGGTCATGGGGGCTGTAAGGATGACTGTGCCATGTCAAATTGCTTCTCTGATACCTTGTCCCTGTCCCAAAATAGGATCATCTCTTCCCTTGCTCTGCACCCGCAGCGCCCGGGCATGTGGAACCCCACAGTCTCGCTCCAGCTGTTAAATCCTTTCAGTCCCACAGCAGCTTGTCCAGCCCTGGGTCGGAACTGGGCTCCTGCACGTACCTTTTGCCATTTCATTTTGTTCTTTTCCTCATGGTTCTGTCCTTTTCCCAGCTTGTGGTCACTGCCGGGTTGCAGAGGGCGGGACTGCAGGGGTTATTGCTCAATGCTCGGTATTTGTGAAGTATCACGCAGGGTTGTAAATGGTAATTTGTTAATTAATTTGATTTCTCCTTGTAAAGAATATTTACTGCATTGTCTGCTTCCCTTTCAGAGCAGTTTCATACCTGTTTTTCTTCCCCTATATACGTGGTGCAGCAGCAAGTTGGGGGATAAACACAGATGGGTTGGGTTTTGTGTTGGTATTTCTTATTTATAGCAACCATTAGCCAGCCCTGGTCTGGAGGATGCTGCTGCTCAAATCTTAATCCAGACACAGTTATATGGAAGTAGGGAATTAAGTAAAACCAGATCTCTGTGTAATTTCTGATTCCCTGGAGTTCCCCATCCTGGAAACCCTTCTGCACCTGTGGCAGCTCGGTGGGAGCAGCGGCCCCGTGTGTTTTTAACGCCTCCTCCCACGCAGCACCATCCAGATCCGTACCCAGGGAGACCCTCGGGGTCCTGGGGCAGTCCAGGGCGGAGGCAAAAGGCACGGCGTAGGTCAGAATGTTTTATTTTCTGTCTTGCTGCTGAGCTGCTGCCTGCAAGCGCAGCAGAATCCCGAGCGCCGTGGAGCTGGTGCACTCGGAATGCGGGAGCCGCTCGGGCTCTGTGGGCTGAACGGGGATTTAGTTCTTGGCTCCTCTCGCAGCGCTGGTGAGTTAAAGTCACCCCGGAGGGATGTCCTTAGGAATTCAGATTTCAGGAGCCAGCGGGGTTGAGTGGCAGCTCGTCTGAAGCCTGTGACGGGAGGGATTAATCAGGAGAGGGAGGGAGGAAGAGACGGAGGGAGGGAGGAAGGGAGGGATGGCAAAACCCCAAACCTTCAAACACACCCAATTGACCCATCTCATCTTAGCGTGAAACTTCGCGAGTTACACCCACTCCGGAGCAGGAGGGGAATGAAACGCTGGCGCTTCCTCCTTTCTGTTAGCGGCAGCTGGGGCTCGGGAAGCACAACAGGCAAAGATGTTCGTGCTGCTGATGATGAGCGGTAAGAGCCTGGCGGGACTCTGCCTGCCTGCTGCGGGCCGGCCGGGGGCAGCCGGGGAAATGTCTCGGGGGGCTGTCTGGCGCTGTGTGTCCGGGAAGGCTTTCCCTTCCCAATTCCCGTCTTTCCCCGGTGTGGACAGAGCTGTTGCTTTCTCTGGGTTGTGTTTAGTTGGGTTGTCAAGTGCTGTTTGCTTTTGCTCGCCCGGACGCCGAGGGCTCCAACTGATTGAATGGGAGCCAGGGACCTCCTAGCTGAATTCCCTGAGAGAGAAAATGTAGTATCGTGTTACCGACTGGAGATGTTCCCTTCTCCAGCTGTCTGGCTTTATTTTCCATAATTACAGGTTGCCACGCTCTTTAATTGTTGAAAATGAGCCCCGTGAAAGGTTTCAACTTGACTCCGGCTCTGCTGGGTGTCTCTGCGAGGTGGGGAGAGCCGGGAGGCTGTGAAGGGGGGAAGGCTGACCTGGGGGGATCCACACTTCCCAAAGATTTGGGAATGCTGCGGAGCTGGGACTGGGGGACCCTGGTCCGTATCGAGCTGCTCATTTTCCTCCTGGTCCCTTCAGCGATGGCTTATCAAGCTATTTAATATCCCGGCTGCTATCTCTGGATCTAAATTGCCTAATTCTTGGGTTGGTGACAGGAAATGTGAGCACAGAGCCCTGGCTCTGCAATTACTGTGACTAAGCATCAGGGCTGAGCACCGAGCGGCAGCGCTGCCCCCTGTCCCTGGGCTCCCCGTCCTGATCCTGTCCCGGCTCCCCAGGCCGACCTGCTGTCCCCAGGGATGCTGTGACAATGTCGAGGATGGCTCCTGCTTCCCGAGGGGCACGGCCTTGCCTTCCCATGGGCAGCGTTCAGCCCTGACTCAGAGCTGTGCAACCCATCAGCCATGAGTAATCCTCCGGGGCAGAGGCAAAGGATAATGCATACCTTTTTCGGGGAATTAAGTCACTCTGGAGCTGTTGGAAATGTGCTTTCATAGTTTAGTTTTGTATACCAGAGCCCCGTTGCCGTGCTGGCTGTTAGCTCCTCGGATGGTGTTTTAATATTGCAGGAGGGATTTACATTTCCACACGTGATCGGGGCTGTGGAACGAAGCGAGCAGGTTTGGTGGGTGTCGCTGGCTTGCCTGTTTTCCCCCATCCTTTCAGAGTTAAAAGTGAGCCGTGCATTATGGAAAAGGTGTGGAAAATTGCAGTGCTAAGCACGGCACACGGAGCTGAGGGATCAGGTGCCCAAATGTGGCTGGCCTGGTTATGCTTCCTGGGGAACTTGCTCTTTAAAGGGTGCCCGTCTGGTTTCTAACTTGTTTTGAGGCAGAAACACTTTATTTTTCTAAAATGCCTGACAGGAAAAAAAAAAATCAGCCAAACCGCAAATTTGCATCGTTTAAGCTTGAGCTTTATGCTTCTGCTCTGGGAAATCAGTGGTAGGACTCCTGCTGGAATTGGTGTTGAGAAGAAGCATTGATTTTGCAGTGGCAGCGAGTCTATTAGGTGTCAGTGTTGGGAGCAGATTCGTTTGTCTCTAATGAAGTTACACACTGTGGCTTGGGTTGTAGGTAATGATTGTTTGGAAACGAACCCCCGGGAAAATACAGCTCGATCCCTGCAGCATCAGTGGCCTGGACTGGACCAGGTAATGCCTGGGAATACTCCTGCCAGAAGCTGGGGCAGGAGGATGAGGGGGCAGAAATGGGAGCTCCCTGCTTAGGACAACAGGTTGGCTTGGGTCTAAACTGTGACCTCGCTGTGTGCATCATGCAGCGAGACCTCATTGCTTCCCTTTGGCTCTGATGAGTTCCCCAGCGCTGGTCTCCTCTCAGTTGTGAGGGTTATTAGCTCAAAAAATTAAAGGCTCTTTGATGGGGAGCAAAAAAAAGGCCGCTAGAATAAAACACCAGCTTCTAAATAATTAATTGTAAAGAAAAATCCAGTGCAAAAGTAACAGCGGCATCGAATCTCAGCGAGAATTCATCAAGGAGGAGGACGAGTCTCTACTGATGTGTCTTCCTGGGTATTATTTTGTTAAAGTGGCGACTGTGAGGAGCGTTCCAGGGAGTTTTATGGCCCAGTAATCCACTGCTGGATGAGGGGAATACATTATTTATAGATTAGAGTGTTTTAACATCCTCGCACGGGGTTGTTTAAGGAGGTCAGGATGCAGAGCAGTGGGAATGGGATTAGCCCAGCTGTGGCAGAAGCAGGGGGTGAAAGGAGAAGTTATCACATAGATGTTTATGTTTTTATTGAGCCTCACAAGGCACAGGTCACAAAAGAGTTAGGGGTTTCTAGGACCAGAATGCAGTTTTTATTGGTTGTGACATCTCAAATTCTAAGTGAACTGGAAACAGACACGAACATCCTTTGCCCTGGTTCAGCAGCCCGGCTCCCGGCAGCGTGTTTGTGTTCCCGGTGGGATGGAAGCAGAGGACTTGGGGAAGGGGGAGCTTCCCCCTGCCAGCCCCTCCTCCCTTCCAGGGGAAGCTGTGGTGTTGTTCCACGTGTGAAGCCTTTCTGCGTGCCCGTGTCCCAGAGGCACAGCCCCGTGAGCCGGCGCTGCGGCTGCCAGACAGCTCCTTGATTCACTGCAGAGTGCTTTTAGTGTAATTGCTTTTTGAGGCTTCCAATTAGCCTCTCCATGCCAGTTGGGATGTGATGTTCTCAGGCAGCTTGGAGAGGCCTCAGAAAGCCAAGCAGAGGAATGATCTGGGCAGGGGAAGGGGGTGCCCACCAGGCAGGACCTGCAAGGCTGAGCCCAGGGAAAGCTCTGCTCCTGGTTTCTGCTCAGGAATCTCCGTGGTCTCGCTGCTCCCAGCACCCACAGCAGTTCCCACTCTGCTTTCTGCCTTTGGTCTTCCCAGCAACGAGCTCTGGGCTGGCAGGCTGGAGGTTGGGAAACCAGCAGTGGTTCCACTCTGGCACTTTGTAGTAGTGTCTAGACAGATGTCCCATGGTGGGACTCGATGGTCTTGGAGGTCTTTTCCAACTGTAACAACTGTATGATTCCATGGTTCTAGAGTATGGGGTAATTAGGAGCTCAGACTCCTGGTGATGTTAACAGAGTTTGACAAGTGGCCAGGCATCCAGGGCTGCAGGAGCTGCGTGCCTGTTGTCAGGAGGAGCACGGAAAATGTGCCGTGGTGCCGCTTGAGCAAGACTGGTACGGGATAAATGGCGTCACCTCACGTTGCCAGAGGTGCCCCTGAGTTACAGGGAATGAGCAGCACCTCTGGAAGCTGATCTGGGGCTGACCACAAATCACCCTGCACACGTCCATCCTGCTGGAATGGCACGAGCGTCTGCAGGCAGGGACATTGCCCAAAAATGAGCCACGTGGACACAGGAATGTGCAAGTCACAATGAGTGCGCTCTTCTGCGGGTGTAAGGGAAGGAGGGGTGCCAGTGGGCAGCCATGGGGTTGGGAGCAGTTGTGTTTATTTCTGAAGAGGCAGGAAGAGTTATTTTCTTCTGAAAGCTGCTCTGCCTTTCTGTTTTCCCTTCCAAACAATTTGGAAGTGATGGGCTCGGTTTCTCCTCTGAGGTGCAGAAGAATGAGTCACTTGTTGAGGGGATGTGATACTGGATAATAAGTGCAGAACCATCTCTGGAATAGCAGTGTCTCTATAAAAGAGGTGTTTTTCCTGTGTGAGTAGGGAAATGTCCCTTCAGCTAGTGCTGGAGCTGTGACCCCCCCCCAGGGATGAGGCTCCCCAAGGATGGGCAGTCTAGGGCACCAGCAAGGCAGAGCTGGGGAAGTTATCAGACCTTTCCTACAGCATTTTGTCCAAAGCCAGAAAATGGTTTGGGGGTCTCTGAAATAGCAGAAGTTGGGCAGAAGAAGGGAAGCCATGTAGGTTTTGCATGAATACCTTCTTCCCGTGTTTGTGGGAGATGTCAGGATCTCCCTCCAGACCTTACCCTGCCCAGTGGCAGTGCTGAAATACCCTCACAGCAGCCTGGCTGTAACTTTCCCAGGTGAGCAAACAGCCCTCTGTGCTCCCAGGCCAGTCCCTCCAACAGGGAGAACAAAGAACTCCTGCTGTCTGCTTCCCAGCTGGGAATTGCTTTGCTGTTCATTTGCATTCGCCTGGGTGGGGAAGGTGTATTCAGAGTGTGCCCCAGGCCCTCAGACACTGAAATGGAGACAAAGAATCCCCATTGCGCAAGGCCAGCCCTGGGAAGGGAGCTGGGAAGCTGCTGGGTGCAGCCACCTCGCAGAAACACAGAATCTTTTTAGGTTGGAAAAGGTCTTTGGGGTCAACGAGTCCCAGCTGTGCCCCATCCCCAGCCCAGAGTGCTGAGTGCCACATCCAGGTGTCCCCTTGTCCAGGGATGGGCACTCCAGTGGTGCAGGAGCCCTGGCAGACCCAGAGGTTGTGCCTGATCCTGCCAGCTTTCCGCAGGGCTGTGCACAGGCTGCTCCTTCCCTTTGCCGGTGCTTTCCCTCCTCTCCCGGTGAGGGGATCCCGGGGGAGAGGCCCCCGGGCAGGAGCTGGAGCGCTGCAGGTTTCCGGGGGTGTGTGATGGTCGGGTGGTGGCTGCAGGTCTGCGCAGGGGATTAAAGCTGAGAGGTTTTGTCAGGCATCCCGTGCCTTCCTTCCGCTGTAGGTGATGTGTAACACATGCCAAAGGTTGTGTTGGTGAAGAGTGACTGACGTGCTTTTTTTAGCAGGAAAAAGGAGCCTTTTCTTTCTTCTTTTGCAACAATGGAAATCTGGTGGTTTGGTTTGTTTTTTTCTGAAGTGGGAGGAAAGTTGTGTTTTTGTTGACTCTCATGGCCCCCCATGGGGAGTTAGAGGGCTCTGCTAAGAGGTGTGAGGTGGGCAGCAAAGGCACCAGAAGCACACACAGCCAGTGAGACTTGAGGCACAGTGCAGAACTCTCTTCTCTTGGAAGTTGCTGGATAAAATTTATGACAATAAAAAGCCAGTGGGAGTCAGTTCCTTGCTGATTTTTTTTTGCAAATTAATCTTAATGCTTTAGTAACATCTGGATGATTGCTTGGTAATCTTTTTCTGGGAAGTGCTTTTGTGTGTGTGTGTATGTACTTTGTTGTGGAGTGATAAATCACTGTAATTTACCAGCCTGGTTTTTAAAAATTTGGAAAGTCATATTGTGTGACGTGTTCCTTCGAGCTGTCATTCCTGGAGGCACCTGAATGAATCCATGACATTTCAGCTCCTGTTTACTGCTTCAAACAGGTCTTTATGCTTGACATGGTTACCTGAGTGTACCTTTTAAGTTTAGAGTTTATGAAGAGTTTTTTTTAAAGGGAAATTGAAAGGAATAAGAGATTTTTGAGGAGGAACAAGATGCAGTCACTTGTTTTAAGCCACGTGAAATTCATATAAATGTCCAGACCTCCATGAAGACTGAGGGCCCATTGGGAAAATCCCTGGGAGCCCCTGGTCTTGAGCTGTCCATTCCCATGTGGCTCAGCCAGTGCCTGTGTCCTAAATGTGCCCTCCAGCCTTGGTGCAGCAGGGGCTGAGGTAAGAGAAGGGCAGAGTTGCACATCCATGTGGGTGCTCCAACAGCTGACTCTGGATTTCCAAACCTCGTGAAGCAATGCAGGGAATAGGCAGTGACTGTCTGGGGCCCTGGGAAAATTGCAGAGCCCTTGGTCTGTGCTTCTGGGCACGTGCAAAGAGAGAAGCCAAGGCTTTTTTGGTAGCCTGGCTTGGAGAGTAGGTCCATCTGCCGGGCTGGGGCTGCTGGAGCTGCTTCTTTGGGATGAGGGGCTGAGTTATTTGGAAATAGAGGCATTACTGTTCTGCAGCCTGAGGCAGGACAGTGATTCCCCCACCAGCACCAGAAAGATGGAAACGAAATAATTGCCAATCCCAAGTCTGTGATGACAGGAAAACCAACTCCAGCTCTGTGTGAGCCCCAGGATCACATATCCTCATGTGACTGTGGAGCTCTGGTTTCAGCCCAGGCCGGAGCTCTCGGGTACAGCTGCAGGATAAATCCAGCAGGGCTCCCGAGGTGGCTGGGGTGGGTGGTGTCCCACGAGGAAGACACTTGCAGACAGCACAGCCCTCGAGTGTGTAGAGCACGGCTGCAAGGACTTGCAGACCTGCAGGAAGGTGTCAGTGGAGTGTGCTCTTCTGCACAATTCGGCAACGGGAGCGTCGGCAAGACGCGTCCTGTGGAGCGCTGCAGTGAAGGTTGGTTTGGGGCTGAGGACAAATGCATGGGGCAGAAAAGGCTGAAGCCTTTGAAGGACCCCCAGTAAGACTCACAGCTCCTGGACAGCACGTGGTTAAGCAGGCAAGTCAATGTATTTAGAGAAAAAATCACCCCCGCAGACCAAAATGTGCCGAGCTGTAGGGACAGCACGAGCAGTCGGGGATTCCAGGCTTTTCCTGTGGGTGCTTTTGGCTGGAGGTGGAGCTGGCTCCCTGCTTATGGGGGGGCAGGAGTTTCCATGTTATCCCATGGGGCTTTTCCTCAGGATCAGAATCATGGAATCCCAGAATCACTGAGCCTGGAAAAGAACTCAAAGATCATCAGGTTGAAGTTGTGCCTGATGCCCACCTTGTCCCCAGCCCAAAGCACTGAGTGCCATGTCCAGGTCATCCTTGGACACCTCCAGGGATGGGGAGATTCCAGACCTTCTTGGGCAGGCCCTGCCAATGTTTAATCACCCTTTCCACGAAGAAATTCCTTCAGATGCCCAACCTGAGCCTCCCCTGAACTCTGCACGTTTCCAGTGCATTTTTGCTGAGACCCATTGTCTACAGGGGGAACAAGAAGTCTGGGGGATTGCCTTTGCAGTCACTTTGGGGCCCAGCCAGCCCCATTTCTAGGACACAGCCCTGCCATCCCCGTGACCACATTCTCCCTTGCACTGAGGTGGGGTTCTAGTCCGAGCTCCAGGGTTTCCTGGGTCGAGGAGCTCGTCCTGCTGGTCCCCAGAACCTGCTCAAGCTGTGCCGTGCTTATCCCGAGGTTTGATCTTGCTGTGTGTGAAATGGCTGCCCAGCCCATGTTTCCTCCGTGGGTTTAGGAGGAGCACAGCTCACCTGGCATTCACACAAGATTGCAGATATTTAGCTCTTTGAGAGCAATCTTGATCCTGCTCATCAGAGTGTGCATCTCACTTGAAGCCACTCCAGCTGTGCAGAGCTATTTTTGTACAGGAATCCTTTGAAATTTTAATGCTCTTTTTGCTCGTTGAACCCCAAAATGAGTCACTTAAGGGAGCAGCAGCACTTTTTCAAAACCTCTGCCTACCTGTTGCTTCCACTGACTTCTCTGTAACCTGCTTTGGGCCTCGATTCTTCATGGAAAAAATAAACCACATCCAAGAGAGGCCAGGTGTTTCTTAGGAGGGTGATGGGATTGTTGGGGTGTCCTGTGCAGCGTCAGGAGCTGGACTCCATCCTCGTGGGTCCCTTCCAGTTCAGGGTGTTCCATGGATCTGTGCTTCGAGGTTTTGGCAGGATGTAGAAGGAGGCTGCTGAGAAGGAATCAAGGACCAGAACATTTTCAGGAGGTATATATAAAACTACCCTTCTATCAAATTCTTCTTAAAAATAAAACCCGGTTTTGAATCCAGGAAGAGAAAACCTCGTCGGGGTCGTATCGGAGCTCCTGATTCATTGTCTAAATGGCAACGAAATGTCTTGGCTGGCTGAGTCTGCAGCGAGCTGTGAGTCACGTCCCCACGTTGCTCAGAGTTGGGCACAGAAGGGACAGACTTCACGCCTCCCTGGCAGCTCCTGCTCCTCACAGCCCCGCTCGCACAGACGGCGCCGCAACGTGTTGCCGGGAGGTTGGGAGCAAAATGCTCCTGAGGTCTCAGAAATTCCATCCATTCGTGTGGAAGCCTCTTTCTCAGCTCCCCACTCGAAGGGCTTTCAAAAGCCCGGAGTTCTCGAACTCCTGGAGCTCGGTGAGGCTCCCAGCCGGAGCTCTTGGGAGTCTGGAAATGAAAATCGCTTTTTATTGCTCAAGCTGGACCAAATTTCACATTTAGTGTCTCTGCTGCTAAAATTGACAGAGCAGTAAGAGGATTATCTTCGTCCAACCTCTCTTTTTAAACCTAGCAGAGGAACGCCAGAGGCCAGGGATTCATATTCCACTATGCCTGACCTACAATTTATGGCAACATTATCCCAAAGTAATTGAGTGGGTCCCACAAGTCTGTGTAGCAGCCAAGTTCTGGAGGTGCATGTGACTCCTTTCAGTTGGTTTTAGAGGCCTTTTCAGTGGAGCAAAGTGAGTTTGTGTTCTGTGGTACTCTGATGAAGTAGCTCCGTGCTGAGCGCAGCCCCTGCTGTCTGAGGAGATATTTATCACCACCACAGCCATGGGCACCTCACCTGGATGAAGGGATGATCTTGAAGGTCCCTTCCAGCCCAAACCATCCTGTGATTTATTCTGGCTTTATTTCAGTGATGCAGCAAAGGAACTTCTCTGTCTGTGCTTTGAGACACAGGGAGATTTCAGGTCCTTGCCTGCGAATCCCTGGAATTAAGTTGAAGAGCGGAGCCCTAATCTAGCACCTTCTCTCTCAGACACAGCTTTTGCTTAAGCTTCACCCCTGAATAACCCACTAAAGCTGTCAGGCAGCCGGGGTGCTGCATGCTGAAATCGTTGGCTTGCCATTGAACAGAATCCTCTAGAATTTAACAACTTTGGAGGAAGAAATAAAAGGGGCCCTCAGCATTAAATCCCCCAGGCCTTCTGTGATAAACATCCCCCCACATCCGAGCTGAGCGTTCCCTGGAAACACTGAATATGGGAGGGCAGGAGAACACCCCGTGTGAGCGGTGCAGGTTGTTCCATGGGGACAATGACACACAACGGGCTTCCCCAGGGACAGCTCTGTGTGAGCCCGGGCCGGTTCAGCAGGGCAGAGCGGGCTCTGAAATGCCACCTGTTGGCACCAGGAGCTGTTCCACTGGGGACCAGGGTTTGCTGGTTCCTTCCCGGGCTGCCTGCGATTATCTCAATAGCTGCACTTGAAAGCTGTTATTTAATTTCCATTGTGACACCGTAACAGCGCTCGGAGGATTACGTGGAAATGGATGTGAGGAGCTTGATCCCCGAGAGCGGGAGGCTTTCAGAGCGTGTGCCTGGGCTGGGCTCTCGGGCTTTCTTACAGGAATTGAGTGGGGGCTTGCACTGAATGACCATTCCTGCCTCAGCTTCTCACAGCCTGCTGCAGATAACCCTGTGCTGTGGCTCCCTCTGCTATCAGGGAGGTGGGTGCACGTTTTTAGTGTGAGAGCATTGAAAATATTCTGAATACAACTCCTTGTTAGTCCAATGCGAGGCCATTTGAATTTTAAATCAGCAAATATTTCAGCTGGGCTTCCATAATGAGTATTAGTTTTTAATTATTTCTGGCATTTTCCCTGATTAAAAACGGAATTTATTACTCTTCTAGTTCTACTTTTGTTTACTGACTTGGCAGGTAGCATTGCTCCTGGTTTCTTTCATGAAAGTCACTGTAATCTTGAAGAAGCTGGATGGCTCTTGTGTTGATGTTTTTTTTTCACCTGAATGGATTGGGAAAATATTGGTAGAATTGTGACATTTGAAGGTTGATGGAGCTAACAATTTATTAATTGTTGTTTAAGCATCAGGTTAGCTTTGTGTGACATCAGTCAAAACTTCATGGTCAGTCGAGTCCAGGATGCCAATATTTGGTCTCCCTTCAACTATATTAAAATTTAGAGTTAGCTGGCATGACAGTAAATGGGATTTATTTTGATTTATTCTTCTCTGTCTGCAAATTCCAACCCACTGTGGTGCACGTAGCCCATTGTGCATCATCTTCTGCTGAGTACATCCCTAAAAATTGTCCCAGCAGAGGCATGCGAGGTCCTTATGAATGATGTCCTTTCTGATAAATTCTGTGGGAATTTATCAACCCCTTACAACTGGCACAGCAAAGGAACCAACAAAATGACGCAGCGTTTGGGGTTTTTAATTTGATGTTAGTGTTAAGAGCCGTGTTTAGTGCTGTTATTTATTACTTGCCTTAAATACAGGCTAAGTTAGGAAACACAAAGAGTGGGACATGTTATTTATCTGCTCCCAGCATGTGGCATTCTCCAGAATATTCCCCCCAAAGTCCTTAATGAATTAATTGAGCAAAATCACCCCCGACAGATGCATAATTTTTTTCTGTTTCACGTGGATGGATGGTGTTTAAGCGGAGAAAAGCTCCAAGCAGTGTTCCTGTGGGATTCCCAGTTCCTGATTCAATTTAGGCTGAAGTCACTGGCTGGCAGGTTGGACTGGGAGCTGTCCTCCTGTCTCCATTAATCTCCATCTGGAAGTTCTCTGGGCAAAAGCCCGAGCAGGGAGATCTTCACTGGGAATAGGCGAGCTAACAACCCTTGCTTCACATCCATCCCTGCTCCAGGCTGGAGCCAGGGGCTGATTCTGCTGGAATTGTGCAGGGCTTTGGCTCTTGGTTAGTTCAGTGAAGGTGTGGGCAGCAGTGAGCTCGGCCCAGCACCGTGGGACAGTGCAGAACTCCATCACAGGAGTGCTGGGATGGAAACATCCCCAGAGTCTGCTGGAGCCACTTCCCACTCCAGCAGCGCTCAGCTCTGCCCGGCTCTCACATGGTGACACTTCAGAGCCTTCCTTCTGAGGCTACAGCACGTTTGTGGGGAAGGGAAGAAGATGGATTCTGGAAATCTTGCATAAACAAATTACACTTGGCAGGCGGGCTGCTGCCGTGCTCTTCCCGGCTTGTTAAGAGTTCCAGTAAAACGGGCTCCCTGATACAGAAATATCCCAGCACAGAGGCTGGGTCAGGAGGAACTGGAGCCAAAGCAGGGCTGCACCTTCTCCCTTTGAAGCACCATCCTGCCTGTGTTTGCATTTTCTGCAGTTTTCCCGATGTATTGGCAAAGAAACGTCAGGGTAAGTTTCCTGAAAACAAAGGAGTGAATGAATGAAGTCTTTTTCTCTCTTATTGCTGAAGCTGGTTATGGGCTTTTCTTTTTTTCCCACTAAGCCAGTTAGGTTGGGCTTTAAAGAACAAACCTCAAACCCCAGACAATGCAGTGAAGCCAAAAGCTTGGAGCAGGTGTTGCCCACTTGTTCAAACAAGCCCAGGACTTGTTTCCTTTTCAGAACGCAGTTGGAAGTCGGGCCTTAAGGAGGAAAACTAAAATGGAGCTATTGAGCATGAAGTCACAGCAGTGGCCCCGTGCCCCAAAATTGTGTATTTACATGTGGGGCTGTGAGAGGAGCAGGTTATTAACCCTGCTGAGCCCTGGGAGCAGAGGCACATCCTCACACTAAACCTTCCCAGAGTTCTCCAGCCTTTTTCTTTGTTGGGTGGATTTAATGCAATCCCTTTGTCCTGCCTGTGGCTGCCCCTGGATCCCTGGAAGTGTCCAAGGCCAGGCTGGACGGGGCTTGGAGCCACCTGGGACAGTGGAAAGTGTCCCTGTGCCTGTTAGGGGGTGGCACTGGGTGAGCTTTAAGGTCCCTTCCAACCCAAAGCATTCCATGATTCTGTGATTCCCGTATTCCTGATCTTGTTGCTGCCTCAGGGCTTTCCTCAGTGTTTTGTGCCTCAAATGAAGGCTCAGTTTGTTTGAGTCGGCAGTGTTGGCACAGTTCCTGCCTCCCCACAGCTGGACCCTTCCTGGGAAGGCTTTTCCCCCTGGCATCTGCCCCCCTGTGCCCCCAGGTGGGGTTTTGTGGTGCTAGAAGGGTTCCCCCAGAGCCTGGGATGCCATTTGGCTCCTGCATGGACAAACCCTTGTTCCTCCTAATTTCACCTCCACATCCAGATCCCACTGGGGCATGTTTCCTTGTCAGGAGCCCTCAGTGGGGCTGGGAAGTTGTTTCCCCTGTAAAGTTCGGGGTGCCCATTGTGTAAAATGTTTCCCAAGTCACGCTGGGCTGGGAAAAGAACACGGTGGGGCAGAGCCGGCGAGCTGGAGCAGAGAGGTGCCTTGCCAGGTGATTATACATTCCTTTTCATGGCTTGTTTGGGTTTTTTTAAGAGGCAGAGAATAAGTTGAGGCATGTCAAAGCTTGTGTGAGGAGCGATAATGGAGTGCTTCTCTCCTTTCCCACAGCTGGGCGTAGGGAGGACGTGCCAAACCTCAGTGCCTGGTTCCTCGTGCTCTCAGCCCTGTCCCCTGGGTGCTGGTGGGAGATGGGGACGGCTGGGGTGCTCCAGGGGCTCTTGTCTTCACCATGGTGCTTGCTGTTGGCCCCTTTCCCTTTTCCCCTGTCCTGCTGCCTAGTGAGGTCATTCTGACTCCTCAGGTAAAGCAGCACTCACGGGGGCTGGGGCTGCTGGAAATGGGCCTCAAACCACATTTCCAGCCATCACTGGAGTCGTTTATTTGTCTCATTTCAAAGCCATTCCACGGCTGGTTTAAATTACTCCTCCCTGGTGACCTGCTGTGCTGGTAAATGGTCAGACTGAACAATATCCCGATATTAATTGGTGCAGTGGGATTTCGGGCGATGCTTGGGGGAGCGTCGCTCTGCTTCTGAACGTTGAGTTACTCTGCAAATGTTTTTATTGTCTTTAAATGGGCTTTGCTGCCTGTTTACATAATTATTAATCTAATAATTCTAGTGGAATCGAGCCCTGAAAGTTGGTGGATCTTTGTGAAATGCTGAACCAAGGAAGCCCATCAGGTTTTTGTATCTTCTATAAATCCAAACCTCTGGAACAACCGGAGTGACAGAAATCCCACAAAAATGTCCCTGTTACTGGATTTTCTGTTTGCCACACTGTATAGGGTTACAGAAATACTGGTAGCTAATTGCAGCCTTACAGATGGCACCAGGAGGGGTGGATTTCTCCAGCCTGTGCTGCCTTCCTTTGGCTCCCTGCAGTTCAGAGCAATGAGCACTCTTTGCAGAGGGAGGAGAGTACCTGGCTGCTTTTTGGGTGCTTTGCTGGGACAGTTTCAGGTATTTATAAAACTACGCTTAAGTTGTTAACGAGTGTTTTCAGAACTTACTGTGAGTTTCTTTTGAAGGGCACTTCTTTGTTTTAATGGGAAAATGAGATGGGGATTGGGACCTGGGGTGGTGCTGGGAGATGGCACAGAACTGCCTTCATTGTCATGGTTGTCCTCCTCCTTCTCCTCCTCCTCCTCCCTGGCACTGCTGGGTCTCCTGGGGCAGAGCAGGGAAGGGAAGGAGGAGGAGGAGGAGAAGGAGCCTTCCCTGCAGCCAGGGACAGCCCCTGAGAGGGGCGAGGGGAGCTGGCCTGGCTGCTGTGGGGGCTGTGAGCCAAAGCAAAGGTCCTAAAAATGACCCCTGAGGAGATGGTTTGTGGAAAAGCCAGAGAAGGAACGTCTTGTTTCTCTGAGATTTCCCCCCTCTGTTCTTCGCTCCCTTTGGCCTTTTCCTTCTCAGTGTGAACGTTTTGTGCACGAGGCATAGCAAGGTTTCCCACTGCCATTCAGGGATGCCAGAAGCTGGGCTGAGCTTTCTGCGTCCGTGTGCCACTCTTCAAACCTCATCCCATCTTTGGGGGCCTGACCTGAGCCCTGGAGTGAATTTCCCTGATTTCAGGCTGTTGGAGCGGGCAGAAGCCGGCCGGGCCGCTCGTGTGGCGGCTTGTTCCCAGCTGCCCCGTGTGCGCAGCCTTGGCAGCTCCCTGGGGAAGAAAAGGCTGCAGTCAGCACTCTGCAGGGAGGGAGACACTTCTCCTTCCCCTGCCAGAGCCCAGGGCTCTGCCCAGCCCTGCTGCAGCCCTGGGAAGCCACCGGGAAAGCCGGGAGCATTTGTGTTGCTGTGTCACGCCAGCAAAGCGCTGCTGCTGCTGCCGGAGGAGCTTATCTGGAGCTCGGTTCTCTTTGGGACTTAAAAAAAGATGTGTTGCTGTAAGTCACATCATAATTTTGCTCCTGTAAGTGTATTGCAGTGGCCTCTGCAGGCACAGTCAGAGGTCATGTCCCATCACAGCTGTGCTGGCAAATATTTGGAATGTAGATCTGGCTCACTGTCGAGGCTGTGCTTTGATTTCCTGCGCTGCACAGAGCTGTCCTTCCTCCTTTAATGTACAGGGAATAACATCTTGAGAAAGGTTTTTGTAGGAGTTGATTGAAAACTGTCAATAATAAAGTGCAAAATACAGGGTTTTTTTACCTCTTCCCCCTCTTTTCATGTAGGTATGTCAGCTCTGAAAAGTGGTGGGAAAAAAAACTAAGAAAACAAAGTTAAGAAGGGAATTGCACTTGAAATATTTTGTGATTGCTCATGGGTGACTTGAAAAGATGTTCAGCCCATCAGTGATGTGTGACAAGGAGATGTTTTCAGACCAAGGCTGTCTTTGATGGCAGAACATCCAGAGGTCTCCAGAGCACCTGTAGGGCAGGCTCTGTAGTATACAGAGAGTGGAAAGGTTCAAGGTAAAACCCCCTGAACTGGCTCAGAGGTTATTGCCTCCCAAACACAGATGCAAGGGCTGGTGCAGAATCACAGAATCTTTGTTTAGCTCTGTTGTCAAGGTGTCCTTTGCTTCTCTCTTTTGTCCCTTCTTTAAAGGGCTTCCCTTGAAAATGGCAGCAGTCACTTTGTGTCTGGGCTGCATCCTCTCACTGCAGAAACAGTTGCTGCTTCTGGCCTGGATCTGTAGGATCGGTGTGGAGACGTGGCTGTGGCTGCTGGTGGAGTGGAAGGCACAGGAGAGTCACCTCTCCTGATGGCTTTGACTCAGAAAAGCATCTTTCAAGAGGAAATTCCTGGCCCCTGATGTTATTTTTAACACCCCTTTGAGTAAAAGTTGCTTTAAGCAGTAGCACAGTGGGAGCTGTGTGCATGCAGACAAAAACAGCGCTGGGAAGTTCCTGGGAAAGGCTGGATGTCCCTGCAGCTTGGAGCTGGCTCTGTTGGGGGGCAGAAGCCATTCAGGTGAATTCAGGAGCTGTTGTGAGCTCAGGTGGGCTGAGGAATTCCCTTGTAGCACAGGCAAGGTGACTCTGGTCAGTGTGTGTCCACAGATACACCAAGTGTGCATCTACTGCAGGGTTTGTTTCCATTTGGCCTGGGAATGATGCCACAGAAAATACCAGTGGTTTTCACAGCCACTAAAATCATCAACTGCTCTTTAAATGTAAAGGAGAAACTGGTTATTTTCTTCCAGGGCTATTTTGGGCCAACGTGAAGCACTGAAATGATGGAATGGCACTTGCTGCTGCTGCTGCTGAAAATATCAATCACAGGATCATTGAGGTTGGAAAAGACCTCTAAGGTCTTTTGTGCCTGATGCCCCTCACGTCACCAGCCATGGGTGCCATGGCCAGTCCTGAAAGTGCTCTGTAGATTTCCCGTGGTGTTGTTTGGTGCTGTGGCTGATACCTCCCCAGCCTGGCATTTGGAGGAGGCATGGCTGTTGTTTCACGAGGAGTTTGCGTTTCTGGCACATGTTTTAGAACGCCTAAAGAAAAATCCCACTTCTTTGTGCTCCAGCTCAGTGTTTTGTTTCTGTGACTATACCCGGGAGGAACTGCGTGGAAAGGCAGCGAGAGCCTGGTGCTGAAATATTCCTGCTGGGATTTGGAGCATCTCTCCCTGCTCCTTCTCTGGCACTACTTTTTGAGTCCTTTCCAAGGGAGAGCTAAAGTGAAGCTGGTTTTGGCAGTGTGCTGTGCAGGATGTCAGGAGCTCACAGGTACCAGCCCTGCAGCTGGTCACCTGGCACCGCTCACAGGCAGCTCCTGTGTGCCAGCAACAACATTCTCCTCTTATTGACCACAGCTTGCAAAGCCAGAGGAGGACCAGGACCAACTGTGGTGCTGCCAAACTGCAGAGGATTTGTTGTTGTTTTCTTCCTCTTGCTCAGGAACAGCTTGAGTTTGGGAAGGATGAGCTGCGTCCCTCTGTGCAGCTGTGATCCGGGGGTCTCACCGAGGCTGCTCAGGAGTCCAGGGCAGTGTTCAGCCCCTGAACCCTCCAGCTGGGTGCCCTGGGGCTGCTCAGCTGCCTCTCTGCTTGTGCTCCATTTCCCAGCAGCTTTGTTGTCCTGAGCTCCTCTCGGAGTGCAGCTTCACTTTGGCCTTGCTTTTGCTGAAGGTGTCTGGTGTGTGTTAACCTTGGCCACGGTGAGGACTGCACGTGGTGTTCCAGATGAGGTCAGTGTCTTCTGCTGCTTCTGCCAGCCAAGTCCTGCTTGGTGCATCCTTTGATTTACGTTTGCTTTTCTTGGCATTTCTGTCACACTGGGAGCTCCTGGCCCTCTGGGATCGATATGAGACAAAAGGTCTGTTCTGTGCTGTGACTCTTCCCAGCTTTGTGTCCTCAGCACAAGTCACAGGCACATTTCATTTTTATGTGTCGGCGCTGAAAACGTGAAAAAACTCGAGTGAGGTAATTCTCTCCTCAGCACAACCTCTGTGCAAAGTGTCTTATGCAGATCATAATTCCTCTGCCAGTTTTTGTCATCTTCAGCTCCACTAGTAGTTTCCTGGAAAGGTGTCTTCTGCCTTTCCTCCTCTGGAAAATGGGTCATCATCTTGCAGGGAGCGATCAAGAGTAGCAGGCAAGGAATTAATTCAGTTTCCCGTTTCTTCCCGTGTCATTCCCGGTTCCATCTCTCAGCTGTGCTCTCCAGCCTGGCATTCCATTGACAGACAGATGGATACATCACTGCTGGGATCACTTGTTCTGCAGTCCCAGGCAGGATCCTGATTTGCAGGTTTTAATAGAAAAATTCTTGCCCGTATCCCTGTGGTTGCTCCTCAGACAGTTTTGGGATGCAGATTGAAAGCTGCTGCTGACTGGCGCATTTTGAACTCTGGATTTTGCTCCTGATAACCTCAGATGTGGTGATTCACATGCCTCTCCCCCCATGCACTCCCTGGAAAAGGAGGCAAAGCCTTCATTTTAGTTGGAGGCCACACTCAGAGCTGATGGGTATCAGCTTTCCACCCTGAGCCACCTTAGCCTGGCTTTGGTAGTTCCGGCTTTTCCTCTCCGGAGCATTTGCTGATCCATCCTTTTTCCAGCTCTGCTCCCTTCCCACCTCTTCCCAGGGTGGGGGCTCACCCCCTGAGCCCCGAGGGTGTCTTCTCCTGGGATTTCCATCCCTCATGGGTCTGGTCCCCTCTTAATTAAAGAGGCAACACCCAAACGTGTGGCCCTGGGGTTGTGCGTTCCTCCCTCGGGGCGGAGCCGTGTCAGGAGATGTGATGGACGAGTCGTGACTGAAACCGGTCAGCCCAGATGAGCTGAAGCCATCAGGTTCTGTCAGGACGTGCAAGATAAACCCTGAATGCTTAATTTGCCTGCAGCAGTGCCAGGCTGGTAGCCACCAGCCCAGCTTTGCATCGGTGGTTCCTCCATGTGCCTGCTGGTGGAGCGGGGCTGGGGATGGTGGTGCCCGCAGGGAGACCTGCCCTGCTGGGGCTGGCAGCAGGAGGTGAACACACAGCCTGCCTCCTCCAGGCTCTGATCAAACACGGTTCCCAGTCGGGTTTTGGGAAGCTTGGGCTCCTTTTTGTTGCTCCCATCGTTCTGGCAGCGCTCAGAGTGGGCAGAGGGTGGGAGTCCTGGGGGAGTCCTGGCTTTGGGCCTGGGTCAGTGGCTGTCTCAGCATCTTCACTTGTCCCTGCCCCACCAGAGAGCCGTGTCCGTGCTGCCACTGACGTGTCAGGCCATGAACTCCTGGCTGGGGGAAGTTTGGGATCTGCTGGTTAGACAGAGCTTTCCTCCTTAGTCACCCAGTACCCTTTCCCACTGGGATGTGGCTGTGGTGGGCATTTGTGCAGTTGATGAGAGAGATGTTCACAGAGAGAAGGGAGCCTGGCAGCAGGAATCCAGCCCTGCAGTGCTGCAGCTTCAGCCTCTCCATCCCACCCCAGTGAAGGACGAGCCCTGAGCAGTGCTGGTTTAAAAGCACAAGCTCACAGAGACATCCTGGTGCCAAAAGTTGTGCAAGGCATGCTGTCATCTGCAGAGGACATCCTTTGCTTCAATCCTTTTCCTGACTACGCTTCCCTTGTGGCCTCGGCATGGAAGTTACGGTGCTGTCCTTTCTCTCCTGACTCTGAGGCAGTAATTGAGGAACCTTAGCCAGCTTTGGTGCTCAGGGAGGTTCCTCATGCTCCCTCAGAGAGAGAGGGACCAGAAGGGGAGAGCTCTGCAGATGGTGCCTCTGCCTGAGTTGTATTTCACACCGGTTTTTCCGCAGACCTCTGGAATCCCTCCCTAGTACTTAAGTCAGGGTGTCTAAAATTAGATACTTCATATCTCAGGCACCATCTTAATGATCTGTGTGAGGTCTTTGGCATTGCTTGAAAATCAGATTACTTACCTCAGTGCTTAAATGAGGAGATACACTGAGCACTTCCTCTCCAATTCCCCCTACCACAATTATTGCCCTTAATTTTTTTCCACAACATTTTAATCCTTCACATCCTGTCTCGTCGGTCACTCAAGCCAAGGGTTTCAGTTTTTATTGCTGGAGCCTGCGGTGCTGGGTGGTTCTTCTGTGCAGGCAAGGTCCCAGTCCTTGGCTGTACAGTGAGAGCTCCCACAGATCCATTTGGAGCTCTGTCTCCTGGCCTGAACATTTTCTTGTTACTTCTCCATCTTTTTAGTGCATTTGGCACGTCCCACCCTTGCTGTGTATCTGCAGTTCTCTGCTCGTTTGGCACAAGCAGAAAGCCCTTTTTAAGCAAAGTGTAATAACAACAACATAGAACCTCAAGGTAAATAAACAAGCCACACCTCATTTTTTCATTTCAGCTGCATTTTGGGAATTCTTTTAGTTTTTCAAGTGTGGTGTAAATGTACACGCAGTCCTCGCAGCCTCCATGGAGGCCAAGTGGGCTCCTCCTTCCCTGCAGCCCTCGTGGCTGGGCTTAGTCTGCCCCACAGGCTCCAGGGAGTTGCCCTCCTGGCTTCCCATTGATTTGCTTATGTCTGATGATCTGAAATTAGAATCCTTCCCCTGCTCTGCCCTTTGCTGGAAACGTGTAAAACCTTGCAGATTCCCCCCCAGGGCAGAGAGGGGGATTTTCCCACCATTAAAAATAAAAGGGAAGGGAAGGAGAAAGAGTTAAGACATGCTCAGGTAGTTGTAAAAACGATTGAAAAACAAACAAACCCACAACCGTGTCAATTATTCGCATCCCCTCTATAAATAGAGAAGCCCTGGAGAGGGGGCTTTCCCTTGGGCTACCTGCTCTGCTCTTCCATTAATTTCTTGCCAAGGCCCCCCGGTGCTTTCTCAGTGCCGTGCTGCTGGTTTTGTTTCCTTTAGCTGGGATTTGGGGATGGCTGACTGTTGGCTCTGTGGAGGTTTAAGGCCTCTTGAACAAACCTTCCTTCCCTCCCTCTCTTTTTGCTTTTCCTTCCCTCCCTTGGCAATTGTCATCGGGGCGGTGCTGCAGCTGGAGGAGCAGGGCTTCCCACACCTTCCCCTTTAGGAGTTCTTCTCAAAGGGAATGTGGGTTTATTTTCCTTTGCCCTCCTCTTCATCTGGAGGATCACCAGCATTGTTCTGCGGGCCGTGACAGACACGGAGGTTGCGTGTGAGCGAGACGCTCGCAGGGAGGTTTTGCAGTTGAAGCTCTACCAGCCCGTGCTTGGGGATGGATGGATGGATGGATGGATCCCCGACCTTTCTGCAGGGTCCTGGTCATCAGACCCCCATTTCAGGAGCAGCCATTCTCCTCAGCAGGTAGTAAAAGCCATGCTTGGTTTGAAATTAATTTTTCTCACAAGCAGTGCTCGGTTTGAAATTAATTTTTCTCACAAACAAAAGGCTTCTATGACATTTGAAATGTCATAGAAAGAAAACACAGAGAGGAGCACGTTTGTCATTTATTTTTGCTGTTTTAAAAGTCAGCCAGCTTCTGCAATCCTCTGAAGTTGGTCTTGGGGCTCAGTGTCAGATTGAGAGTGGGGAAGCTCGGAGGTTTCTGAATTGCATTTCTGAACAAAGGCCTGAGCACGGAGCAGTCTCTCCTACCTCCATCCATCCTTCCATGGATCCATCACTGGTGCAGCCTCTGCTCAAGGCATTGGGGCAGCTTTGGGCACCACAGTTTAAGAAGGATCTGAAGCTACTGAAGAGCATCCAAAGGAGGGACACGAGGATGGTGAGGGCTCTGGAGGCTTGCTGGGGTGTCTGTGCAGGGTCAGGAGCTGGGCTCTGATCCCTGAGGGTCCCTTCCAGCTCAGGATATTTAATGCTCCCTCTCCTGTGGGTTTTCTGTTGCGAAGGACAGCCCAGGGAGATGGGATGGGGAGAGCCAGAACCGTGGAGCACAGGAGAGCATTTACCTCGCTCTCAGGGCAGGGCACTGGCTGGACCGATTTCAGCAGCAGTTCATATTAGCTAACTCACTATTAACTAACAAAATGTGCCCTCCAGTCACAAATCAGGGGCCTGATCCTCCATTTCAGGGGATGGGATTGAACACTGGAGTTACAGTGGCGTGGAACTGGGATGGTGGGTGGGGAGCTGCTGATGAATATTGAATGGTTTCTGTGTGGAATGCCTACTGCTTCCTGTCTCTGTACGTGCATCCTGCTTGATGGCAGAGTTACTGAGGGCTTCTCCAAACTGGATGAAGATGTACCTAACAACCAAGTGATTGCATTTGAAATCCGACAAAAATCATGCCTCATAAAATGAAAAGGTAAAAATAGAGTTGAAAGAGAGCTCTCGTCCTTCTCGCCAACTTTTCCTGTTCACTGGACAAGGGGATGTATTTGCACACCGATTTTTTTTCATTCTGGAAAGGAAGGGTTGTGCTCTGAAAAGGAGGATTTTAGAAAGCTACAGGTTCCATGGTTTTCATCCGTTAATGTTCCTGTCAAACGTCCGCAAGCAAAAACAAAACAGCTGTGCTGGATTTTTCTCCAGACTCTTGTCCTTGCAAACTGCTCCAGCATGTGGAAGTGAGAGCCCTTTGCTGTACCTGGAGTCTCAGGTAGCAGATGTGAAGAATAACGAGGTGTGCTCCTTCAATCTGTTCTGCCTCCTTGCTCTGCGCTGAATCCGCCCGTGGAGGTTTCCTGCGCTCCCTTGGCCGGGATTGGTGGCTCGGAGAGCCCTGTGGGAGCTCCTTGGCCTGGTTTGTGGAGGCACTGTGTTGTGGCTGTGCAGTAAATACAGCTGTGCTGCTGCTCTGTGCTGCTTGCAGGCCTTCAAAGGGCGCGGGGAGCTGCTCTGACGTGTGCAGGCGCTGGCTCCGCACACCGGGGATGTGTCTGAGGGTGTCGGGAGCAGTCCGTGCTGACAGGGGGTGTTCTGTCTCGAGGGTGGAAGTTTGAAAAGCTTTATTTGATTTTTTTTTTTAATCAGATCAATTGTTCAATGTGTCAGTGTTTACAACTGTCCATCTCCTCTGAGAACAGACTGGCGGGTCACTGCTCAGCTTCCCCCTTGGCCAGTCTCCACGTGTCCAAAAAGCTCTGTGCTGGAAAGGACGTGATGGGGCTGTGCTCATCTTTGCTTCAGCCCTTCCTCCTGAGTGAGGAGCGTGGGCATCACTTTTTGCCCTGTTGAACCTTCCAAGACCTTGCTGGAAGGTGGAAGGAAGGCTTTGCTGGAGGCTGCTTCAGAATTCCAGAAATTCTGCTGTGGCAGAGCCTGGGGCTGTAGGAATGAACCAGGATGCTGAGGACTGTCCCAGTGCATATTCCTGTCAGACAAAGTATGAAAACCGGATGTTCTTCTGGAAAAGTATGAATTGGTTTAATTTAGGAAAGGCTGTCCGAGTTGTAAAAGTTAACGGGGGCAAAACTTTTAGGGAAGAGTTGGTGGGTAAGGATAAATCCTTGTCTTCTGGAGGAGCTGTGCATGCCCAGTACTCATCTCTTGGTGGCACAGGATGTTGCCAGCCCTTCAGATGCACTGGAGCAGCGTGAGGATTTGGATAACGCAGGATCCAGGTGTAAACTTCCCCTTTTTAGCAAAGGGCTGCCAGGAGAGAAGGGGTTTTGCTGGAGCAGCACAGGTGGTGTGTGGAACGGGCTGCCTCGGAGCTGCTTTCTCAGGGGAGTGACCAGAGTTTGTGTCACCCTGGAGCAGATTTTACTGAGTCACCAAACTTCTCAAAAGCCATGTCAGGGTGGAAATCTGATAAAATGCTGGGCTGTGTTTGTTTTGTTCTCCTTTTGGTCAGGTTTGATCTGAGCAGGGATGGTCACAATTCCCTTTCCTGGGAGGTGAGGAGTGCTCGTGGCAGGGTTGCTCCCTGTGCAGTGGTGCAGGTGGGGAGCCTCTTGCCTGTAGGACCTTTTTTGTCAGCAAGATTCCCCTCTTGGAGGTTATTGGCAGCTGGCACGATAATGAGTCCATTTCAATATAAATGAGCTTCATTTTATTAATTTCTGCCAGCTCCTGAGCAATTCACGAACTGCTTTTCTGATCTCAACCAACAGCTTGGGGGAAGAGGGGGAGGTGGGGAGCAAAGAAGGAACGTGAAGGAACAGAAAGAAAACGAGAATATTTTTAGTTTTACAAAGAGCCAGTGGCTCTCATCTCTTTTGAGAATCCAGCCAAGAGTGGATTCCCCACCAAGCAGCTTTTAAGAACATGAAGGGCAGCCGTGATCCCTGCCCAGGTTTTTGTTCCTTGGGAGCTGTGGGGAAGTTTATAGCTCTCCCAAGTTTGTGTGCAGCGTTGAGGTGATGTTTTAGTGCTGGTGCTTGGCTGGGAGAAGAGGGAGTTGGGTGAGAGCTGGATTGGGAACACACTCAGCCTCTCCCAGTCCTGGAGCTGGGCTCCTTGCAAGGGAGCTCACCAGTGGTACCAGGCCTGGAAGGGGCTGGGATTTGGTACCCACAGGAGCTCAGTGTCTGAGGACTGTCCTAAAGGCTCATCTCAGGTCTAGGTAAGCACAGCCTGGTCTCTTGTCTCTGTGCCTTTGTGAGCACACTTAACCCGAGAATCCTTTCCTTGCTCACAAAACCAGATGTAAACGCTCTGCCCCAATGTGTGATTCCCCCTTGGAAAACGGTAATGAAATCCCTGCCTGGAAAACCGCCCTGTCCATAAATGAGACAGTCTGCAGAGAAATCTCCTCTGAGGCCTCCCAGCGTCTCCTGGGCGGTTGGCTTCCCCTGGCTGCCAGAAATTCAGCCCTGCTTTGTTGGAAGGTGCCTCTCTTGGTGGTCTTCTTCAGCTGCAGGTGTGGTTTTGGCCCCGAGCTGAGACAGACCGGCCTCAGCGAGGGAATGTTAAAGTCTGGGGGGATTTTGGTCGTGCAGAGATGTGGGAAGAGGAACTCTCCGCGTCCTGTGGTTGGGGCTGGCGGTGCTTGACCGGGTTTTTCATTTATTCTGCCACCATCAGCTTCCATCATCCGAATTTGAGCACAGCATTCCGTGCTGCCCTGCCCAGTGCTCCTTAGGTAAGTGCTGATGACAGGCCCCGGCAGAAGATGCTCCTGTAGAGCCCTCCCTGCTAACCCTGTGTCTGATTTGTTTTTCTCCCCTTTCTCCCCAGGTTTTTGGCATGTAGTCATAGACTCTGACGCGGGAGTAATGGAGTCGCTGAGTGGCAGGTGCTGACAGCTTCTGCAGTCCCAGTAACTGCTCACTTTGGGGTCATTTGCAATTCTGGGCCTCTAAATGCCACAGCTCTCTGGGGGAAGGTTGCGCTGGATACCGGGACTGCCTCGGAAGGTACATGTGCGTCCCTGTGTGTTTCCGTAGGGCTTTGCTGTGCTGGGGATGCTCCTCGGGGAGGGGAAGGCGTGAGCTGCATGTTCTGGGCACCCGGCTTGGCAGCACTGGGGCTTTTCAACAGCTCCTGGTGACATCCCTCCCTCCCTCCCTCCCTCCTCCTCTTACTCCAGTTGCCTGCAGGGCCTTTCTGGAGTCCATCCCGTGCTTTAACACATGTGAGAGCGGCTCACAGAAAAGAAGCGGCTGGTTAAGAGGTTGTGATGTGAAAACAATGAAACACACCGCTGGAGTTTCTGAGAAACTCAAAGGCTTTCTGTGGAATTCCAGCCTCTCTGTTGCCCTTTTGAAAAAGCGCATTTTAATGACAATGAAATGTGTGTGTTCACACTTGGTTATTAGTCTTGTACATTTTTCTGTGTGGTTCTGGTGAGTTCAGTAAAAATCTTTGTTGCTGGCTGGCAGATTTTAGCAGAAGTTTATTTCTGTAGGCTCGCTGCCCGCTGTGGATTTGATCATTGTTCTGGTTCTCACAGCCTTCGAGCTACGCTCCAGGAGAAAAATACGGATTTGTCACCAGGGCCTCCCACTAGAATCTAATTTTAAATTTGCAATCTGTTGTCTTGTGAGGTGCTTCAAATTTGGTTGGAAATCTAGTGTTTTTCAGATATGCTTCTGGAATCTAGTGGTCCAACCTTTTGCAGGTTTAAGAGTTAGTAACATAGGTTTAATTGAAACGAGCGTTCTGGTGTTGTAATTATTTTAAGAAATAATTTAATATCAGGGTAAGGGAAGAGGAAGGAAAATTACTGTTTTTAAAGGAAATTATGTTCTCTGAGTGGGCCATCATCAGTGGTCATCTAGAATGTGATATAATTTATGTGTAACCATTTCATGGAAGAGTCATCCAGCCAAACCTCAGCAGTTCAGCTGGAGGTCACTCTGCCTTTCCGGTATACCCAGCGTAGGGAGCGCTGCTTTTCCAAACCTTTCCTGCAAAGCTCGTGTTCTCCCTGCTGGCAGCCTAATCTTGATGTCAATCTGAAGTTTGAGCTTTCAAAAAGCACATCTCATCCCCCTGTCCTGTCTCTTGACGTGCAAGCTGGCTTAAAGGTGACTTTCTTGAAGTTACCTCAATTCTGGCATTTTCCTTGGGCTGAACAGGGAAGGGGCAGGTTTTCTGGGAGGGAGAGCCCTTCGCCAGCGTGGATGGTCAGGCCACCTCTGGGAGGATGTGGGGGCAGAAGTTGCCACCCCTCGTTTGCCTGGCTCGGGCTGCAGATCCGAACCTGGATCTAGCTCAGCCTGAGTCGGGGCGCTGGTGCCTCTTCCAGGAGATGTGCCTGTCTCCCTGCTTTGCTTTTCAAACCTCTCCCTCCCAGAGAGAGGGGGATTTCCTCAGAGGCCCTCCGTTCCCACAAAAAGTTTGGGTTCTGATGAATCGACGTTTTCTGCTGAAAGACGTCCAGGCAGGGCTCGCAGCGCGGCCCCGTGCTGATCTCTGCGAGGTTCGGGGTAATTCACAGCAGATTGCCCACACCACCACAGGCCTGTCCAAAGCATGGAGATGTGTCACACTCCATCCCTGTCATATCCTGGTGGCACCTTGATGGGTCTTTAATGGTGGCCTTTGCGTTTGGCCGCCCGAGCTAACAAGGGGAGCCTTTGTCCTACCAGCACTTGCGTGCAGCTCCCATTGACATTACTCATTTTCTTAATTTGATACAGATTTTTTTCATTGAGTGTGCTAAATGCAGTTAAGCCACAGACAGGCAGCATCTGGCAGTCGTGGCTGAGCAGTTTGAGACGCTGTTGCCCCAGGGTGTCTGCTGTGGCCCGTGGGAGGGGGAGGCTGGGGCTCCCCTCCCCTGCCCAGCTCCGCTCGCCGAGGATGCCGGCGTCTGTAGCCCTGCCAGTTCCCCTCTCAGGCTGCCTTTCCACATCTGCCTCAGCTCACCTCACGGCTCCCTGCTGCCAAAAAACCAGGAGGTGTCACTCGCTGTCCCTCCTCCAGAGGCATTGTCCGGCTGTGTCCCCGCTGTGTCCCCCTGTGCTGCCCCTGGTGCGTGCCAGGCCAACTCGCTAGCTCAGCAAAAACTGACTAATAAGCTCTTCCTTTTGTTGTTTTTTTTCCCCCCTCTGGATTTATTCTCTGCTGTTTTAGTGGACTCTGCTGTACGAGCACTTGATTTGGTTCAGGGTAGCTGGTGGAAATGCTCAGGCAGCAGTGCAGAGGGGAGGCAGAAATGGGGGTGAGAAGGGAGGATGGGGGATCCCTTTCAGAGGACTCCCCTCAGCTTGACCTGGTGGGGTCGACTGTCCCACCCAAGCTGTGTCCTGCGTCTCCCAGGGGAGATGATGGGCTCTGCCAGGGCAGGGTGACAAACTCGGGGGATGGCTCTGTCCTGCGTGGCTGCAGCTGGATCAGCTGCACTGCCTGCAGCCCTCTTGCACCCACTGGACAGAGTTCCTGCAGCCGGGAATTCAGTGGGGTTAGGCAGGGCCTTTCCAGGGTGCAGGAGCGAGGTGTGGGCTCACTGATGGCCGTTTGTGGATTTGCAAATGTCCTCACCCGAGGCACCAATCCACAGAGTTAAAAAAGGTCAGCTCTTTGCTTTGAAGTCTGACACTTCTTGCCAGTCTCTAGCAGCTACTTCATTGTGTGAAATCACTCCTTGAGCATTCCTTCTGTGGAGAGAAGACTTCCCTCCTTCCAGGAGAGTGTTATTTCCTCTCGGGATGCAGCCTGAGCTGCTGCTCCTTTCCTCACCAAGCCCATTTGTGGTCCTGTTGCTCTTCTGGCTGGAAGAAATCTTGCCTGGTGTGGTGGGAAGGTAAAGAATCGTTCCAGGTTTCAAGAGGACTTTTAAAACTGCTCGTTCTCCTGAGGATGAGAAGGCATGGCTGGGGATGGGATGGAGGGCTGGAGATGGGGGTAAGTGGTGCAGACTCTGTCAGGCTGTGCAGCTGGTGGAAATCCCTCTGGATGAAAGTGTGGTCAGCAAGAACCAAAGCAGCAAAAGCTTTGCCCCGAGAGGGTTTCTTCTGCAAGGCAGAAGCATTGAGGTCTGGTTTTAGGTGTCTGCAGAAGAAAAGAGGCAGGTTTTGTGCTTTAAAATGTTCTGTAGGCAAAAGCTGGCTGTTTTTCAATCTGTATCAAAGAGCTGTAGCTCTTGGGAGGTAATAAACCTTTGTCTAGGGATTGATAAAGCTGTCTTTTTTGTTTTAAGATTTAAATCTGCCCTTTCTTCAGTGCATTTATCCTTCTAAGCAAGTCATGGCAGCCAAAGGGAGTTCTGCCATTCATTTCAGTAGGTGTAGGGCATTTCCTGCTGTACTTTACTTCATTTCTGTTCAATACAGAAATGCCCAGATATTTATGGTGTTGTCTGTTGCTCCAGCACTGAACAGCAGTGAACTGGTGCTTCTGTCTATGGAGATAGTGAGGGAAAACACGTGGTTGCATTCATTCTGCCAGCATCTGGTTCAGTACCCATCAGCATCCTGGCAAAGGAGAGGAAATGGCCCCACAAAATTAAAAACTCCACATTATTTTACTGTCAGGGCAGCTTTTTTATTCTCAGCCAAAACTAATGGAAATACCTCGAAACAAAGAAGTTTTGTCTTGGAATTTATTTTCGAGATTGATGGACTCTTTTTCTCTATGTAATTGTCTTGTGTGTAATTCAGGGTCTCCTGTTTAATTTTGAACTTTGGCATTTACTTTTCTTATTCTTCTTCTTGCCGTTAGGCCAGGAGGAAGGACCCAGTACTACTGATAAAATATTTCTGACATTTGTTGAGTGAGATCACAGACCTCAGAAGTGTTTTCCAAGGTTGAATCAGATCATCACTCCCACCACCTGGATGGGAAACCTGTTCCACGGCGGGACGTGCACAGCTGAATAATGCAGGAGACTGGGGCTGGGGACACAAACCCCGTCCCTGTGTTCCAGCTCAGATCAAAGAGCTCAGATCTGCTTATCTGCTTCGGAGGGAGTGGGAAGGAGAGGTTATTTTTGTATAGTCTGAGTCACTCATGCTAATTTATTTTTCATAATATGGCTTTCTTGTGTGGGGCTCTCTGTACCTGCTTAGTGTTGCACAGTTTTTTTTGTTCCAGAAATCAAACCTGTCATTAGCTCGCTGCCAAATGGGTGGATTTGTGCTTTGCTACTTGGTGCTTCACTTTGCAGTTCCTAGCCAAAAAAAAAAGGTGAAATCTCAGCTAAAGGTGCGCATCCCTCTACTTTTCAGCATCTGTTACCTGGAGATAAACAAGAGCTGTTGATTTTTTGAGTTAGTTGGCCGGGATGACGAGGCTGGTGCTGAGAGTCAGGTGGATGTGCGCAGAGCTGAGATGGCACCGCGGGGCTAAACTGGTTCCAGTTCACACCGAGCTCCGGCCTTCACTCCTTCCCCCTTCAGCCGTGTGCCTGTTCGCTCCGTTCTGATGTAACTGTATTTCTGAGTTCCCTGGTACTCAGTAATTAATTCTGTGGGATTACTGCTGCAGCGCCTGCGAGGATCTGCGCTGTAGGCTTTGGGACAGGTTCGGTAATTCACTAAATGAACAAGTGGCTGTTGGTGTTTTGGGGTGTCCGTGTGCCTCCCTCCCCTAACGGTGTCACCTTCTGTCCCCCGCAGACCGTGACGCCATGGGGAACGCCGAGAGCCAGAGCGTGGAGCACGCCTTCTACGGGGACAAGCAGCCGGGGCTGGGCCGCAAGCACACGTCGCGCTCGCTGCGCCTGTCCGGCAAGGCCTCGCGCCGCGCCCGCCACGCCTCGTCGGGCAAGATCATCCACCGCAACTCGGAGGTGAGCACGCGCTCCAGCAGCACCCCCAGCATCCCGCAGTCGCTGGCCGAGAACGGCCTGGAGCCCTTCGCCCCCGAGGCCGCGCTGGAGGACTTCGGCAGCGCCATGTGGGTGGAGCGCGTGGACATGGGGCTGCGGCCCGTGTCCTACCACACGGACTCGTCGGTGACGCCCAGCGTGGACAGCAGCACGGCGCTGACGGCCGCCTCGGTGCACAGCATGCCGGGCTCCGAGGAGAGCCGGCTCTACGGGGACGAGCCGCCCTTCCTGGCCGAGGGCGACGGGCGGGCGCTGCGCTACGCCGCCAACGGCGCCGCCTTCGCCGACGCGGCCGCCTTCAAGAAGAAGCGCTCCAAGTCGGCCGACATCTGGCGCGAGGACAGCCTGGAGTTCTCGCTGTCCGACCTCAGCCAGGAGCACCTGACCAGCAACGAGGAGATCCTGGGGCTGGCCGAGGAGAAGGACGCCGAGGCGGCGCAGGGCCCGCAGGCCGGCGGCAGCCCGCAGCCCCTGGTGCCCTGCCAGCGGGCCAACTCCATGAGTGACCTGTACTCCCCCAAGAGCCCCGGCGCCGCCATCAACGGCGGCCCCCGAAACGCCTTCGGGGGCTACTGCCGGAACCTGGCGTCCGACCTCCCCGAGCTGGGGAGCCATAAGATGGCCTCGGTCACCGCCGAGGACGCGCCTGCCTCCTACAGTAACTACAACACGCTCCCCTGCAGGAAGTCCCACTGCCTCTCCGAAGGGGCCACCAACCCCCAGATGAGCCACAGCAGCAGCATGCAAGGCAGGAGGGCCAAAACCACCCAGGTAAGGCGGTTTTCTGCTGTGCTGTGGCGTTTGCTGGGCTGGGTCTGTAGATGGAGGTTTGCTGGGCCCTCCCAGGCTGTGTTTTCCTTCGACACCCCCTTTCCAGGCAGAGAGCTGTTTCCAGGAGAGAGATGAACTAGCCAGTCTCCAGAGCTGGCTCGGTTCCATCACTGTCCCTTCCTTATCTGCAGCTCTCCTTGGACCTTTTCCACTCTTCACTGCCTCTGAGAATGGGAAATGTGCATTTGCCAGCAGAAGATTTCCCTGTGTGTTTTGCAGTGCTGACGGCTCCATTTTTTCCAGGATAGCTGCCAAAACCGATCCCTCCTCTGCAGAGTTGTGTCCCCCCTTCTGCCCTCCCCGCCTTGTCACCCTGCCCTGCCTGCACTCGTGGCTGGAGGCAAAGAAAAAACCTGTCAGTGTTTCCCCTCCATGCTAGACACTCACTGGGCTGAAATTTCCCTCTTCCAATTAGCTGATGCTTGTGTCTGTACAAAACATCTCCCCAAACACAGCCCTGGCACTGCCAGGCCTGCTGTGAACTGGGAGATGATGGGGCATGGAGATGGATGGAGGAGATGCTGCTCCTCTGAGCCAGGGCCAGCACAGAGTCAAGAGCAGCTTGGCTGTCAGGTGCCCCTCCTGCACTCCAGACACCAGGCCTGTGATCTCGGGGCTTTCCTACACGTTTTCCTGCTTTTCCCTGTCCTGTCTGATGGAGTTCCTGCCTCAGGCTGCAGGCAGTGGTTCTGCTGGCAGTTCAGTGGCAGATGACTTGTAGAGAGGGGCAGGAAGGAGTTCCAAACCCTGCCCTCCTCTCCCAGCCATGCCTGGCACACATTTGTGGGCAGATTGTGCTCTGTTTGAGTTCATTGGGATCTTCTGAGAGCAGAGGTCCGGCTGCCTGGTGGAAGAGCTGGCAGTGGTGTGTTTTACGTGCACCATTCTCTAGAAATGGCTCAGAAACGTGGCCTGGGGACACAGAGCAGGGATGGGGCAGGCCTGCTCCTCTGATGCCATTGCCTGGCTCACCCTGTGTGCTGTGCAGTGCCTGACCCAGAAAAAGGGGAGAGGTGCACGTTGGTGAAGGCCAGAGGCTGGCCAGCACAAATCCTGCTGCTCTCTGAGCTGCTGGCAGGACAGCAGAGACCCCAGAGCTCCCAGCCTGGGCAGCAGACACTGGCAGACACTGGTGGGAGCTGCTGGGATGGGGCTGCTCAGGGACCCCCTGGCTGTGCCTGGTCTGTGGAGATGGGCTGCTGCTAAACGTAAAACTGACGTGCCGGGACAGATGCTGCAGCATCCCACAACAGCAGCTTTGTTCTTCAGAATCAGCTCTTCATGCTCGGAGGTGAAAAGCCTTCGGTGCGCCAGTGCAGGATAAAAACCTAGAGAACAGCAAGAAGCCAAAAAAAAACCCCCATAGATGGGTTTTGGCAGCCTTGGACCTAACAGCTTTCCTGAAGATTGTTGGGTGCAACTGCTGCCTGCAGCCTGCTTTCGAGTGTATTTAAGGGAAAGGAGAATGGAGTGAGTGATGAGCAGCCAAGCATTTGTTTTTCTTCTTGGTGCCTATCCTGGCATTCAGACGATTCCTCTGAGGCATGTAGTGAAAGTCTGGAATTCAAGTAGTATTTTGTGAAGCCTCAGCCATACCCAGGGAAATTATTTCGTGGGGCTGGTTTCACTAGATGTGTCTCCCAGGAGTGGAGCTGATGGCTGTGAGGAGTCTTAGCAGTGATTATTACCACGGATAAATTCAACAAAATTAAAGCTTTGCAAAGGTCAGAATTCCTCCTCCCAAGTCTTTAATCCCAGCAGCATCCTGTGAGTATAAGATAGTTGTCAGAAATGAAGTCATGTCAGCCCCAGCCTAGCCCGAGCAAGCTTAGGGAAATGACTGTCATTATGTGTTTGAAAAGGCAGCAATGAAGTCCAAATTTGCACACAAAGGAGCTCCTTGGTGAGCCCGAGGAGGTGGCTTTGGTGAGGGGAGGGAAGTGACCAGTCTGTGTCTGCAGCAGGTCCCCAGTCAGCAGTGTCTCACACTTTGCTCCTCTTTCCTGGCCACTGCTGGTGTGGAGTGGCAGCTGTGCCCTGTGCCAGCTGGCCCTTGGGCACCTTTTGGGCAGTTTTGTTTCCCTGTGCCCTCCCATTCTTTCAGCACTTCTGTCTTTATACTCTCGATGACCCTGCTGTCCCAGAGCCTGCCATGTGTGTCCTCATGCTGGAAAACGCTTCCTGCTATCAATTTGCATTTTGGCCAGCCTTTTAAACTGCTTCCCCCATCCCAATCCCACAAAATCATTGTTACATCTTAGGGCCATGAGGCCACCACACAGAGGTGACCCAGGGCCAAGTGTGATGGGGTGCTGGACACAGTTTTCCTTCCTGGCCAGGAGTGAAGGTTCTGCCCAGATCCCCTGTTCTCAGTCCTCACAAGCCTTTGGGGTTGTGTTTGCCAGTGGTTTGGGGTTTTTTTCCACTTTTTGGAAAGCTGTAGCTGGGGTATCTGCCTATTTCTTTAGTCCCAGCTGCTCTGGAAGGGCCTGATGATCACTGGTGGTGACTTCTGACTGGTTTAGTTCCTAAAGAGGTCACTGCCAGAAGGGTGAGCCTGAGATCACAGCACTGGCTCTTGTGCCCTGGTGTTTGATTCCCAGACCCAGCCATCATTCCATTGCATGCTCAGCTGCATCCATGAGCACCACCGTGGTTTCTGGAAGTTAAGTTTACTGCAGGTTGTCACTAGCTGCACTTTCTGGGCTGTGCTGGCCAGTGCTCCTGGACAAATGCATCCTACAAAGAAGGTGCCAGAATCATGGCTGCACATGTTTTGTTGCAATGCCTTATCCATGGCTTCTTTGCAAGTACGGGGTCTCCATTTAAGGGAAAACCACCAACACACCAAAAACAGGGAAGAAAATCTCTCTCTGTCCAAATTTAAACCCTAAATTGAACGGTGGGAGTCCCTCTCCACTTGAAGGGAGCTTTTTTTCCCATGGAGAGACAATTCCATTCAATATGCACAAGTGATTAGTGCTCCCAGGGTGGCTCTGGGGCACCCACGCAGCAGTTCTGCTTTTCCCAGCGTTGTGCCATTCAGGGTTCAGCTCTCCCGGGGAGCTCTGCTGGGATCCTGTTTGGCTTTTGGAGCTGGTGTGGTGTGGGTGGGAAGGGCTCAATTGGCTGACATTTGCACCCATTTTTCCTGCAAGGGATGAAAGTGCTTGGATACAGCTTGTTCTGACTGTGGGTTGTGAGATCCCCAGGATCCTGCAGCCTGTTTTGTGGGATCCACGTTTTGTTCTGGGGCCCTGTTGTGTCCTGTGGCAGATAAACATCTGCCTGCAGGAGACTCCCTCCTCCTCCTCCTCCTGGTAGACATTCAGGGACAAATGTCCCCCATGCTCACCTGCTGTTAGGAGCCCTAATTGACATTCCAAGGAGGGAATTTGCCAGAGAAGCTCTGGCTGCCCCTGGAAATCCCTGGAAATATCCAAGGCCAGGCTGGATGGGGCTTGGAGAAACCTGGGGTAGGGGAAGGTGTCCCTGCCCGTGGCAGGGGGTGGGATGAGATGGGATTGAACCTCCCTCCCAACCCAACCCTTCTGTGATGCTGTGAATTAAGGGATGAAAGCCTTGAGATGTGGTTTTGTGCCCCTTTCCAAGCCTGTCTTGCCACCTCCTTATTCCATATTCCTTGTGTAGCTGAGTGGGGGAAAAGGAACAAACTTCCCTGCCTGACTCACTTGGAAGCTGTGCTGGCTTCAGCACCAGCCCCAGGCCATGTCCTTGGTGTGTTAAATCCCCTTTTGTCCAATTTTCAAATTTATTACTATTTTTAGGCCTCTCTAGGTAGCCTGCAGGAATTTGGGATCTCAAACCTTAAAAAAAAAAAAAAAATCCTACATAATTTTTTTGCAGAATATGCAGGAGATGAAACCAAGGGGTTTTGTGGGAATTAGATCAGGATGTACAGAGAAACCAGTCTAAAATTAGACAATCTTTCCAGTTGATTTTATTTTTTTACTATCTCAGGGAATTTTGTAGCTGGTTACAGTGTTCCATTATGTTCTGTAGGATGGCTGAACTCCAGAGAGCTGATACTTGGTTTTAAGTTGTGTAAAACTTTTTCACAGAATCGTTCTGTGTCTTAGAGGATGTAAGCCCAAAATGGAAAAGGACCACACTGGGTCAGTCCCATGGAAGCTCCATCCAGCCCAGTACCTTGTTCCCCAGATGCCAGCTGCTCAGGAAAGGAGAGAGAGAGTATGGGCTGGGGGAATTTTCCTTCAGGGCATTTCTCCTTAAGCCAGCAGGTTAGAGATTGGAGTCTTCCTGGGCAAGGAATGCATCCAAGGCTCTCGGGTTGGCCTGTCTGCCATGGATTCTCTTTTCTGAAGTCTTTTTCTGCTTCTGCCTTCCACTGCATCCTGTTCACTCTCTGCAGAGCACCTGTGGCCTTCCAGCCTGCTCTTTCAGCCCTCCTTAGGCATGGCTCTTCCAGGCAGAGCTGAAGCTCTGCTCCTCTAAAGGAATTCTGCCTGTAATCTGGAAAACATGGCTATTTCCAGCCTAGGTGGGATTCCCAATGAGATGGACACAGACCTTTAATCTGAGCTGTTTGACTCCAGGTGGAATCAAGGAAGGAAATACAGAGTTGCCAACATTCAGTGACATTCCTGGCCCAGGTTAGTGAGCAGCTAAAAGCAGGGTGTTACTGGTTGGCAGCTGCACTGTGGGCTCAGTGATTCCAGTCCCTTTCAGACAGAGCTTGTTCCCAAGGTCTCACATGTAGCCTGAGCCACGTTCCCAATCCCCAGAAGCTGGGAATGGGATCCTCCTGAGGCTGGATCCCACTGAGGGGCAGTGGTCAGTTGTCATCCTGCTGAGCCTCCAGGCTAACCACCCCCAAATATCTGTGCCTCCCAGGGCAGGGAGGACAAGCAAGGGGCTGGGGGAACAGGAACCGCTCGTTTTTGTGGCAGCCCGGGCTTGCAGCAGGACAAACTGCTCAGGAATCCACATCTTGGGTCCTGGTGTGGCAGCTCAGAATGACCAGAGCCCTTGGGTGTCTGGGCCAAACGAGCTGTTTATAGCCTGGCTGGCTGGAAGTGGATTCGGTGAGGAAGGCTGGAATAGAGAGCTGCACTTCCAGACTCAGAGGTCTTCCCTGCCCTGTCACCCACATGGAGGAGATCAGAGCAGGTATTTCCTCGTCGGGATAGTTCAAAGCAAACAGCAGTCACTCCCTTCAGAGCACACAGCTCTGCCCTGGTGTTGTCAGGGAAAGGAGCATGTGAAAATTGGTGTTTTGGTCTTCACTGGCAAATATTTTGATATCCTTTCAAAGGTCTTAATTTGTTTTTCTTCCTTAGCTCTCGGCCGGAGGCCAAGGGAAAGCAAATCACCAGTCCTGATATTTGATCTAGCTCCACTCAGGGATGTTTTTTTAAACAGTAGGACTTTGTCATTTATCCATCTGAAGTGTATGTAACAACATTGGCAATAGTTGAGTTCTCTGTAAAGCTGTACAAAAAAAATCACAGACAGGTTGTCCCAGCTGCTTGTTTGCTGGGCTGTGCTTTCCTTACGTGGATGCAGTTTGCAGGAGTGCTCCTTCCCAGTGAAGTGCTCCATTGAAGTGTTCCTTTTCAGAGAGCTTCAGCGTGTGATGCTGTGCCTGGCTCTCATCCCTGCTGACAGGCATTTCCCTGCTTCCTTAGGTTGTGTTCAGGTGAACTCCTCCCACACGGTGTGCTTGGATTTCAAGCTGCTGTTCTAGCAGCTGTCCCCCATTTCTACCCTCTCAGGAAGAATTGCCTCTTCTTGGCTCCAGCAAACAAAAAGTAACCCAACCCTGTGTTTTAATTTAACTGGGAGGATTTTGATGGCACGTTGCCCTGGGTTTAACTTGAGCGCAGTTCGGCTGCTTTTATTAGTTCATGGTTAACTCAGCTCCTCTAGAAACTTCCTTCAGCTGGGTGGTCCAGTGGGATGAAAGCAGGGTGAATTTGGGGGTTCCTGGGTGTATCCTTTGGGAGCAGAGGCATCAAACACTGCAGCACCCGAGAACTGAGGGGATGGAAAGTGGGAGCTGGCCCCGGATCTGTGCAGGTGTCGGGAGCTGCAGGCAGGGACCACACTGTGAGAGGCTTGGCTGGATTAGGGCTGGGTTCTCCCTCATGGAGTTACGGACTTCAGCACCCCTCAAAAGTCAGTGCTGGGCCAGGGAGGAGCTGGTGGGGGCGATTCACTTTCAGCATTTCATGTCTCACAGCTCCAGGGCTGTTCTTTCCTGGCTGCTGCAGGACACACTGTCCCTGTGTGCCCGTGATTTGCCTTTAGGGCATCTAAGGTAAGGAAGCCAGGTTCCCTGGGGAAGCACAGGGATGGCCTTTCTGCAAGGGCCCACACATCTGGCTGGAAAACATCTGGGGAATCAGTGAACCAAAAATGTTGCCCAGCCTCTGTGCCTAAAGCTGAGGTGACAGCTCAGTGACAGGTGACAGTGAAGGAGCTGAGGGCAGTGCTGAGGAAACAGCCTGGGCTGCCTGCAGCTGGGGGGTTCAGACCCCTGGCACAGAGCACAGTGCATGCACAGCTCCTTCCCACATCCCAGGGTCTCCTGGTGCCAAATTACACTGCAAGGGCTCACCTCGATGAGCTCACAAAGGAATGCTGGGTCCAGATCCACTGACATTCGTGCCCTAAGACCTTCCCAGGGATTGGTGCCCAGACACCTGGGACTGTGATTCATCCTTTCATGATAAGACTGGAGTTTTTTGCCAGGAGAAGTATCTGGAGGTCTGGGCTAATCCCTTTTTGGCAGGGGCAAATATGGTTTCAGAGAACCATGGCCCAAACCTGCTCGCTTATTATACTACCCTGAGCAGCTTTAATGACACATGCAAGGGTTTGTTTATTTTGTTTTTTTCTAAATTTATGTTCTTAAAAACGTTGACTCTTTCAGGCATCTCAAGAGCTGCTGCCCCAGTGCTGTGAGCGCACAGAAGTAGGGATCAAACCATTTCTCCCACTCAGGTTCCAGCTGCAGTTTATGATTTATCTTTGCTTCTCGACCGACTGTGCAGGAAGGATTCAATTCGGATTTGCAGCAAGCCATACCTTGACCATCAAATGATGGCAGAGTCAGTCCTGAAAAGAAAGGAAAAACACTTATCAGGCCAATCTTTTTCCACACAGGACCTTCAAAGGGACAGCAGTCAGATACAAGCATGCAAGCCATCAGGCTGCTGGCCCATTTGAAATGCATTCTGTGGTGCTTGCCTCAGGAGCAGCCAGACAGGTTGTGTGCAATCACTCTTGCTGAGTGTGAGCATCTGATTGCTCTGTTGCTCAACAGGATGGGGAACAAAGGACGTGCATTGGCTTGGAGGGAGCCCCTTCCAAGAAAAAACCCCACTCTGCTGTACTCTTAATTTAATGGTTCGTTTAGAAAGTTTTAACCACGAGGAACTGTTTATATTTATGGAAGTAAGACTTTTCCTACTACTAAAGCAGCCCCCAAGTGCCCGTGAATCAGTGCTGCTGGTGGGGCAGGAGAAGGTGATTCACCGAGGCCTGTCTCAGTGTCTGTGGCAGGGCTGGTGCTGGGAAGTGCAGCTCTTGCAGGCACTCGGAGTGTGCCCAGTCATGAACCAGAGTTGGGCAAGGCTCGTCCCATCCTGTGCTTTCTTCCAGCAGAGACCAGTACCAGGTATGTTCAACGTGGGGACGCTTGGAACCTGCCCCAAAACTCCTCCCCTGATTTTTTGTAGCTGAATATAGACATTGTTCCTAAAGCAAAGGTTTTTTTTTTTTTTCTGTTTATCTTTTAAATTTAGCAAAAGTGATTTCACAGATGTGGCTGCAGCAGGCATGCAGAGGTGTGAGCACCACGTGAGTGTATGCAAAAGCTGCAGCACCAGGTACAGTAGCCTGATGGAGCTTTTGCATTACAGTTTTATTCCCTGCTGCCTTGTTTTGCCTGAAACCCAGTGTTCATGTGAAGAAAAAACCCTATGTTTAAGTGGGTTGCTAATGCTTCCAGTAGCACTTTACCCGGTTGCTCCAGCAGTTCAATTGCTCTCTGCACTTGATGGGGCTGTGATAACTCATTCCACTTCATTGCTCTGGGATGCTGGTGGGGCTGCCCTGGCACGTGGCCTTGTGGGTGACAATGGCACCATTCAGGCCCTCCCTGGACCTCTGTGGCACTGGGCATTCTACCTCTCCCTCCTCCTTCCCTGCAGGGCTGTCTGCTGAGCCTCCTTTCATCACCCCAGGGACACAGTAGTGCTGCCAGTGTAAGGAATGGTGCTCTTCCTCCAAGCCCCTCGGCAGTGCCAGGGATCCCAGATCCTGGGGGAAGCTCTGTTGCTGTTTCCCACATCTCCCCATGCCAGCACAGTCCCAGAGCCCGTTTAGTTCCCTTCCTCAGCCCCTGGTCTCCACGTGCCTTTCTCCCTGCTTGTCACAGAGTGATCTTCAGCCGAGCAATGAGACCCCTGTGATCTCCAAGCCCTGCTGTGGTTTGTTCCTGTGGGATCACAGCACTAAACCTCTGTGCTCTGTGCAGAGCCCTCAGCTGAGCGTGTCCAGGCTCCCGGAGCAGATGGCAGCAGCTGCCTGGAGCTTTCCCTCTGCTGGGATGGGAACGAGCTGACTCTGCAGCAGCAGCTCAGGGCAGGGAGCTGTGCAGTGGATGCCCTGAACCCTCCTAACCCCAGTTAGGATCCCCCCCACCCCCGGGACAGGCTTGGGGCACACCAGGCTCCCTCACTGGGAGTTGGATAACTCGGGAGCAGAGAGATCCTGGCTGTGAACTGCTCCCACCCTGCTCCTGCCAGGGGCCTTGAATGAATGGGCTGCCCACAGGTCTCTGATAAGGGGCGTTCAGGAGTGGAAAAGGGAGTGCAGGGAGCAGAGGGAGGTTAGGAGCAGGGCTGTGGCATTACACTGAAAAGATCTTTTGAGCAGGGCCAGCCCGTCACTTGCATTGTGGTCGAGATTGTACAGATCTTTGCAAAATGTGCTACAGTTTAACCTTGTGAGCAGGTGTAACAAATGTGTTTACTCTGAGTTCTCCATCCTTGAGGTTTTTTTATATATTTTTTTTAAATAAGCTGATATGGTCGTATATTAGTTACAGAGTATAAGCCCCGTTTATTGACAGGGAAACTGAGGCAATTAAAACAATGTCTCACCAAGGTCATCTAAAAAAGCTGTAGCCTTACAAATCCTATCTCCCTCAAGTTGGTGGGCTGTTCTAGCAGTTCTTTGTTTTCTTAAATCAGCTCATTTTAACTAGAGCATGAGATAGGCTTCATAAAAGTTACATCAGCTCAGGTTCTGGAACTAACTGTGTCCTTTTTGTAGAGCACAGAATCACAGAATTGTTTGGGTGGAGGGGACCTTTAAGTTCATCCATTGCTACCCCCTGCCATGGGCAGGGACACCTTCCACTGTCCCAGGCTGCTCCTAGCCCTGTCCAGCCTGGCCTTGGGCACTGCCACATTCCTTCCCGATATCCCATCCAACCCTGCTGTGTGTCAGTGTGAAGTCAGGGGTGAAGTGGGGTTAGGAGACAGTGGTTCCATGGGAATGATGATCCCAGTGCTGGCAGGGGCTGGTTCAGCCCCACTTGCAGGTGTCTGTGCTGGCAGAGGGGCAGTGCCCTGGCACACGGGGCTCAGGGAAGGAAGCTGCACCGTCCAGCCTTTCAGGGCACAGTACAAAACCCTGTCTGTGCAGTGTTTGGTAAACACGGGTCTCTGAGCAGCCTCCCCGGCCAGATCTTCCTCCTCTGCACAGAATGAGGAGGTAATTGGCTTCCCAAAAGCAGGAGTATTGGAACAGCAGCATCCACGTGCGGCGGCTGTGAAAGCTGCTCTGGGTGGGGACGGGGCTGTGCTTCCAGGAAACCCTGCTCAGCAGCTCATTCACACGTGGAGGAGCAGAGCAGCCCTGGCCTGGCCAGAGCAGCCTGTCTGTCACCAGATGGACCAGCAGAACTGTGCTCATTGAGGAGGGAAGGAAGTGCTTGTTCTTCCAGCTGGACTCCGAGAGTCCCTTGGGAAGCGGTGTTTATAAAGAACGGGCCCATCCATTGCAAATTAATGCCTTGAAAGTTAGTCAGCCCTTCCCCTGCCCCTGGGCTCTCCAGTCCAGCCCTTGCTCCGCAGGAGGAGGGTTTCACACTGAGCTGATGGAGGGTTTCTTTGTTTCCACAGAGCTGCTCTTGGATACAAAGAAAACCGGTGCTTGAACCAACATCTGGAAGCTTGTTTTCTCTCAAAATAAATACCCCATTCTGCTACCTCTTCTCAGAGACTCATCTCTTTTCTTTTTTTTTCTTTTTTTTTGTTAAACTTGTGAATCAAATCTAGCTGCTTTTGCAGGAGAGGTAGAGGTTGAAATTCCTGTTGTTTTTGGCCATATTTCTCACTTCTTTGCATCCTCTTCACTCAAGTACCTAAAACGTTTGTTTCCAAGGTTTTGTTTACAGGGTTTGGCCTTCGTTTGTCCTCCAAAATCTGCCACAGATGTGCCTGTAGATACCGAGGTGGTGGTGGGCATCCCCCTGGGGGGGATTAGCCTTGTAGCAGGGGGCAGGCTGAGAAACAGCCTTCAAAAGCCCAATTCAGTTCGGTTTTCTCCTGTCTTGCTCAAACTGGCTGTGTTCCTGTCTCTTCTGCTCCTTGCACAGCAAGTTCTAGGGCACCAGGAAGGGTCTGTGGGATTTGGTGGGGAATATCACATGGCCCATCATTACAGTTTGTGATGAGAACAGAAATAATCTCAACCACGTTAACCTGTCAGGAGGGAACAAAACAAAACAAGAACCTTCGTGGTTACGTAATTTTTCAAAGGTCGGCCTTGGGGTGTCTGAAATGCGTCTTCAGCCGTAGGTGTGAATGCACAATATCAATGTTTTCTCCCCAAAACGCGTAGGTTGGGCGCTGCTTTTCTCGCCACTGCCAGTTTTTGCTACCATATGTTCTCCTTTTGCAAAACCTTTAGCACTGTTAACTTGGCTTAATGTAAACAGATGATGCTGCATCTTACACTCCAAATTGCCAAGGCCGGGGAGGCGCCACCTGGAGCGGTGCACGTGTGGCTGGTCTTTCCTAACCTGTGCTGGAAGCTCTGGCCTCCACCCCACCTTTTCCTCCAGTTGTTTGTCTCCAGAAGGAAGGACTCTTGTCTTAGATGCCCCAAAGGCAAAGGATGGACCCACAGGGACTCCCGCAGCAGTCGGGAAAGTACAGCCCTGGAGTTGGGAGGTGTTAAGGGTCGAAAATGGGACTGTCCCCGTGAAGCTGCACGGAAGCGCCTGGGACAGCTTTGGTGGAGAGCTCTTCCCTGCCTCAGGACAGCCCGTTTGTCACCACCCCACCTTTTCCTCCAGCTGTCTTGTCTTAGTGAGGAGAAGACATGAGGGGTTTCCACCGCCAGAGAAACCAGAGGCGTGAAGCGCCGCGGTGCCCGCGGCTCTCGGCCCAGCCCTCCCCTGACCCCGTGTCTCTCTCCCGAGCAGGACGTGAACGCGGGCGAGGGCAGCGAGTTCACGGACAGCGGCATCGAGGGCGCGGCCACGGACACGGAGCTGCTGTCGCGGCGCTCCAACGCCACCACGGCCAGCTACTCGCCGCCCGCCGGCCGCGCCTTCATCGGCAGCGACAGCGGCAGCAGCTCGGCGGGCGACGGCCTGCGCCAGGGCGTCTACGAGAACTTCCGCCGCGAGCTGGAGATGAGCACGGCCAACAGCGAGCCCCTGGAGGAGGCGGGCTCGGCCCTGAGCGACGAGCAGAGCAGCGGCACCCTCAGCTCCCCCGGGCAGTCCGACATCCTGCTGAGCGCCACGCAGGGCACCGTGCGCAAGGCCGGCGCCCTGGCCGTCAAGAACTTCCTGGTGCACAAGAAGAACAAGAAGGTGGAGTCGGCCACGCGCAGGAAGTGGAAGCACTACTGGGTGTCCTTGAAAGGTATGGGGACATTGGGCAGGGGGTGCCCACGGCGTGTCCTGTGGGGTTCTTAAACCAGGGGCCTGGACTCACGGCAGAAGGGGCTGTGAACTGCAGTGTCATTGATGTGAAGTGTGGGGAAGTGGCCCTGCTGTTTTCCACAGGTATTACCTGGTGGTTGCTGACCTGACCATCACTACACCAGTGATGGCACGGGTGTAGTCCAAGGCAGAGCAGTGGGGTTCATGCCTTGCTTGGAGCCCTGCTGGCACCACCCTGGGAGGCTTCCCTGGGCACTGGGTGTTCCCTTGGAGAAGCTGGTGGTGATGGCAGTGGCTGGCATTCACACAGGGTCTCTGCCGTGCTCTGCATCCCTCTTGTACCTCTCCTTCCCTGAGAGGTGCTTCATGGCCATAAATACTTGGGGTTGCAGCACGTTTCCAGGGTGGACAGGAAGCTGTGGTTGGTCATCAAGGCTGACACATGGCTCTGGCTGTGTCACCCACCCCGTGGTGGGCACCCTGGCCCACAGACCCTCTTCTCCCCAGATTGTTGCAGTTGCTGCTGGGCATGTGCTCATAAACTCATCCTCACGTGCTTCATCAGCAGGGAAACGGGAAGCCAGAGCTTTGGGACAGGCCTCCCTCTCCTCTTTGGTGGCTGGAGCCAGCAGAGGCAGAGCCGAGTCTCCTGCTCTAGGTGGGGTCACCCAAACTGCTCAGTGTGGTCAAACCCTGCCCTCCCCACAGAGAGCTCTTCCTGGAGCACGTGTTTATTTTTAATTTGCAGCGCTATTTTAAAACCAACAGCAAAGCTCGGAGCCAGCTCTGCCTTGGGGTGGCTGGAGAGCTGGGGAAGGGGGAGAGGAGGGAGGTGAGGGGCAGCCCTGATCTCCTGGGAGGGGGCAGGAAGGTCTTGCCATGAGGAGCCGGCAAACAAAGGGCCATCTGGGAGAAGAAAGGGGAAGGATGAGCAGGGGAGTGATGTTGTTTTGAAGTGCTTTGGCTCAAGTGGAGTGTTAACTCCTTGGATTGCCGTGCCTTGGTACTGGCGGTGTTTAACCGAGGCTTTGAAGTGAACAGCTGCCATTGTTTGGCTGCAAATTGTTTTTCTGAGAGGCTGGGTACCCGAGCATCCCTTTCCAGTGACACAGCAACTATGTGCCAGCCTGTAAACAATTGGAGATAGTGTGGGAAGGTGGGAGAGGAGGAGACCCTTTTCTTTTTGGACTCTCCCAAATTGCACCCTTGCTCTATACTCTGTTTTCCTTCCCCGGGAGGATTGTAAAGATTATTTTCTAACACTGAGCAGGTTGTTTGCTGTCCCCAGCTAAGTTTTTCTGTCCAGCAATCTTTCAGCAAGCACAGCTCATCCCAGCCCATTTTAATTCCAGTTACTGTCTGCATCCAGTAATTTAATGGCTTGATCTTTGCCTTGCAGGGACTGCAGCAGCAGCTGCAGAGGCTGAGGCTGGGCCATGCCCAGGGGCCTGTCTGCTCCCAGGGCTGGTTGTCACCCTCAGGGGACCAGAATCTCTTCCCTGCCATGGGGTGGCCATGGATGACCCCAGATTTCTGATTTCTTACAATGTTTCTCATCTGGGAATGTATTTTACTGCCCGTGGCATTCAGTTTTGGCAATCCTAGGGAGAACAGGAGAGCGCTGGGTCAGGGCTCACAGGGTGTGCCCTGCAGCTCGAGGTGTGCCTGCCTGGCACCCAGACCAGCAGGGCATGTTCACGTGCTGCTCGCTGTCCCCTGCAGGCTGCACCTTGTTCTTCTACGAGACGGACGGCAGGTCTGGCATCGACCACAACAGCATCCCCAAGCACGCGGTGTGGGTGGAGAACAGCATCGTGCAGGCCGTGCCCGAGCACCCCAAAAAGGACTTTGTCTTCTGCCTCAGCAACTCCCTCGGGGACGCTTTCCTCTTCCAGGTGGGTTTTGGCAAAGGTTCTTTGTGTCTCCCGGCAAGGAGGGTGTCCTGGCTCTGGTTGAGTCCTGCTGACTCCAGTAGGTTTGGGGTTTTCCTTTGGCCACGCTAGAGGAAGGACACGGTCTGAGCATCATCAGTGTCAAATCTGCTTTGCCCCTCTGTCCTTCACGTCTTCCCTGGGAAGGGGATGTGTATTTTGGCACCTGGAGACCTTCCTCACCAGGTGAGAGGGAATCACAGAGTGGTCTGGGTTGGAGAGGACCTTAAAGATCCTCTTGTTCCACTCCCTGCCATGGCAGGGACACCTTCCACTATCCCAGACTGCTCCAAGCCCCATCCAACCTGGCCTTGGGCACTGCCAGGGATCCAGGGGCAGCCACAGCTTCTCTGGGCCCCCCGTGCCAGGGCCTGCCCACCTTCCCAGCCAGAAAATCCTTCCCAATATCCCATCTCACCCTGCCCTCTGGCAGTGGGAAGCCATTCCCTGTGTCCTGTCCCTCCATGTCCTTCCAAAGAATCCCTCTCTATCTTTCCTTTCTCTTCCCTAAGAGCCTTGTGTCACTATGCCACAGGTAGGTTTTTGTGCAGGGAAGAAGCAAAACTGAGGCTTTTCAAGCAAAACCCAGTCATTCCTATTGGCAGAAATGTTCTGTGATGTGTCCCTTCTGCCATGCAAGCAGAGGAGGAGGAGGGGATGCCCTCAGAGCATCTGTGCCCCACAGCCAGCACAGAGATGCAGTAGCAGGTTTGGCAAGCAGGGACCCAGCCCTGCAGGAGGCTGTTTGTGTGCTGTGGGAGAGAAAACAGGGCTGGTTGTGATCCCACACGTCCTGAACTGCCCACAGCGCTGCAGCCATCCCATCCCATCCCATCCCATCCCTCCCCCGGGGCTCAGGCAGCTCTGGCTGTGCCCACACACACCCAGCCCTGGCACATGGCACGTGTCACATCAAACCTGGTGTGTGTGCCAGCAGCTCACAGCAACCTGTGACACCACGGGCCTGTGTCAGCTGTGTGCAGCCTGTGTGTGTGGTCCTTTCCCTGAGAGGGGCCGTGATTCCCATCGCCTGCTCATCTGCCAGCTCCCAAAATCCACTCCTGACCCTTTTTTCCCTCCCTCTCCCCAGGAAACCAGAAAGGAAAATGGATCTAATGGTATACAGATAGTACTTTGAAATTCAGTGAGATAACAAACGCTGTTAGGATTTTGCTGGGAATTAACAAACACATGATCTCGTTCTAAGTCCAGTGCTGATCTCTCCTCTGCTGGGGATGAGCTTTCACCACCTGACTGTGGGCAAAGTGTCTCCTGTTCTGGCAGATAACTCCTGTCTTTCCAGCAGACATTCCTCAGCTGGGGGGACTCCCAGTGTCTTCAGCAGAGGATGGGAGCTTGCTGGTGGTGCTGCCTGGGCAGAGAGCCTGACCAGTTCCAGCCATGCCCTGTGTCCAGTGCCAGCTGCAGGCAAGGGAGTTGGGAAGGAGGAGCTCAGTCCTTCTGGAGCAGATCCTGTTTCTGCTTAGGGCTTTTAGAGCGAGGAAAGTGGTGTCATTCTGGGACATGTGTGTCCCACTTGCTTCAGCACCACCAAAGTTTGGGGGGCATCAGTCTGGAGCCCAGCTGGGCTTCTCTGGGAATCTCTCCTTAGCTTCATCCTTGGCTGGTGGCTGTGCCCTCAGCCAGGATGACCTTCCTCATCTTCCCCAGCACATGGAGAAGTCATGCTGGGCTGTCTATTAATAGATCAGGCATCATCAGAAAGTTTAATTAGAACAGGGTGGTTTGGCACCTTGCTACTTTTCCAGCCAGGAGCCAAGTACCAGTGTGATTATTGCCACAGGCTGACACTCACAGAAAGTCCTCTGCAACCCTGAGCTGGCTGGAAAGTTTTATGACCTGCTGTGAAAAGGAATGGAGTTTAGTAAATGGCCAAGACTGACTTTTTATTTTGAAAATCTGGAAGGAAGAATCTGGAAAGATTCTTCTTTGTGTGTCAAAAGCCTCTAATCAGAATAGTTCTCTTCTGGGAAAAAGTTCTGGTGTCCCATGCTCCAGCCTGGTGTCTCATGGAGTGGTTTGGACTGGAAGGGACATTAAAGATTATCCAGTTCCACACCCTGCCATGGGCAGGGACACTTCCACTATTCCAGGTTGCTCCAACCTGCATTCCCTGCCTTAAGGAACTGGAGTTTTTGGAATCAGCGTTAAATGCCGAGCTAGAAATGATGGCAGCACTGCTCTGAGCCAGGGAGGTAATTCCTGAGGCCTTGCTGGGAAGCCCCCCCAGCTGCAGAGCACAGATAGAGGTGTAATTCCAAGTTAAAAATGGCCTGCTTAGGGATGACGGGGGCGTTGTTACTTCGGCAGGAGTAAGTGGATTTAAGGCTTTGAATCTCCAGATCAAAGGGAAAGGAAACTCCCTGGAATTGCATTTGTTAATCTGCAATCGGTTTCAAAGAGGCTCCCGGCTTCTCCTCCCCTGTGTGCAGACGAGCAGCCAGACGGAGCTGGAGAACTGGATCACGGCGATCCACTCGGCCTGTGCCACGGCCGTGGCGCGGCAGCACCACAAGGAGGACACGGTCAAGCTGCTCAAAACGGAGATCAAAAAGCTGGAGCAGAAGATCGACATGGACGAGAAGATGAAGAAGATGGGGGAAATGCAGCTGTCCTCTGTGACAGACTCCAAGAAGAAGAAGACCATACTGGATCAGGTAAACTCTTGCTCGTGTGAAGTAAGTCTCCATTGAGGGTTTAAGGCCTTTTAAGGGTTGGTGGGAGCAGGAGAGCTGTGCTGGCTGCCTCAGCTGCACCATTTCTCCACTGAGGTCCAGCATGGGTGTCTTCTGCTGGCCTCCAGGAGATTTGGAGAGCAGGAGGTTGGCTGAGGAGGCTGCCAGGGCATGGCTGGAGGATGCCTTGGGGAACAGCTGCTCACACACCAACAAACACTGCTGCTGCTTTAAATGAGCCAGAGGCTGCTGCCTCTGCTGGCAGCTGGGCTGAAGGAGCCATGCCTGGTTTCTGCCTGTCACAAGGGCCTGCCTTCACCTCGTGGTGCATCCCTGGCTCCCCCTGGGCCCGCCCCTCCTGCCTTCAAGTGGACAGCGTGGCTGGGTTTCAGCAGCAGAGAGCCTGGAGCAGATGTCTCTCCCGCTGCTGCAGCAGCACCTTATTTTGGGAAGCTTAACATATGGCTCCTGCTTCCCTCATTTGGAGCTCCCGTGGCAGGGCTGCCAAGTGTGCCTGTCATGCAAAGCATGGGAAGTGGCTGGGGTTGAGCTAAAGGGATTTGAAACNTCTCCTGTTCTGGCAGATAACTCCTGTCTTTCCAGCAGACATTCCTCAGCTGGGGGGACTCCCAGTGTCTTCAGCAGAGGATGGGAGCTTGCTGGTGGTGCTGCCTGGGCAGAGAGCCTGACCAGTTCCAGCCATGCCCTGTGTCCAGTGCCAGCTGCCGGCAAGGGAGTTGGGAAGGAGGAGCTCAGTCCTTCTGGAGCAGATCCTGTTTCTGCTTAGGGCTTTTAGAGCGAGGAAAGTGGTGTCATTCTGGGACATGTGTGTCCCACTTGCTTCAGCACCACCAAAGTTTGGGGGGCATCAGTCTGGAGCCCAGCTGGGCTTCTCTGGGAATCTCTCCTTAGCTTCATCCTTGGCTGGTGGCTGTGCCCTCAGCCAGGATGACCTTCCTCATCTTCCCCAGCACATGGAGAAGTCATGCTGGGCTGTCTATTAATAGATCAGGCATCATCAGAAAGTTTAATTAGAGCAGGGTGGTTTGGCACCTTGCTACTTTTCCAGCCAGGAGCCAAGTACCAGTGTGATTATTGCCACAGGCTGACACTCACAGAAAGTCCTCTGCAACCCTGAGCTGGCTGGAAAGTTTTATGACCTGCTGTGAAAAGGAATGGAGTTTAGTAAATGGCCAAGACTGACTTTTTATTTTGAAAATCTGGAAGGAAGAATCTGGAAAGATTCTTCTTTGTGTGTCAAAAGCCTCTAATCAGAATAGTTCTCTTCTGGGAAAAAGTTCTGGTGTCCCATGCTCCAGCCTGGTGTCTCATGGAGTGGTTTGGACTGGAAGGGACATTAAAGATTATCCAGTTCCACACCCTGCCATGGGCAGGGACACTTCCACTATTCCAGGTTGCTCCAACCTGCATTCCCTGCCTTAAGGAACTGGAGTTTTTGGAATCATCGTTAAATGCCGAGCTAGAAATGATGGCAGCACTGCTCTGAGCCAGGGAGGTAATTCCTGAGGCCTTGCTGGGAAGCCCCCCCAGCTGCAGAGCACAGATAGAGGTGTAATTCCAAGTTAAAAATGGCCTGCTTAGGGATGACGGGGGCGTTGTTACTTCGGCAGGAGTAAGTGGATTTAAGGCTTTGAATCTCCAGATCAAAGGGAAAGGAAACTCCCTGGAATTGCATTTGTTAATCTGCAATCGGTTTCAAAGAGGCTCCCGGCTTCTCCTCCCCTGTGTGCAGACGAGCAGCCAGACAGAGCTGGAGAACTGGATCACGGCGATCCACTCGGCCTGTGCCACGGCCGTGGCGCGGCAGCACCACAAGGAGGACACGGTCAAGCTGCTCAAAACGGAGATCAAAAAGCTGGAGCAGAAGATCGACATGGACGAGAAGATGAAGAAGATGGGGGAAATGCAGCTGTCCTCTGTGACAGACTCCAAGAAGAAGAAGACCATACTGGATCAGGTAAACTCTTGCTCGTGTGAAGTAAGTCTCCATTGAGGGTTTAAGGCCTTTTAAGGGTTGGTGGGAGCAGGAGAGCTGGTGTGCTGGCTGCCTCAGCTGCACCATTTCTCCACTGAGGTCCAGCATGGGTGTCTTCTGCTGGCCTCCAGGAGATTTGGAGAGCAGCAGGTTGGCTGAGGAGGCTGCCAGGGCATGGCTGGAGGATGCCTTGGGGAACAGCTGCTCACACACCAACAAACACTGCTGCTGCTTTAAGTGAGCCAGAGGCTGCTGCCTCTGCTGGCAGCTGGGCTGAAGGAGCCATGCCTGGTTTCTGCCTGTCACAAGGGCCTGCCTTCACCTCGTGGTGCATCCCTGGCTCCCCCTGGGCCCGCTCCTCCTGCCTTCAAGTGGACAGCGTGGCTGGGTTTCAGCAGCAGAGAGCCTGGAGCAGATGTCTCTCCCGCTGCTGCAGCAGCACCTTATTTTGGGAAGCTTAACATATGGCTCCTGCTTCCCTCATTTGGAGCTCCCGTGGCAGGGCTGCCAAGTGTGCCTGTCATGCAAAGCATGGGAAGTGGCTGGGGTTGAGCTAAAGGGATTTGAACCCCCTGGAAGCCCGTGAGAAGGGGAGAAAGGGGAGGGAGATGCTGAAGAGCTCCACTCAAGGCTGTCAGTCACAGTGAGAGGGCAGAGCAGTCTCCCTCTTTATGTAACTGAGTTTGTCTGGATGCTTTGAAACAGTTTCCTATAAGCCATTTGAATTATTTAAATAAGTCCTTCCATAGGCTGATTGCAGCACTCTTCCACTGATCAGATTAATTATCCCCAGTGTATGGCACTTTTTCAAGCTCTGTTGTTGCTCACAGCAAAGCTGCTGCTGCGGCTGCTGATTTGGGATGCCCCGTGCCTGGAGTTTGGTGTGGTTTGCTCTTCTGGTTCCGCAGATGCTCTTGATGCATGAAAGAAGCCTCTTAAGGGACTGCTGAGCAGAGAATCCTGGAAATACAAAGAAAATTAAAAATGAAATTTTAATCCCCTTAATTAGCATTGTATCAAAGGAGCAGTTTGTCCCAGGAGGACACTTCTGCCACGAATGTAGAAAAAGTTGTTTTCCATCTAATGAAAACTCTTTTACTATTTGCATCCTTTTGGGGGGGGTGGGAGGGCAGGGGAATGTGGGAAAAGCAGGAATTGTTGGGTGAGATCAGCATTGGTGAGAAGGGTGCGTTACTGGGAATCTTTTCAAGGCGTTTATTGACCTCTCCTCCCGTTCTCTCCCCTCCCTGCTGAACCTTGTCCACTGCAGATCTTCGTGTGGGAGCAGAACCTGGAGCAGTTCCAGATGGATCTGTTCCGGTACCGCTGCTACCTGGCCAGCCTGCAGGGCGGGGAGCTGCCCAACCCCAAGCGCCTGCTGGCCTTCGCCAGCCGCCCCACCAAGGTGGCCATGGGCCGCCTGGGCATCTTCTCCGTGTCCTCCTTCCACGCCCTGGTGAGTGCAGGGGCTGGGCTGGGCCTGCTCACACTGGGCAGGGGGGGCTGAGGGGCCTGCTGCCACGGCCTTGGCAGGAGCCATCCTTGTCCCACACGTGTCATTTTGAATTTCCACCACAAACAGGTTCTCCTGTTACTAGAGCAGGGTCACCTCGAGTGTCCACGACCTTGGGCTCGATGCACACGTGCTGTGGAGTCAGTGGGACATTCTGAGGCCCTCAGCACGTGCTGGCTGAGACCTTCTCGGGCATTTCTGACTTCATTTCAACTGGCCATCAACACCTGGTGCTCCCCAAGGGAGGGGAAGTGTTCTTCTCTGCTACCCACGGTGTGGCAAATAATGGTGGTTTAAATTTAAGTACTGTAACAACCCGGCTCTTAAAAGTACATTGAGATGTTTTGCAAAGTGGTGGGGTTTTAATGAATTTAAATCAGGCTCTTGTAGGTTCGGCTTGGACTCCTGCAGGTTCACAGGAATAGCTGAGCTCCACTGTTGTCTTGTAGATGTCAGCTGTACCCTTGAGTTGAATGCAGAGCTGTAATTCAGTTAGGGGCGTTTTTATTCTTTCCTATATGAAAAGATTAGCGTCATCATCCTGCTAATTGCTGCTGGATTTATTATATTTTTTAAGTGGCGGGCTGTAATTTGCATTTATGCTTCTTTTTTTTTTTTTTTTTTGCATCAAGCAAAGCACTGAGTGTTAGCCTGAAAAACAGTCTGCCTCTTCATGCTGGCGTCTCTGGAGAGCCAAGGGAGAAAATATGTTTTGAAAATGTTGTGTTGGAAGAGACACGTGTTCTCTTCTCCTCTCAGCAAACTCTCGTGTCCTCCTTTGCCCCCAGGAACGTGGGGAAATGCAGCCTCATGGTAGGAGCCCAAACTCAAATTTCAGGAAGGGAATTTACCCAGAGCAGCTGTGGCTGCCCCTGGATCCCTGGAAGTGTCCCAGGCCAGGTTGGACAGGGCTTGGAGTAACCTGGGACAGTGGAAGGTGTCCCTGCCCATGGCAGGGGTGGCACTGGATGGGCTTTGAAGTCCTCTCCATCCCAAATCATTCTGTGATTCCATGGCCCAAGTCTCCTGGAGATCTTCCTCAGTACACTGATCCAAGGATGTGTTAAGTTATCCCAGGTGGCTCTGCAGAGATGTCCCAGATGTGACCATGGAACCTCCCACAGTCCGGGCTGTGGAAATGGAGATGTTGCTGTGGTGGTCAAGTTCTCGTTTTCCTTGATGTCCCCACATTTCCCAAGGAGAGCCCCCATTGCTCACAGAGTTCCCTGTGTGCAGCAGCCAGCCTTCTGTCCATCCCAGCTGTGGTTTTGGATGTGCTGCATCCAAGCAGGCTGTTCCTCAGCAGGGTAGCTGGGGGCATCACCCGGGGATGTGGGTGATCCCACACGTGTGGCAGTGCCATCCTGCTGGCCTGGGCTGTGGGAATGCAGCACTGAGGTGTTGCAGGAAGTGCAGGGTGGGGCTGTCTGTCTGTCTGTCTGTCTGACTGTGCCTTCACTCCCGCTCATACCTGCCGTTCCCTCCCACTCCCTTTTTGGCAGGAGAGGAGCTCCTCTCCTCAGGCTACCTCCACGTGGGAAATCTCCTTGGACTCTGGGCTGAGCTCTTCAGCTCTGAGCGATGTCCCACAGAGCTTCCTCTCCTGGGAAACGCTCCCCACACAGCTGGGCTCAGGAAGGGCAGATGTCTCTCGTGGCCACGGGGCATTTTGCACAGCAGCTGACACTGCTCTGATGGGAAGGGTCGTTTCAGCTCACTTTTCCCCTTCCTGTGCCTGGCTCAGCCCTTCAGTTGTCACTTATCTTTGAGGAAGTGCAGGTTTCAATGCCATGAGCTCTCTGCAAGGCTTTATCTGGCCTTGCTGCACTTCTGAGTCAGCAGCAGGATGGCCAGAGTGTTTCCACAGGAAAGAGCAAAGAGGAAGACCGAGTTTTTGGGAAGCAACAGATAAGTCTGGAAATCTCAGGTTTGGCATGTCCGGCTTTGAAACCTTGCTAGGAAAAGAAAAATAAACGAAAAACCCAACCCCTTCCCTGGTGCTGAAGTTTTGCTCAATGATGATTAGGCTCCTTTAAAATATCTCCTATCAAATGCCAGAAAATGCCGTTGGTGGTGTGTCCCGTCCACTTCAGTGTTTGATGTTGGGAGAAGTGAGTTGATTTGCAGCGAGAAGGCAGCAGCCTGGCAGCATCCCCGCTGTCCCAGCAGTGGGAAGGAACCCTTTGCTGCCGTAGGATTTGTCCCAGTTTGGTGTGGGGTGTGGCGGGGCCCTGCAGCTCCGGCGCTGAAGCCGTGTGGCCTTGGCAGGTGGCGGCTCGCACGGGGGAGTCGGGAGTGAGGAGGAGGACACAGGCCATGTCCAGGTCTGCCAGCAAGCGCAGGAGCAGGTTCTCTTCCCTCTGGGGGCTGGACACCACCTCGAAGAAAAAGCAGGGGAGGCCGAGCATCAACCAGGTAAGCAGGTGGAGGTTTGGGCTGGTGGGTTTGCTGGCGGGCACAAAGAGCCACTGGCACGGAGTCGTCACATTCCTCATCCCCTTCAGAACCCAGGGACTGGAGCTGCACATTGGGGCACAGCAGCCCCCAGCAAAGGTGTGGGATTTGCCCTTTCTTTGGCTTTTCTTTCTCTTGTTTTGTTTCTGCTGCTTCTGCTTTTCCTGCAGGTGCCTTCCCTAATCTCAGGAGCAGTGTAAAGCAGGATACAGCTTTGAAGAGAAAAAACCCCCCAACAATCCAGGCTTGTTTGGTTATTTTTAATTTAAAATGATGAGTTTGTATAATGCTTTAAATGTAGCTGAGTTTGGTGAAAACTTCCTGAAGTGACAAGAAGCTTTGCATCTAGTCAGGACACTCCCTGTTTTGCTTCAGATTTCTAAAAAAACAGAAGTTGTTCTGTTCCCACCCAGTCACTGCCCAGATCTTTCTCTAGAAAACGTGTTCCACCGCAGTAGGAAGGTGCTTCTCTGTTATTCCTTCCAAACATCCCTAATTACAGCTTTCACTTTTTGAGAGCCATACCTCATCTAATTGCAGGAAATGTAAGCTCTGCCTTTTTCTCTTCTCTCACTTCTTGTGGGGAGAAAGGCTGGGGACACACGTTGTTCTGTGCCCTGTGATGCCTTGTGCTGTCTGTTGAAGAAGCAGTGGGTGTTTGTTTTGTTCAGCAGAGGATGAATGCCGTGGAATTGTTCAGCTTGTTTGGAGCGAGACACTAAAAGTTCACCTGATATTTCGAGGCTGAGCTGGATTGCAGCTCCATGAGCACATCCCCAATTCCTTGTGCCCATGCTGCAGCATCCCTGTTGCTCTGTATTTACTCCCCCCAAATCCCTTGTCCTGAGCTGGGATCCTGCCTGTGCTGTGTTTTCAAACCTGTTTTTTTTTCCCCCCTGGGCTCCTCCTTTTGTTTTTCCTTCCAGTGGAGATAATCGCATTCTTCACGCTGCCTCCCCTGCTCCTGCCCCCCTCATGCCTCCACAGCACAGGCACGGAAAGGGGCTCTGTTCCAGGTTAAAGGAATGTCATTGTGGAGAAAGTTGTAGAAAGTGTGAAGTTTTGAGAAAGTAGCAGAGTGTCTAAATTCAGTGCCTGAACACGTTTCCCTCACGTGTGCAAAGTGTTGCCTCTTGGAAACAACCAGCTGTAAATCCCTGAAAGGCAGACACCTTTTCCCATCCTGCCTGGTCCCTGCTTCATTTTAGCCAGGGAATAATTAACCAGTCCAGCAACTTGATCCTACAGCTGTGCTGATGTGGAGCTGTAAAACTGAATGACTTCTCAGTTTTCATGATTGGATTCTGCAGCAGCACCAGCCCTGCCTGCCCATCTGATGCAGTCCTGGGCTGATTTGGGGTGGATGCTGCAAATATTCCTGTTGGGTCATTCCTCCTGCACGGGATCCTGTTGATTTTGGTTCTCTGGCTCGTGCTGGGTTACCAGCTCCTGGTTCATTGGGGAAGGGTTACACTGACTTGTGCTTGAATGTTTGCTGAGTACATTTTGGCAGCTGGGTCGTGACAAAGCCAGCCAGAAGCAGAGCCCTCCTGAGTTGTCAGTGTTGGCAGAGGTGGGGAAGTGTTCATTTCCCACTTTCACTGGTGTGGAAACCCAGCACAAAGGGAGAGAAAATTAGTCCAGCTCCGCCAAGGAAGTCAGGACAGGCCTCCAAGGAGAAGTGGCCTCTAATCTTCCTGTACCACCCCATCACCAGCTTTTCACCTCACCTTCTCTTCCATCAAGCTGCTATTTCCCTTTTCTCCAGTGCATCTGCAGCAGAGAGGCAGGGAGTGTTGGAGAGGTCCCCCAGTTGACTGCCCTGCAAACCCTGGTGGAGGGCCCAGGTGTGGGCAGAGACTGCTGCAAAGGTGTGCCTGTGTCAGTAAAGACACATCTGTGCTCAGGAGGAGCGGTCCTGGTGAGGAGCTGGGGGACACGGGACAGCACTTCCCTGTATTTATGGAACTGCACTTGGAGCGAGCTGACCTGGTGTTTGGGATCCCCTCTCTGCTGAAAACACCTCTCTGTTCTTGTGTTGTTTCTTTTTGGATGACAGGCTCAAGCAGAAAGAGGTTAGAGGGGCTGCTGGATGTGACTTGTCCACCCTGAACGTGGTTTTCCCCCATCCCAAATTTCTACAACAGTGAAAAATTTCTGCAGGCAGTGTGTTTGGAGATGGGTGTTTGTATTTCTCAGTCTGAATTCCGTGCTGGATGTCAGACAGGCTGTTCTGCCCGTGGCATGTGCTGCACACAGGTTCGTGTTTTAAAGCAGGTTCCCTCTGTTGTTCCTCAGGTGTTTGGAGAAGGAGTCGATTCAGTGAAGAAATCTCTCGAAGGGATCTTTGATGACACAGTCCCGGATGGCAAGGTAAAACCCCAGCTGCTTCCTTCCCCTGTGTTTGCAGCCAGTAAATTCAGAATCAATACTAAGATTTGCTGTTTTGCCATCTCTGAGCATTGGAGCTTAGAGTTCTGTTGGCGTCGGTTTGCCCAGAAACACTGCACATTTCAGTTTTAAATTTAAATCTGCTTTCATCCCTACTATTTTTGTGTGGCATTCCTAGCATTCCCAGTAGCCATAGGCTGAAATCCCAGGAGAAGCACACTGCAGCTGTGTGGGTGGCACAGGAGGCACACTCTATCCTGCTCAGGGAAAACTGGTTCCTGTCCAGACAAGCCTTCACCATGGGCTTAGGAGCAAAATATCTTCTTTCTCAGAGGGCTCTGATACAGCACTGGTTGTTGATGGAGAGGGAGCTGTGTTGGGCTGGGATGGTCATGCTGGGTTTTGTCTCTTCAGAGGGAGAAAGAAGTGGCCCTGAGCAGTGTCCACCAGCACAACCCCGACTGTGACATTTGGGTCCACGAGTACTTCACGCCCTCGTGGTTCTGCCTGCCCAACAACCAGCCTGCCCTGACGGTCATCCGGCCTGGGGACACCTCCCGGGACGTGCTGGAAATGATCTGCAAGGTGAGCCTGCCCTGGGGCAGCTGGGCCAGCAGGGCAGCCTCCTGGGCCAGCCTGGGCTGCCCTGCTCTGGGATACCAGGGCTGTGTCAGGTGGAGAACACAGATGGCACCGCAGTGCTGAGGCCAGGGGTGCAGCAGAGCATTCCCAGTGCCATCTCGGGCTGGCTGTGCCTCTGCTGCTACCTTTCCAGAGCCAGCTGTCCTCTGTCCCTCCAGTGGGACACCTCCCAGCCCCGGGGTGCCCCACGTTGTGGTGGTGCAGCCGCCCTGTGCCCCCAGCTCTGCGTCCCTCCCACAGCCCCTTCCCCGTCTGCCAGGCAGCTGAGGTGATCCCAGGAGCCAGGGGGCTGTTTCCTCGTGCCATCCCTCCTTCCTTCCCCTCAGGCTGGCGCTGGGAGAACAGCAGCACCAGGAGTGGGAGAAGGTGCCTGTGTTTGCTGCCTGCACTGCAGGACTGACCCAACCTCGTGTGGGTGGCAGGAGGGGACAGGGGAAAGCTTTTTTATCCTCATCAGAGTTGAGGGGGGAAGAAAAACCACCTGGATTTCTTTGCCAGATGAAGTATCAGAGGCATTGGGCCATTAAAAAGAGTTACATCTCTAAAGAGTTGGGAACTTTGACAAATTAAACGCTGGCTTTCAGATCTGGCAGCTCCGTAATGTGTGTTTTCTGAGCCAGCGAGACCCAACTCCTGTCACGTGCTGCTCTGAAAAGTGAGTCTGCTGTGTACAACAACAACAGCAGGAGAAAAGAAAACATTTATTACTCTTGAGAGCTGAACTTTGGGGACTTTGAGAACGTGTTGCATGTGCTTCTAAAGAGGGGGAAGGTGGGAGAAAGGCGTTTGTGTGCAGTAATTGTACGGTGCGCTCGTCTCTCTGCCAGGTGCACTGCGGCTCGTGAAAGCTCTGCTTTGTGTTCAGCAGAGGATGACATTTTTGGGGAGAGGCATAACGGGGAAGCTGGATGACACGTTATTAGTAATGATTTGTTTTCAGGATTTATGGTTTCCTTTGGGTGAGGATGGTTACTCGTGGACTGACTCCTTGGCTGGAGTGAGCTGGTGTAGCTCCGTGGCTTCAGCAGGTGCCTGCTGAGGGTCTGGGCTCTCACTGTGCTTTTGCTGCCATGGGTGGGCATGTTTAAGGAGGAGGGGAGGTTGCTGAGTGTTTTTCCAAGAGCTATTATCTGTTTCTTTCCTTTCTGTGAGAGTTTTCAGCCTGAAAAACACTGTCAAGATGCCTTTTTTTTCTGTAGCGTTTAATAATCAATCTCTTTCTTCTGTCTCTTGCATTCAGCTCATTTTCCCCCCTTTAATATCTGATCCACATCATTTCACATCAGTTTGCCATCTGCCATCTGAGAACCAGTCAAGTTCTGGTACAGTAAACATTTCAAGCTCTACATTTCATATAAAGCTCCTCGTGTTTGTAGATGTGGTTAAATCTGTGCTGCTAAACTTGAGCTTCTGATTCTTCTGTTGGAGAACATTAAATGCACTAAAGTGATTGTGGAAAATGTGTTCTTATGCTAACATTGCTGCTTGTTGTTGTACGGCGAGTTTGGCTTTGGATGATGCTTTGTGACATTTTTATGATTCGAGATTGGTGGGAGGAGTGTTTAAAGCATTTTTAAAGTGGTTTCTCAAAGATTTCTCCGAAGATGTAACCAGCAACATCACTTGGAAGGCAGGAAGACTCAGTGCATATGCATTAAATTGCTTTCTGTGGCTGATAGGAAGTAGTTGGTCCCTTCCAATCTCAACCATCCTGTGATTCTGTGATGGCACTGCTCAGTGTGAACGAATGTATATGCATTGCTGGCATTTGCATAATGGTATGTCTTAAAATGGAGGAGAAAATCACACTCTGTGTATGGATTTAGGCAGAGCCAGTGTGGAGATAATAACACCAAAACCCAATATGGAGATAATAGCAGTAAGAAGACAAGCCTAGATGACTACATGGCATTTTGTCTTCTGACTGCATAAAAAGTGAGGCAAGAAAGGTTTGGGGGTTTTTTTTCCCCTCAAAATTTACGTTTTTCAAAGGGACCTGCATGGGGGCAAGAAGCAGATATACCCCAAGGTCTCTGGGCTCGTGCTCAAAGCCTCAGAGGAGTTACTGAAGCCTGATGCTCTGGGGGCTTCCTTTGCCTTTGGGCTGGTGTTTTCCTGCTGGGAGAGCTGGGGCCACACAGGAGCGCTGCCCTGGGCTGGTGACTGTGTCCCTGTGGTGGTGCTGCCACAAAGGTCACCCCACCAAGCTGGGGGGACGTGCCAGCCCCTCTCCTTGGCCAGGAAGGAGCCAGGCTGGGTGAAGAGCTGGCCTTGTGTGCCAGCCCACTGTGGCACCTGGAGCCTCGTGAATGGGAGCCCAGCCCAGCTGTGAATTCTTCTTCTGGGTTGTACTTTAAACGGGGTTAGCTGCCTAATTTAGTCCAGACACAGCCAGAGTTATTAGGAGAGAGATAAATAAACCAAGAAGCTGCTTTGGACGGCTGGAAGGTATTTTGGGTGGTCTTGAAAGGATATTCGTATCATTAAAGCTGCCCTGCTTCTGCTCCCACCTCCCCACATGTGGATGCAGCTCCCAGCAACAAAAAGTGGGTTAATGGTTTGGCTTTTAGGGCAGCCTGGCCACATCCACATTCAAGGGACCTTTTCCTTTCACTTCAGTAGAACATCATGGCCCCGTTTGAAACACTTCAACCAGTGTCAGCTTTGGAGGTAGACACAGCCCTGGGGCAACTGTAGGATGTTAATGGACTAAATGGGGTGTCTGATGGGCTGCACCGTGCCTGGGACTCTCCTTCCTGACCTGGATGGGATTGCAGTGTGCTGGATTGATGGCACCCACCTGGGCTGATGGAGGAGATCCTCTCCTCCTGTCCCTGTTTCCTGGAGCAAAGCCTGACCCCCCCCGGCTGTCCCCTCCTGTCAGGGAGTTGTGCAGAGCCACAAGGTCCCCCCTGAGCCTCCTTTTCTCCAGGCTGAGCCCCTTTCCCAGCTCCCTCAGCCTCTCCTGGGGCTCCAGCCCCTTCCCCAGCTCTGTTCCCTGCCCTGGACACCCCCAGACATGGGGGATGCACCTGGGGGGGTTAGGTCTCCTCTCTGAGTTTTTGTTTAAGACACTTCTGTGTCTGGGGACAGTAAACTAAGCTCACCAGAAAGTAACCCAGGGCTCCTCTAAACCTTTGATGCCAATTCTGCTTCCCTTTAGTTCCTGGGGTGTTTGTATGTTAGTGTCAGTAAAGGGAAAACTACTGAAGACAGCAGTAATCAGTGAGAAAGGCAAGCAAGAGGCTTTCCAAAACAGAAAAAAGTGAGGGGCAAGGAGATATCCTACATTCAGCTGTTTTTCTTTTGGCCCTTGATAGATTTCAGTGATTATTTCATTAACTAGGAATTGGCCTGGCTTGTGGAGGTTATTCCATTTCAGGTACTCCATTTCATCCAAGCATAATTTGATCTTTGGGTTGGGCGTGTTTGAGGAGAGCACTGTGCAGAGTGCAGCAACAGATCTGGTTTGGTTTTCCTTCTTATTATTGGTAGCTTTTTACTCCTGGGCTAATCCAGGCTTTCCAAAGCGTTCCCTGTTCTCTGTGTGTTTGCTGGAGGGTCAGGGTGGGATGTTTTCCCCAGCTCCCTCAGTGTACATTGCTCATCACCTCGGTGCTGCTGGATCACGGCTGGAACTGGAAAAGCCAGGCTTTGAAAACCAGGACAAGCAGGCAATAATGATGCTCTTGCATGAATTTCCAGATAAGCCATTGTTTTCAGCGAAGCCTGAAAAACCTGGGTAATTTGCTGGTGTAAAATGAAAAGGCTGAGGTATAAAAGCCTTTAATAGTGGGAGTTCAGAAGTGACAGTGAGGAGAATTTACCTCCTGTATCTGTGAATCACTTCGGGGTTTCTCATTAGGTTTAGTTTAGAAACTTTGAAAGTAACTTCTGGGTAATATCCTTTGTGTTTATCATACTTGTAATGTGTTTTGATTACACACTGCATTAACCTCTGCTTAAATCAACCTTATTAATCATGCTGAGAAAAGGTCATTAACATCTCCCAGACCAAATGCCGTATCCTCAGCTAATTATAACTAATTCATTAAAATGGTGTGACCTGTTTCCACTGGGATGCAATCCAGGATGCAACTCTTGGCTTCTTCTGGCCTCATAAAGCCAGTGTATCCTGAGCTGCTTTGAATTGTGAAGACAGATTTTTTTTGCGTTTATTAACCTTGCTTGAAATCTGCCACATCATATTTAAATGATGAAGATGCTAAAAAAAACCCCAAACCAAACAGAAATCACCTCTCCTGCTACATTTTGCTCTGTTAGCAGAACATTCAGTGAAATATCCTTTTATATTTAATGCTGTGAGGTTTCTGTTCCAGCATGGGGTTATTTCTGGGCTATGGCTTGGGAGGGAGCAGAATGCCAGGGCAGCAGAGCCGAGCAGGCTGCTCCCAGGTGGGTCCATGGATCTCATTCCTGGGGGGCAGCAGGGAGGGCAGGTTTTGGTCACGTTCCAGAGCAGGAGATGGTGCTGGAAGGCGGTGCTGGGTTCCTGTGAGGGTCAGAGACGAGGGGGAGGCTGTCTGTCTGTCTGTCTAAAGGCTCTCTGTCTCTTGCAGACACACCAGCTGGACTACTCTGCTCACTACCTGCGCCTCAAGTTCCTCATTGAGAACCAGCTCCAGTCCTATGTACCAAAGCCAGAGGAGGAGATCTATGAACTGGTAATGCTGCCCACTGGGCAAACGAAACGACTCTGGGCAGGACGCTGCTAATTACTGTTTATCTGACCTCCTGCAGCACTGGAGTTGTGCTTTTTAGTTTGCAATCATGGTGCTTTGCAGACCATGGCAAATTGGCCTTGTGAAAAAGGATCTCTCCAAACATTTCATCCTGTGTTGGTGTTCAGCTCATGTTTGTGTGTGGATGTGTCTGGGGAGAGAGGAGGGACAGCCACGGGCAATGTGTGAAAATCACTCTGAGGTACATTTAACTCCCCTCCAAGTCGTCTTTTCCTGTTGTTCACGTTGTCCATGGAGGTTTTAAAGACATGGTGTGGAGGTCTGGGAGCTTCTTGTTGCAGTCCCTGTCTGAGTTTTAAAGATGGGGGGAAATACACAAGTTGCGGGGTGATTTTTTCCTCATGGTAAGGTAAAGAGGGAGGTCAAGAAGGTCTGGAGTTACATGTGAGAATATACTTCCTTAATTGCCTCAGCTGGCTGTTTTCATCTCATTCATCTCCAAAACAGACTTCAAAGGAATTTTGCCACGAGAGATTAAAAAAAAAAAAAGACCAAACAGGATTAGTGTCATGCTTTAACTCTGTGATTTTACACAGGCATGCTGTAAACCTTTTTAGAGCCCTTTTCACTGGTGACTGGCTTACTTATAAAAAGTAAAACTTTGCTAGTTATGGAGGCTTTTGCCCATTTAGCAAAGGACTTCTGGCATTTTCCATTAATGCTGTCAACAACAACAACAACAAAAAACTGGTGAGAAAGTGCTAGAGGAGTGCTAGGGCTGGGGAAGTGTGATATAGCTGGGGAAAATGAAAACTCAGAGGAGACAGCTTTTAGCTGTCGTTGTCTGGAAGGACTTTGGGACTTGTCTTGTGTAGGATTGACAGAGTCATCACTTCTTGTTTATTCTGAAAAGCTGTAATTACCCCAAAGCTCTGTCGGTGCACATGCTGGAAGGGAATGGGAGAGGCTGGGTGCTGCAGGATGATGTCTGATGTGTGGATGTTAAACCAACACACTTGGTGTGTTTGCTGCTCTCTGTGGGCTGCTTATTTGGGGAGAACACTGCAGTTGCTTCCATGGGGCTGTAACTGTTCTGATTTTTGCAGTGCTGATAAAAGCAGGAGGTAAAATCATATTTTTATTAGGGAAACCTTTTGCAAATGAGTCCCTCTTCTTTTCTAAAGGAATAGCTCGCATCCTGCAGTCCAAACACTGAGTTTCAAAATGTTAATTATTGTGAGTTGTGTTTTTACACGCTCCCAGCAGCGAGTAAAGAGAATTAATGCTCACCTGTGGGCTCTCTTTCACCTGGGGCTGTGATTTTTGCCCAAGACAAAGGGCTGGTTTATTATTCAGTGCTGAAAGGCAGGGGGATTTGCAGCTGGATGGGGGGGACTTCTGGGCTGTTGCCTAGGTGTGAATTTGTGCTGCTCTCCCAGGAAGCGTGTTAATGACCATTTCAAAGACTTGGGGGCTTTCCTTGGCACAAATAAACATCAAGGTGTTAAAGGTGAAACGTCGTGCTGAGCTACAGCAAATCGGACAGTCTGATAATGAAGAAGCGTATTTAAGAAACAAAGCCACTCCTTGTGGTTTTGATGCCGTCCAATAATTGAATTCCTGCAGCAATGTCTTCATTAAAATAATATAAAACCACGAAGCTATCACTACCTGTAAATGAGGAAAACAGGAAGAGGAGCTGTGTTTCTCGTGCACTCAAAGTGGTATTGACTGAGAGGAATAGATGCACGCTCTGTGTTGTGCTGGGGGTGGGAAAACGCTGTGTTTTCACTGTCCTCTCTCACTGTGTTCTAACAGCAGAGCTGAGTGACACTGCTAATGCCTCTCACACAGGTGCAGAGAAACTGTTTGATAAATAATGACCACAGTCCCTTTCTTCTGCCTGTAATTAAAGCCCAAAAATCTGTTCCCAACGGTTACAATTTGTGTGTCCTCCCACAGTAACATATTTCTGTTTGTTTTTTTTTTCCCTCTCTATTCAGCTGTACAAGGAAATAGAAATCTGTGAGAAAATTACCCAGCACATTCAGATGGAGAAGTCTGATGCATCCTCTGATATTTATGGTGAGTTTCTCCCTGACTTGTTTTGCTGTTTCTCCGCAGTCGGTTCTAGCACGAGCAGGTTCCTGCGTGCTGTTTACTGAGGCACCTGAAAGGTTTCTCGAGCACAGTGAGAAAAGCAAAGCTCTTCTGATTCCTGAGCCACCCACAGCAACATTCACCTGCCCTGGAGGAGGACAGCTTTGTTTGGAGTGCTCTGAGCGTGGCTTTCCTGGAGGATGTGCAGGGAGGACAAATGTTTGCCTGTTGCTGTAGTTCCACCCACGGGGGCTGTGGGTGGGAGCAGCATCCTCTGCCAGCTGTCACATCTCACACCGAGCCTTCACGGGGGCTGTGCTGGGGCTGCCACACTGCCCACAGCCTGCAGGGCTCTGCAGCTGCACTCCTTCCTCTTCCTCACTCCCTCCTCCTCGTCCCCTCCTCAGAGCATCGCTGTGGGTACGAGGCATCTCCAGCCGTGTGCCCAGGCAGCTCCACAGGGGCTGTTTGGCTTCTTCTCACCTGCCAGGGGCACCCGGGCTGGGTTCCTGCCTGCCCCCAACATTCCTGAGGCTGGGGGTGCCCAGGGTGTCCCAGGGATGCTCCAGCCCTCGAGGATGTCCCACGGACACCAGGAGCCAGGATGTGACACATGGCAGATCTGTGTGAAACATAAGGGAAGGCCTCCCCGTGTAATTTCAGCAGAATCTCTCATCTCTGTGCAGTTCCTACTTCTGAGCTTTCAGGTATTTCAGGTTACAGCCCTCCAGCCTGGGGAGTTTGCCCTCTGGCCTGGCAATTGCAGTTCTGGGGTGTATTTTAGAGTTATCTGTGCAACCTCCCCCACAGGAAGCCAATCTGCATCTTTGTGCTATTTATCTAAATATTCTGTTTTAATGACTAGAATAATTCTGAATCCCCAAACTGCTTATTATACAGCTGCAGGCCATTGGAATATTGAGCTCTGCTACAGAGCAGTGGGACTGACTGGAGCTTGAATATTGAAGGCCTAGGAAAGAAATATTCACCAGCCCAGTGATGGTTCAGGGTTCATATTTATGCAGTGCCTGAAAGCACTGCAAGAGTTGGGGCTGTCACAGCATTTCCTGTTCTGCATCTTTTCCTTCTTTTTTTTCTGTGGTGTCCTGTGAGGTGAGATGAGATCAGCTGTGGGATGCAGCAGGGAGGGAATGCTAAAAGCACCCCAAAAAAGCTGATTTTTCTCTCACTGAGGGCAAATAGCCAAATGTGGTTTGCCTCTGATTGGCAGAAGGATTTCTGTGGTCTGTGTGTGTGTCCTTGTGTGTTCGCCCAGAGACCAGGGTGTGCTGGGATCACACCATCCTGGAGCACTTTGGGCTGGGCAGGGCCATAAAGATCACCTCATTCCAAGCCACATCTCAGGGAGAGCTCACCTGGGAGCACTCTGTGCTGTGTCTGGGGCAGTGAGAGGCACTCCTGGCCGCTGTTGGGTCTCTCAGTGGGATGCTTTGCTCATGCCTGAGCACAGACGTTCTCACCTCTTTGGCTGGTACTCTCTCCCTCTTTGCTTGGGCTGTGAGGGCAGAAATCAGTGAGAATCCTTGGATTCCAGCTCCTGGATGTATCAGGAAGGTGCTGGCACGTTGGCCAGCAGCTGGTTGTGCCAGGGGGCTGAGGGGATGATCTGGAGGTGGATTTGTTCAGCCCTTGAGCTTGTTTGGTGAGGCCACGTGCTGTCAGAGATGCAGATTTTTGTTCTCCCGTCGTCAGAACTTTGCAGTGAAGAGGAGCTCTGCCTGGGTCAGCACCCATCTCTTCCCACCTGTGTTTCAGAGCCCGTGCACAGTTGGATGATAATGTTTTTGGCAGCGATGCCAGCTTATGCAATCACTGTGCCTTCCACCCACTGCTGCCCTTCCTCTCCTGCAGCGTTTGTGTGGAGCCCAGCCAGGTGGGAGCTGTGCGTTGCTGCTGTCCTGTGTGTGGACAGGCTGCAGCCACCCTGGGGTGAGGTGTTCTCACCTGGGTGCAGGGCAGGGAGAGCCCTGGCCCTGCTGCTGCAGGCAGTGTGGGGTGCAGCCGTGGAGATGAAGCAGGGCAGGGTCACATTCTCTGTCTGTGGAGGGGTTAACTGTGTGTCTGAGATGACCCTTCCCAGGCTGCTGCCAGCTGCTCATCGCTCATCTCCTGAAGCTGATGACAACGTTTGTAATTGCTCCTTGTGCCCTTTCTGCCAGGAGTAACTGCAGGATTTATGGGAATGGCTGAAAGATGGATTAAGAAGCGACTACGTGTGCATTTAGGCCTGATGGATTGGAGGAGGCAGAAGTCTTCTCGTGGAGGAATCACGGAATCCCAGAATTCTAGGGGTTGGGTTGGAAGGGACCTTAAAGCTCATTCCATTCCACCCCCTGCCCTGGGCAGGGACACCTTCCACTGTCCCAGGGTGCTCCAAGCCTTGTCCAGCCCGGCCTTGGACACTTCCAGGGATCCAGGGGCAGCCACAGCTGCTCTGGGCACCCTGTATCAGGGCCTCACCTCCCTCACAGGGGGAATTCCTTCCCAATATCCCATCTAAACCTACTCTCTGTCAGTGGGAAGCCATTCCATTTGTCCTGTCACTCCAGGCCCTTTCAATGAGTCTCTCTCTCCATCCTTCCTGTGGGCTCCCTTCAGGAAAGCTGCAGTGAGGTCACCCCAAAGCTTCTCTTCCCCGGGCTGAACAATCCCAGTTCTCTCAGCCTTTCCTTGGAGGAGAGGTGGAGCTTCTTGGACATGCTGATCTGCTCTCAGAGGAGCCTGAGCTGCCCCTCAGCCTGGTTTGACCGTGTGCAGTTTGGCCCAGAGCAGCATTTCAGCTGGAAAGGACGATGCTCTCGGGGGCTGCCGCTTGGTGCTGACTCAAACTGCAGCCTTGGGCACACTCTGCTGTTTTTCTGGGTGAGGGTTTTCCAGGTAGGCTTTGTGGTGCTGACAGCCAATAACTACTACATCTTACAGCTGCTCTTTTAGTCGAGGGTTCCTCTCTCTGCCAAAGCTGGTGTGTTGAGTGAGCTTCACGAATTTCCTTTGGTTCAGCCCGAGGAGCTCGCATGCAGGTTCCAAGTAGCTCAGTAAGTCGTGAAAGGCCATATGCTTCTCACTTCTGAGCTGCCACGTTCTTCCCCCTCTTTTCTTCTTCTTCTTCTTTTTTATTTTTAAATCACGGATGAAAAAAATAACTCGGAGCCATAAGGACAAGCTTGAAGGGAGTCCTGAAGTCAGGACAGACTCCCAGCACATCTGCACCAGCTTGGCTGGTGGCTGATCCCGTGTCAAAACAAACGACTCCCCCCAGAGGTTTGTAAATGTTTTTCTAGTCTCCAGAAAAAGAGAGAGCAAATGGTTGCCTGCACTCATTTAGGGAGTAATGAAGTTTCAGAAAGGCAAATGTTCTGCTTTAGATAACTCTCCACAGTAAATAAACAACCTGCATTTAACTTGGCAGCTTGTATTTCCTTTACACGTCGTTATCTGACTGTGTCACCCACAAATGGCAGGAAGATCCCCCAGCCCAGAGCTCCCAGTGCCGTTTGCAGTGTTTGAGGTGAGGCTGTGTCAGCACTTCCACCCCAGGGCTGTTCTGGAGGTGTCTGCTGAGCGTGAAACGGGCACCCAGCTGGGGCTTGGCCAATGGCAGCTTGTGCCAGAGGCAGCGAAAAGGGGAAGGGGCAAAGGGAAAGGGGCATTTTACAGACGTGCCCAGCCCAGGAATCTCAAAAAGCAGAGGGCAGCACTCTGTTCTAGCAGGAGGTGTTGTGCCCTGCCTGAGTTTGGGGTGGCACATCAGCCGTGGCTCTGGGATTCCCAGCTTTTGTCCCAAACCCACGGCTCTGGGCAGCTTTGGCCTGCAAACAGCAAAACCTCCTCTGATGGCAACAGAATTGGGAGTCTCTTCCAAGGCTTTGCAGCTGTGGTATCCTCAAATCTGCCTGTGGATGATCGGTGTGTGCTCAGAAATTCAGTGCAGGTTTTTGGGAGAGCCGCTTTCGTTGGTGAACTTCCCCGTTGTGTTTGTGAAGGTTTGAGGGAAGGGAGAGGGGAGGGATCCCCACGTGCTCATGGCAGGGGACAGCACAGCCTTGGCTGCAGGGCTTGGTGGCTGGGACACCCTGGGAGGGGCTGACCCTCTGACCATCTCCCTGCTGTCTCCCCAGGTTTCTCCCTGTCCTCTGTGGAAGAGGAGGGCATTCGCCGGCTCTACGTGAACGGCGTCAAGGAGACGGGCCTGGCTTTCAAGAAAGGTAAAAGCCTCCCCAGAGCCCTCCCAAGTCACTCACTGTGCCATAAATACAGTACAGGCATCTCAGTGCCCCCTGGGGCTGGGATCACTGCCCCTGGTTCTGCTTGCAGCACATGGAGCAGAAGGCAGCAGGGATACCCAGGCTGCCAGCTCGGCCCAAGGCAGAGCAGGGGCAGGTTTATTGCAGCTTAGCCAGGCTGAGGCCAGCCATGCTGCTGCATTTCCCATTCACTGCCTCCCCTGCTGCAAGGCAGGCTGCTCAGGAGCTGGGCAGCTGAAAACCACCCACATTTTGAACCAGAACATGGGGACCATGAAGGGTGGGAAGATTCTCATCTCTTCATGACCCACTGGTGTATGCAGAGTCTCAGGAGCACCTTCAGAGTTCTCTTGGCGAGGGTTTATGTGGCCTTGCAGAGCTTGTTCAGCAGCTGGCCCTTGCCAAAAGCTGTTCCAAAGGCTGCTCTCCCAGGCTGCTGCATCCCTTGCCTGGTGCTGACTCTGGCACTCTGCTGAGCCAGTCCAGCTGATGGGAAACTGCCCTGGCAGTTCCTGTGACCCCAGGCTGGTGGAGCTGGTGAGTGTGGCTGGAATGGGTGGCCAAAGGGGCACAGTGGAGGCACAAACAGGAAGGAGCAATGGTGAGGGAGTGGGGACAGCCTGGAGTTGTACCCCAGCTTCAGAACCCCACGTAGGTGTGTGTTAAACATGGAAAGACCATGTTGCTCTTTCCTGTCCCTCAGCCCCACAGCATTCCCTGGTTAACAGGATGGATGTCCTGCCAAGGACTCCTGCCAGGCTGCCACAGGGAAACGAAGTCTGCGGGTTCCTGTGTGGAGCAGAGAAGTCTTAGTGAGGGTGGATGGGGGTTTGCTTCATCAGGGCTTCCCTGGTTCCCTGTTAGTTCCTGCCGGGGGAACGGTGTGAATGGATGTGTGAGCACAGAGTGCCTCCTGTGGGGCTGCAGAGCAAGCACAGGCAGGGAAAACTCCCGGGTTTGTAGCTGCTCAGAAGTGACCCCAAAGGGCACTTCTGTATGAACAGCAGCAGCAGGATATTGGGACAAGATTCCCTGAGGTACAGCGGGAAGGGAGGAAAACTCTCTGTGCCTCCCATTATTTCCATGCCTTGTCTGCATTTGACTGAGATACTTCAATCTCTCCTCCAATTAGAAGCCTTCCATTTTCTCCTGGTGATTTTTATGATTTATTTCTCCTGTTGGTCTGCCTTAGCAAGGCAGGCATTCCTCACTGGAATGGGAGCTCCTTGATTGCACTGAGACAGACGTGATGCCTTATCCCAAACAATCCAAAACAAAGACCACGAAGAGTAAATGAAGCTCCAGTGTTTGTGGTTGCAGGCCTATTAGTGTGCTACTATAATGCCACAGAAGCACTAAGTAGAATAAATTAAATAATGGGAAATGCTTGACTTGCCTTGTTTTGTCCTTCTTTCAGATAGGATTTTACAGTCCATTTACTTGGTAGCTACTCTATCTAGTTCATGTTATTCCCCCTGAAACTGCACACCACACTGGAGTTTCTGGGCACAATTACGTGCATTTAGGGAGATCTCCATTCTCCTGAGGAAGCTCTTTAGCCTCCTCCCTTCCACGTTTCTCCGTGGAATGTGGGTCAGTGCTCAGTCTCCTGGAGGATTCATCCAGGCTCTCAGGGTGTCAGGCCTCCTCCTTTGCGTGGCAGGGATGGTCACACCATTCTTTGGCTGCTGTAAATTCCAGCTCTCATCCCTGGGAACGCAGGGATGGAGCTGGGGATGGTCCAGGGCTCTCAGCACTGCTGTTCCCTGGCCCCAGGGATTGTTTGGGATTAAAGCCCTCTGCAGCTCAGGGCGGGCTGGCTGGCTGTGGGGAAGGTCAGGGTTCCCGTGTCACCTCGCAGGGCTGTCCCTCAGCAGCCCAGGGAGCAGGAGTCAGCTGCTTCCCTGCACATCCCCTGCTCCCTGGGGCACTGCTGCTATAAATAACTCCTGCAATCAGGCTGGGAAAAAGCCATGACGAGCTCAGCAAGGGCTCAGTCTGCCTTTGGAAGATCCCTGTGCTGCCATGGCATTTGGGGAGGGTTGTGTAGGGTGCAGCAGGCACAGCGGCTGTGCCCTGGGGGGAAAAGGGGATAAATTGTTGGTGGCACATTGTGAGGGACTTCCTGGGCACTCTGCTCTTCGGGTGGCACTGGAGGAGCAGCCAGACAGCAGATCCCACAAAGTCCATCCGATCTCAGTGTCGTTTGCAGCCATTAATGATCGTGTCTAGACACAGACACCCGTCAGAGCTCCTTGATGTGTGTGGGGAGCCCTTGGCCCCGCGAGTCTGACCTGTTCTCTGTGTGACAGGCCTGAAAGCCGGGGATGAAGTGGTGGAGATCAACCAGAGAGCTGCAGAGGAGCTGGACTCGGCGCTGCTGAAGGACGCCCTGGTGCAGCCCTCGCTGTGCCTCACCGTGCGCACGCACCCCGAGGAGGAGGAGGGCCAGAGGCTGTGCCAGCCGCCCCCACGGCGCCCAGAGAACCCCCCAGAGCCCGGGGATGGTGCTCTGGCCTTCTCTGGGGGCAGCCAAGGTAGGGGCTCAGGGCACAGATCACTCCTGTGTGCACACTCCGTGCTGGGAGGGAGGGGAGTCACAGCCAGAACCGGGCACACAGTCCCGTGGGCTCTGGGAGCTCTGGGGTGTCCCAGGGGTGCCCTAAAGGATGGCTGTGACACCTGTGTCATGGCCAAAGGCACTTCTCTGTGCCCACAGACAGTCACAGAACCAACTGCTCCCTTCTGGGCAGCTCAGGAGGTGCTTTATCCTCTGGATTTGCCCACAGGATCTAATGTGGCACCGGGAGGAAGAGTTAAAGCATTCCGTGTGCACTTTGGGGCACCCCTACATCAGACAGGTCTAAAACTGTTGGAGAGTGTCCAAAGGAGGGACACGAGGATGGTGAAGGGTCTGGAGGGGCCATACAAGGAGCAACTGAGGACACCTGGAATGTTCAGCTGGAGGACAGGAGACTGAGGGGAACCTCCAGAGGGACAGCTCCGATCTCTGCTCTCTGTGACAGTGACAGGGAGGGGCTGGAGCTGTGCCAGGGAGGTTTCTGTTGGATATTAGAGGGTGCTGGCACTGCCCAGGCTCCCCAGGGAATGGGCACAGCCCCAGAGCTCCGTGAGCCTTTGGACAGCGCTGCCAGGGGTGCCCAGGGTGGGATTGTTGGGGTCTGTGCAGGGCTATTAGCTGCACTGGATGATCCTTGAGGGTCCCTTCGAGCTCAGGAGGTTCTGTGGCTCTGTGATTAACCCTCTGTGGGGTCAGCCAGGAGCACAGGGGCCCAACAGTGTGTTGGATGAGATGTTTGAATAACTCACAGGGATTTTTAAACCACCTATAGATAGGGATTGACATTACAGCCTGACATACCCAGGTGATCCCAGAGCACACTGCCGTGGGCAGGGGACATTCCTACCCACCACACTGCCCTGCTCAGAGAGCCCAGCTGGCAGAAGATTCATCTGTAGCACCTGGGAATTGTTTGCCACAAGTTTGGCTTCCTGAATTTCTATGTGCTACTCCAGATTTGACACCAGACCAGGACACTGGTCGGATCTCTTCAGTTTTTTACAGTCATTTAAAATACAGTGGAATTGCCAGAATGAAGTAGTTTCTAGGTAATCAAAACTGTTCTGAGTTGAGACTGGCTTTGGGGAGTGTGACATTCATAGCAAGTGGAAAAGAGGGAGCAAGAAAAGCTTATTGCAAATCCCTCTGAAAAGCAACCTCGTGTAAGATGGGGACTAAACCTACCCAGGCAGTTAAAATTCAAGACTTTCAGGAAGCTGTCCCCTTTCAGTTTTTCATGGGAGTTTTTCCTAGTTAGGCTTTTGTGCTGGAAAATTGAGGTAGGAAAGTCTTGTACGTTTTCATAGCTGGCCACAAGATGCCCCCATACTCAAGACCAGCTCTTCACAAGGCTCTTGTCTTTGCCTGTGGTTTGTCACTGGAACCCTGAGTGCTGCATCCTTGTCGAGGCTCTGCACCCAAGAGTGTGACTGGTGATCTCCCCCACCCATTTCCCTCTGTGTTTGTAGAACAGAGTGTTTTGTTGAAGCCTGCCTTTTTCTGCTCCTGTGCTCTGTCAGGGATCCGTTACCTGAAGTGGGATCCACGTGACGTTTTAAAAAGGGATCTGTGCTTGGATTTGGGATATTGTGGTGTTACCTTCGGTTTTTGTTCTTGGCTCCACAGCTCCTTGCAGAGAGCAGTCAAGTATGAAATACCCACTGACCTATTTATCTGTGTCCTTGCTGATTGCAGGCACTTTGCTGGCCGGGCAGATCGGCTCCAGGATTTCTGCTGGATGCTTTATTTCTAGGACACAGATTGTGTGTGTGGCCCTGAGGCAGTGCAGCCCCCTCTCAGCAGGGTCACAGTGCCAGGGGGCACGCAGCACCTGTGGGCACATCCCTTCTCCAGGAATGCAGCATCTGCCTGTAGGATCATGCTGGTGTCCTCATCTTCTTCCCCAGCAATTCTTCATCAGCTGTCAAGGCCAGCAAAGGGTAGATTCTATTTTTTGTATCAGGAAAATGATATTGTTTATTTTCAGAATATGAGAGAGATGTGTTAGATTTTTTTTTTTTTAAGGAAGCTTTCCTGGTGCCTTGGTGCTCATTGGGAGGTGTGGAGGAGCAGAGCAGGGCTGTGTTTCTGGAGTGTCTGCCAGAGCTCCTGTTAAATCTGACATCTCTCACAGCTCTTTCATCATCTGGAACTCCCTTGGACATGCTGAGCTTGGGGCTGGAGCTGCACATCAGCTCTGTGGCCGTGGTTACTTCACTGTGTTTGCTTAACAGGTTGTTCTGGAAGTGACCTTGGGTTTTGTGTCTGTGACTGATGTGGGAGCTGCCATCCTGGGCACGATGGATGCTGTCCCCTTTGCAGAGCCACAAGTTCTGTTCTTTCATCTCTTTCTGCTTTTCCTGGCTCTGGGTTCTCTCCTGCTAACACAGCCTGGATAAACTGGGTTGAGGAGGATTAGCTGTGGTTCTGTCTGGGGCCCCACAGCAGGTTTTCCTTATTGCCTAAAGGGATCAGTGGGGTCTGTCTCCCCTCCCCATGAGGAGTTCTGCCTGCCCACTCTGCTCCCCTTGGCGCAGGGATAAAAGCTGGGAGCACAGCTTGGCTCTCCTCCAGACCTCAGGAAGGTATTCTGCTGTTAGAAGGGGATCTGGGCATGGGAGCAGCACCCAGGCTGGTTTGAGCTTTCCCCACAATTCACTCCTTGCAGTGTGGGGCAGAGCCTGGGAGGTTTAGGCTTTGCCTGCCCCTGTACTCGGGACACTTTCAGCATGGAGGATGAAGTGAAGCACATAAATCACCATGCAGAATGGACAAAGACTGAGAAGGAAAGTGTCCCCCTGCTTGGAATGGGTGTATGAGCCTCTTAGAGAGGAAGCACGTGGGTGTTTTAGGGAGTTTGTTATTTTGTCACTCAGAGAGCAGCCAGAGGCTGGAGTTACTAACACACAGGCTAAATCTGTGCTGTAGAACTGAAACAAACTTCAGCCACTATTTTTTATTCTGTCCGTGTCCACCACAGGCCCCCTTGGGCTGAGTAATTTGGATTTCAGACCCAGATGAGGCTGCCCTGATTCCTTCAAGGGTATTTTCACGATGCTGACAGCTGATTTCAGATCTCCTGTAGCACCGTTCTCATTCCGTGCTTGATTTAACAATTCCTGCAGCAGCCACAGGAGGGGTTTGGGATATGGATTCATTTTTCATCCCGAATTCCCCAAATTGCTGCGGTGCTGCCTCGCCCTCTGGCGGCCGCGCCGTTAGAGGACCTGCAGGAGGCAAAGCTGGTTTTCCCAATTTCCCCATGGAAACACATCCCTCATTCCCGGCATCCCGGGGGCTGGTCTTGTTCAGTGTTTCAGAGATAACCAGGGCTCTTCTGCAAGGAAGAAAACAGTACACACTCACCCGTTTTACTGCGGATTTATCGGTGAAATGTCATCCTAAATAAGAATTTAATCTGGGACCCCATTCCCTAACAGCTCTTGTCAAAAGTGGCGCATTTAATGACAGCGAGGTGTTCTGTTGTCATTCCCTGGCAGCATTTGGAACTGCCCAGACAGGTGATATTGGGGTGTTTCTGAAGCTTAGGCACACTCCAGTGCAGGATTCCTGGTTTGTATTTTGTGTCAGCAGGGTGCACACTTTGTGCTGCAGCTCAGCTGGCAGAGCTCAGCTCGGGATATTTATTCCCACGGCACTGAAAGAAATATATAAATAGTGATAAATAAATCCGTAGCCTGGCAGCAGGAAGGAGGCTTTAGGAGAGGTGCCACACGTGGTGGGAGTCTCATTAAAACCTTGAGTTACACCAGCCCTGCAAACTGGAAGCAGCAGCCGTGGGAAGTTCTGGCCGAGTGCTGGGCTGGTGCTGAAGCTTTCCATGATTCTCCAGGCCTTGAAGGCCCAGCAGCTTTGCTCCAGTGATGGAAGACTTCCTTCTATTGTGCTGGTTGTAGCCACGAGTGGGAGTTATTTAATGGGCTTTGGTCACAGGTATGACACTGCTGGGGCAGCCAGGGGCTCCTGTGACCTCCCTCTGTGCTGGGACCACAGGGATTTGAGCCCCTTTTCCTGCTGCTTTTTTTGGATTTCCCCTTCTCATTCCTCAACGTCCCGTGAAGGCAGCACATGGCAGTGGGCAGGAAGCAGGACAGCAGCACGTTCTCCTGGCAGAGCTAAATCAGGGCTGCCAGGGCAGAAAGCAGGTGATGGAACGGTCCTGACAGAAGTGGGACGGGAGCTGGCAGGTATTAACGGGCAGGAACGTGCAGCTTTATTGCCCTGAGTGCCTTTAACCAGCAGCACACAAACCTGCCCACGTCCCTGCTGGCCAGAGACAGCAGGAACAGCCCGAGCACACGTGCTGGGTGTCTGCTGCAGTGAAAGGTTCCTGTCTGCTGGCTAAAAGTGCAGGAAACAGGTTTGATGGGGCCTTGACATGCAGGAAAAGAAGAAGGGGTGGCTTAGAGGCAATATGAACAAATATCATTGCCTTGGTTTGGGGTGAGAAACAGCTGCAAGGTGCATTTCGCACGGCTGGAGGGGGGAAATGAATGGCAGTGGAAAAACACGGCCTGCCCCACACAAATTAAGGCACACAGCACTTCTTTGCTCTGGTTTTTTTAAATGGACACCTGGAGAATTCTTTTGTGCATGTTAATAGGGAGAGCAGAAAGCTGATAGTGAGATCTGATAAAATCCGGGCAAGGCTCAGAAAACTGAACTTCTTACAGGAAAAACACTTCTTCAAACAGATTCTGGGTTGCCAAACAGCCCCTCCAGGCACTTCTTTTCCCAAGGGAAACCCTCTCTCTTCAGAAGAGGGGCCTGAGTTCTGAGCTACCTTTTATGTTCTTTCCATTTCATCAGTGCCCACTTTGACTCCTTCCCAGTGTGCAGAGTATGTTCTGAAGTTATTTCCAGATTTCTGAATTCTGGCTTTTCCAGGTTATCTCTGGACAGAACAAAGTGGGAGGTCTTGCCCAGTCGTGCAAATTATTTTTAACAATGGGGTCTAAAAGCTTGCAGGAATAGCAGCTGAGCTTTGGGTCCTGACTCATAAAAACGTCTGACACTGGGTTTGTTTCCTCAGCCAAGTGAGTGTCAGGCTGGAGATGCAGGCAGTGGAATCCCCGTGTCCCACGTGAGCCAGGCTGGCTGGCCAGCACCAGCACACCACAGTTTCCACGTGAAACCCCCGGGGTGGGAAGGTCCTTGGCCCTGCTCACCAGCCAGGCAGCAAATGCTGGCTGTCAGATTTTCAGTGTGACATTTCAGCCTTCTCTCTGAACGTGCACTTTGCCAGTGAAGTGATGTCTGCTCGTGACCTGTTTGTTTTTACCTCTGTCCTTAAACCCGTGCTGCAAACCCTCCTGGGAGGTCATCCAGTGCCTCTGGCACAATCTCGTGTTGGAATGTGCTCGTGTTCCATGGGAGCTGCAGCAGGTTCTGTGGGTTTTGGGTGATCCTGGCCGTGTTCTCACCCCGTGTCACTCCCTGCAGGGCTCTCCCTGTGCAGTGACGCCGACAGCTCTGCCGAGGCCGCCCCGGAGGAGGCGGAGGCGCAGGACCTGGAGTCGTCGGACGAGGCCGAGAAGATGAGCAAGGTGAGGAGGCTCAATGTGCACCTGACAGGGAGGGCAGCCAGACCAGAGCTCCTTTCCTGGGTTTGCTTTGTGTTTGTGGATGATCCTGGGTGGAACAGGGCATGGCTTTGGTCACCCGCTGCCTCTCCAGCAAGATTTGTGCCCTTTTTCCAGGGTGGGTTCACATCTTTGGTACCGTGGGATGCTCCCTACACAGTTTGTGAAGGGGCTGCTTTATCACCTCCATCCCCAGAGCAGCTCCACTGAACCATGTGGATTATAAGGATTTCTTACTCTTTCTTGATTGCTAGGCTTAGGACTCATGTATTAAAATGTATTTCCTTAAAGCAGCAGCATCACTCACGTTCGGGTTCCTGACTGCAAACTAATCATGGCCAATCCGCCTCAAACTGTAGCAAAACTCTCCAGTGAGAGCTGAGAGCTCGTGCAAATGGTGCTAATTGCCATCGATTAAGGGACAGTGGTTAGTGGTGACACTGGGTGATGATTGGTGGCTTCTGAGGCACCATCCAGCAAGATGATCTTGATTGCTTTGGGGTATTTGTGATATAGGTGGATGCTGAGAGTTTGCAGCTATTTTTCTTCACAGTTAATGATCTGATGAGAACGAGATCTGTTTGTTGGGGTTTTCTCTCCTGCTTTAACCAAGCTGTGTGGTAGTGAGCTCTGGGCTGGTCCCTTGCTGCTCTGCTGCAGAGAAAGGAAGGAAAAGACCTTGGCCTCTCGTTTCCTGATCCCTTGTGTCACTCTGGCCTGGAGTTCTGTCCTTGACAGCCAGACAGTGGAAGTCAGATAATGGGCAAAGATGAAATGCTCTCAGAGAGGGTGATTACTCGTACAGTTTGTTTCCAGGTTTTATTGGGGAGCTTTTTCTTGTAAGTACAAATAATTTCTTCTTCAGTCAGTGGACGTGTTTGTTGATACTTTGGGAGTTTTAACTGTAAATTTCTTCTTTAGTAAGTGGAGATGTTTGTTGATACTTCGGGAGTTTTAACTGTAAATTTCCTCTTTAGTAAGTGGAGATGTTTGTTGATACTTCGGGAGTTTTAACTGTAAATTTCCTCTTTAGTAAGTGGAGGTGTTTGTTGATATTTTGGGATCTCTGACTGTAAATATGTGGGATTTTCATACGCTCTGAGCAGCGCCTGTTCTGTCAAAGGAAGCTGTGGCAGGGCAGCGAGCACAGCGTGTGGCTGCTGGGGAATCAGGGCTCTCCATGGGTTTTCCAGGGCTTGCTTTTCCCAGGCTGGGGCGTTTTGCCCCTTGTCTGGTGGATGCTCAGAGCTGTAATTGCCCGCAGAAGGCGTAAGGATTACCCGATTAGCTCTGCGGCTCAGCAGATTTAGTCAAACTGAGAAATGGGTGTTAGCAGCTTTAATGCTTAATATTCCATCCTGGAGGAGTAACTCCCAGCTCCAAGGAGCCCTGGTTTCCAGCGGGAGGAGCTTCTGCCTGTCTGCAGTGAAGTGTTGGCATCACTGAGTGTTTCCTTTTGGGATACAGAAATATGTCTCTGTATTTGTGTGGGGTGAAGGGGAGTGAGGCTTCTCTTTTTCTTTTTTTTTTTTCCTGTTTCAGGCTGCTTGAAATGTTCTCCCACAAATAAAGGACACAAGTAGCTGTGGAATATATCTAACCACCTCAGTTTGGCAGTCTCAGGGGTGCTGCTGTCCCTGCTCTGTACTCAGTGCCTTCCTTGCTGACTGTAGAAACCCCCAAATTGTTCTGCAACACCTGTAGAAAATTCCAGTATATGGTAGGGGGGAAGAAAAAAAGCTCAGCTGAGGGTTTTCATAATCCCTTGGCTTTTCTGAAAGCTGATGTGCATGGGAAGGAAGCATTCTTGCAGTGGGGAGTCACGTGGCAAGGAGAAAAATGAAGGTGTTTTCCTGTCCATGCACTCCCACACCTTTCCCTGCTCCCGGGATTATGGCCCAGCAGATTAAGGTGGTGTCCTCAGGGCTGTTTCACAGGGGTTAGTTATTTCTGTACGGGCAAGGGGGAGGCTCTGCCCTCCTGCCAGGCTCCCCTTTATCCCATCCATCCCCTCTATCCCATCCTCAGCTCCCAGCCGTGGATGGTGGAGCCTCAGGGAAGACATCCCTTTTTGTCTGCCCTTTTGGCTACAGCAGGGCAGGAGCACTCCCATCCATTCACTGCTGCTCAGCAGGGGGATGTTCCCATTTTTCCAGCATCACAGCTCCCCTCCCTCCAGCACAGGGGCAGCGTTAGGGGCTGGAGATGCCAAAATAGCCCCTGGGGTGTCTTGTGCCGGTCCTGGGGCAGGGCTCTGTCCATGCCCAGGGAGCACTGCACACAGGGACAGCTCCCAGCCTCCCCAGGAAGCTCCCTGGCTCTCCAGGCAGCAAAGAGATGCCAGGGCAGCATTAATGATTCATGGCCAGAGGAGAGGAGCGAGGCGCTCGCAGCCCGTGTTCGTCTGCTCTCGTAGCACAGGCTTTGTGTGAGGTAAGAGGGGGAAATCCCACCAAAAGCTGGCCTTGGTCCCTTCTGCCTTTGCCAGGCAGGTGCAGGGGGCTGTGTGACACTGTGGGAGGCACTGGGATGTGTCCTCTCTCCTCTTTCTCCTCTGTCCCTTCCCCCAGCCCGGCGTGTGTGGGTGTGTGTTTCCTTAGGAGTGCTGCTTTTGCTTCTTAATCTGCAGAAGCCTCCAAGCTGTGGTGGTGCTGAAGGATTTGGAGGTGCAGCAGGAGCTCTGAGGATTCCTCCCTTTTCTGAGGAGCTTGTGTTCTGTATATCCTAAAGGCCTGATACTGCAGAGCTTTGCTCTCCATCGCTGTTGTCAGAGTAATGGTTCCATTCCACAGAATAAGGGAAGATGAGGTGTCTGTGGCTGTTCTGGTACAATACTGGGAGCCCTTCCCCGAGGTGGGCTGAGGTGTCAGTGCTGTGGGATGGTTGCTGTTCTCTGGCCTCAGTCCCTATCTGATTTCACCCTCTTATCTCTTGGGGTGACATCGGTGTGAAGGGTGGCGAGCAAGGCGCTTTCCAGGTGCAGCCCTTTTCCTTCAGCCACGCAACTGGCCCTGCCCGGGGTTTTCTACAAGGTGTTTTTGCTCTGGGGGGGACTTCTGGCTTTCCTTTCTGTCCCTGTTTCATGTAGGAGGCAAGGGGAGGAGAAAGCTGGGAGGGAGAAGAGTGGAGGAAAGGAAAACCTGCTCTCTGCCACCTTTTCGGGCTTGTTTTCATCTAGCACCGAATTTCATGCTGTGTATGAAATGGGGGGCATGTCCTTCTGTTAGCCTCTGTTCAACAACATCAGAAACATTTCACACCACAGTCATTTCTGCAATGGTTACTTGCCCCTGTGGTGACCTGGTTATTTTGGCTTTTCCAATATTTAGGTTCCAAGGGGGCACCCCAAAAACTGAGTATGTGGGTTCCTGCCTTTGCAGCTTGCCAAAGGCTAAAATAGGTGCTGTATTGAGTCTCAAAATCAGTCCTGATGTATTTTCTTTTCCTGACCGTGGTCCTTAGAGTTTAATTGGGGATGTGTTGGAAGAAGTGTCAGCAGTTCGAATGACTGCAGGGCGCCGTGTTCTCCCTGTTCCTAATTGCAGCCGTGTGCCTGTGGCAGGGAAGGCCAATTACCTGGCAGCAGCGGGCCTGGGGGAGCGTGCTTGATGGCTCTGTGTGTGCGCGCCTGTGCCACTTGGAGGGATTTTTTCCAAGAAAAGTAGGTCGGCTGCTCTCTGCAGCATTACTCGAGACCAGCGTAAGTCTCCAAACCTTCAGTGTGTTGCAGGAGATGTGAAAGGATTAAAAGGGGGATTTGCGGGGTCGGTTTCCCAGCGGCAGAAGCGGCTCTTTTTAAGTTCCTTTCATTGTGCGCCGCGTCCCTTGCGCTGTTTGGTATTCCCGGGCTCCGCTCAGCCACAGGCAGCGCACAGCGAATATTCCCGATATTCCGGAGCTGCCTCCCACGGCAGCACCCGGCTCTGGCCTCGCCCGGCTCGGAATCCCGCGGATGCGGTGAGCAGATGGCACGGGAGGGGAGGTGGGCACTGCCCCGCTCACACCCGCGGGGAGCAGCCTGGGGTACCTGGGAGGAGCTGGGGGAGCAGTTTGGGGT
>VXBN01000005.1:0-14317 GCA_013397395.1 Sinosuthora webbiana | reverse complement strand
GCCTGGGAGGAGCAGGGGGACACCCCAAGGTGCCTGGGAGGAGCAGAGAGAAGCTCGGGGTGCCTGGGAGGAGCAGGGGGACACCCCAAGGTGCCTGGGAGGAGCAGAGAGAAGCTCGGGGTGCCTGGGAGGAGCAGGGGGACACCCCAAGGTGCCTGGGAGGAGCAGAGAGAAGCGCGGGGTGCCTGGGAGGAGCAGTCTGAGGTGCCTGGGAGGAGCAGGGGGACACCCCAAGGTGCCTGGGAGGAGCAGTCTGAGGCGCCTGGGAGGAGCGGGGGGATACCCCAGGTTCTCTGGGAGGGGCGGGGAGCCGCCCGGAGCCCCGGGATGTGCAGCCCCGGGGCCGCGCTGCCCGCCCGCTGACAGCCCCGCCGCCGCTCCGGCGATGTCGGCGCTCTGGAGGGGGAACCGAAAGCTGCGGAGCGAGAGCGCGGGCAGGGACGGCGACTCCCTGTTCCGAATGCTGTACCTGGTGAGCAGAGCCGGCGCTCAGGGGCTGGCCGTGCTGGGTAATGGGCAGGTTCCGAGCTCCGGCTGAGCTGGGGGCCGTGCGCCCCGCGGAGGCTCTTTGTCGCGGCGCTGGGAGGAAGGATGCAGTTAGCCGGGCTTTGTTTGGGCGGGGAGTGCGCTGCCCGGAGGGCGCCGTGCTGCTCAGGGCGAGCTGCCTGATGCCCGGCCACCCGCATGGCTTTGCGTGGCAGGGAAATGGCTTTCGACAGCCACAGCTCCTCGCCGTGGGCAGCAGCCCCGCGGTTGTGAATGTCCTTGGTGCTCCTCCATGGGGAGGATGTGAGCTGGGCTCCTCTGCTGAGCCCCTTCCCCAGGAGGGGTGAATGTTGGTGAACTCCAGGTCCAGTTGTGGCAGCCCGCGGTCATTTTCAGCTTGCTTGAAGGGATTGCCTGCGGGATTGTGCCTCAAGTGTCAGTGCTGTAATTCTCACAGAGAAATCCTGGTTTAGTGCTGTCATTGTCACTGCTGGCAGAGCTGGTGCAGGGAGATAAAAGGATCTGTTTCTCTTCCACACCTTCCCTACTCTATCCACTTTCTCTGGGAAAATGGGGACAGAGGGGTTTTCATGAAATCTGCTTGAGAGTTTTCACCAAAATAGCTATGCCCTGGAGCCCCCCGTGTGCAATGTGTGTCTGCTTTGTGTCTGGAAATGGATTTTTTAAAGGGAATACCGGGTAGACAGGGTTGTGGTGGGAATGAAGCACAGCAGTTGTTGCAGGTGGAGTCATGCATTTCAGTTCTAGGAGAGAAACAGCAATGTTTTTATTGATATGGACTGATAAGGTAACCAAGTTTGCTGGTCAGTGTGATGGTGGTTTAGCAAGGCTTGATGCTGAGGCTCCTTGGTTGTTTACTGCAGCCTCCCATTGAGGGCTGAGGGTCAGAAAGGACCCTCTGAACTGCTGAACTCAGAGGGGTTTAGGTGCAGCTGGATTGTCTCCAGTCCAGACTTGGTCAGTGGTTTATGTCTGAAGGATTATATTTAATAATTATTATTAAGCCAATGTTTCATATCCCTTGGCAAAGACTACAAAGTTCTAGTCACTTCCCAGGGCTCTGTGGTGGGCAGGAGCCCTGAGCCTTGAGGAGACCCCTTGGGACCCCTTCCTGCTCAGGTGTGGTCACACAGCACAGCTGTTCCGTGGACAAGCACGAGAACAGGACTGTGTCCCAGGGTGTGGGGGGTGTGGTGTCAGGAGATGTGGGGCAGGGCAGTGGGAAGGCAGCCTGGCCGTGGCTGCAGCCCTGGAGCGGTTTATTGAGTGTGCACAAGTGGAGATAAGGCTTTGGGAAGTCCTCCACACTTCCTTCCTGCCATATGGGTGTAGCTGCTCCTGCTGGGGCACACCACATGCCTGTGGGAGTTATTTCAACCTCAGTGCTGAGCTGGTGTTTCACACCCCGAGCAGATTTTCGCTCTCTCTTTCTGGGTGACCCATCTTTCCCTGCAGGAGCGTGCTCAGGGTGGGAGCATCTGCAGGGTGGCAGGCAGGAACTGCTTAAAACTCTCGGTTTATTTTGGGGTGTGATTCTAGATTGTGTTTTAGGCATTAGAACTGGGTTTATTTGTACATTTGCATCTCGAAGCAAAACACCACTGGACACGTCTGCCTCAAGTAGTGCTGACAAAGCCAATCCCTGCCTGTGCTGGGATTATTGTATCTGGGCTTCAGTTCTCTGGGCCTTCCCAGCAGAGCCAGGAGGTTTGGGAAGGTGTTTCAAAGGCTTTCACCTACTGCCCCTGGTGGATTTGGGGCTGTTGGGATCAAGGTCACAACTGCTGAAATCTGATGCAGATCATATCTAATCTAAAGGTTTGGGTGTGCTTCAGACTTAAAAGCACAGCGAGTATGGGTAGAACCTTGCTGAAAAATAACAGGAATTATTGAGTAATTAACACTAATGAATCTCAAATCTCAGTGAACGCCAGGAGCAGAGTGAGTTGGAGATGGACTGCTCCAACTCACTGCTTCCTCCTGCCCTCAACTTGCAATATTTCTGCTTTCTTCCACGTCTGAGTTAAACCTCAGCAATGGCAGGTGAATATTTCCCCCGTAATGAAGTGTGTCCAAAAGGCATTTTTGTACAGACAGCCAGTCACAATGAGTTCCTGGCTTACTCCTGTGTCCTGAAGAAAATGATCCTTTGTGTAATGAGCATCTTTGCTCGTGTGCTGTGCAGTGGGACCTCAGGGGAGCATTTCAGCCCTGAGAGACCTCTAAGGGAAGGGGGTGGGAATCCTTCCTTGTCCTAACGTGGATTGTAGGTGCATGGAGAGGAAACAGCTCTGCGTGAGCAGACTGCCTGGTTTAGAAAACGTGGAGATCACAACTTCCAGTGGGTGGGAGTGAAGTGGTGTCCCAGGGGCAGAGCTTTGTCTCCAAACTGCAAGGTGGGGATGGGCTTTATTTTCTCTCTCTTTTTTTTTTTCCCTCCTCTGCTCTCTGTGTGTTTCTCTGGTTGAACAGACTGATTTTGGGTCAGTTGCCAAATCCCCACCTTGTCCCCAGCCCAGAGCACTGAGTGCCACATCCAGGAATTCCTTGGACACCTCCAGGGATGGGCACTCCAAACCTCCCTGGGCAGCCCCTGCCCGTGCCTGCCCACCCTTTTCCATGGAGAAATTCCTGAACTAGGGGGCTGTAAGAGGCGGTGCTGGGAAATCCCTGAGCCTGGATTGAGATCCCCTGGCAGGATTATCAGGTGTGGTCACTGGAGCAGCCCTTTTCCCTCCAGGTCTCTGGGAGGGATGGAGACAGCCCACGGCTGCCTCGGCAATCCCGGAAGCCTGGGGCTGTCGTCACTGACACCAGAGACTATTCCTGCTCCAAACTCTTCAGGGTAATGAAAGATGTGAGGAAATGATCTAACACGAGGGGGTGAAGTGAGGATAACTGCCTTTTTATATAGGCAGCTGATTAAATATTAAAGCAAGCAGCGAGATGGAGCAGCCCTGGGAGGCGGCACTTACGGGGAAGAAGTTCACCCTGCCAGGCACATTTCCAGACACAGCCTGGGGATGGAGCTGCTTTCCCAAAGGGCTTGTGCCTGGAGCCTGCAGGGCCTTTAGCTGGGCAGCTCTGCTTCCCCAAAGCCCAGTGTGAGTGGTTTCTGCAGAGCTGTGCACAGCACTGCTGCAGCCCGCCTGGGGAACTGCCAGGGGGCTGGGCTCTGTGTTCTGTTTGCACAGGCGTTTTTGGTTCCCAATTCTTGGGGCTCTCTGTGTCAATCTTAAGTGCTGGATGAGCCTGTTTTAATTAAAATTCACGTGTCTGAAACCAGGAATGGAGTTGAACAGCATTTCAGTTGAGTTCTGCAACTCTTTGTTGTTTTTTTTTCCCCCTTTATTCCCCAGTCACAGAGAGACAGGATAGACACTTGGTGCTGCCTGTTGAAAAGTCCCCAAGCTGCAGCTCCTTCCTCAGCCCCCTGCTTCTTCCTCTGGCTCTGACTTCCAATATTACCACTGCTCTCTCCTCTCCCTTCTCTCCCAAGAGCACAGAGCAGGTCGCAGCTTTCTGTCGCAGCCTGCATGAAATGAACCCCTCTGACTGCAGTGCTCCCCCCCAGGACTGTGCAGGGCCCCAGCTGAGCACCATGAGGCAGCTCACGGACGCTGACAAGCTGAGGAAGGTCATCTGTGAGCTCCTGGAGACCGAGCGCACCTACGTCAAGGTGAGGGGCCGTCTCCTCTCCTTTCTCCTCTGCTGCTTCGGGGCCCTCTCTGCTGAACTTGCATTCAGGTCTGCACTCTGGGCCTGAAATATAACCTAGCCCGCTGAAAGGAGGCATTTCCAAATGGCTCTTTTCGTTCTGAGGTGGCTTAGCTGGAGTGCAGTTAGTGCTCGCTGAGATCCAGCGTTGATTTTGTAGCTGGGAACGTGTAAATGTTTCCTTTTCCTGTCTGGAATGGTGTGAGATGCGGCTAGTTCGTGTTGTGTGTGAAAAGGAAAAATTCTCAGATTGTTTTTGGAGGATTTTTAAGTTAAAGTCCTTAAAATGTGAGGATTTTTGGAAAAATTCTCGGATTATTGTGGATAGTTACTGTAAATATCCAGAGGCAGTCTGAGGGACCAATGTGGGAATCTTTTCCTGATTTTTTAGGACTTAAACTGTCTGATGGAGAGATACCTGAAGCCTCTACAAAAAGAAACCTTCCTCACACCAGATGAGGTACGTTGATCTTTGCTTGTCTTTTTTTGCCAGAGAGCTTCTGCCTGCCCCTCCACTCTGCCCACCCAGCTGGGCTTGTGTATCTGAAATGAATTCCACTGAATTCCAGTTCCTTTCAAATAATGGATTGAGTAGAGCATCGAGGTGCTGCTCAGTAATGTCTGCAGCTCGTTTTTTCCTGACATCACGTTGATTGTACAGCTGGTCTGAGAATTGCTGCAGGTCTAGAAAACACAGTTTAGCCTCAAAGTGATATTTTCAGCATTCTGCTTTTTTTTTTTTTCTCCCTTTATTAGCTGGATGTTCTCTTTGGGAATCTGACTGAAATGGTAGCGTTCCAGGTAGAGTTCTTGAAAACTCTGGAAGATGGAGTAAGGCTGGTTCCAGACCTGGAAAAGCTGGAAAAGGTTGAGCAATTCAAGGTAATAATTGTTTACTTTCACTTATGAAAAACACATGATTTGCATTGTCTCATTGTTTAAATTTTGAGGAGACCTTTAAGTCTTCGTTGTATTTTTCTGACTGTTGCCACTGTTCATGTAAAAACCTGCATCTGCTTCCATTTAAGATGAATTTTCAACTGATGCTGGTGCTGCTGAAAATTTATCCTGCTGCAATTGTAGTTTATGCTACATTTAGCCATATAGAGCACCAGAAACCATGTGCTTTTTGGTTCTATTCTTGCCCTTCTGCCAGATTTCTTGCCTTGAGCTGTCAGGAAATGCTAGAAATGGAAAGTTACATAAAACCTTCGTCCTGACAAGTCTCATGTTCAGGAGCCCTCTGGGGCTACAGATCGGAACAATACACGGAATTTTGTCTTTCCACTTCCACTCCGTGGTGGCAGATACTTCTGCCTTCCAGCAGGTGTGCATCTTCACAGGTAGAAACGTAACCTGCAGCTCTGTGAGCTTCATTTAAAACCCAGGGAAGCGTGGGAACACATTGCATTTTGTGTCTAACGCAGTGGTGCTGGTAGTGGAGGCATGGCAGGGAGGTGACACAATGTTTTTTCTTTGGGGAATTCCACTCTGGCTCTGAGCACCACTCACCTTGGCAAAGGACAGGATAAATAACAACAACAACACCAATAGTTCCTCTGGCCCCTGTGTGCTCTAAGCTGGAAGAGAGGAGTGCCAGTGAAGGGTCCTTCCAGAGAAAACTCCATCTCCTGAGTGCTGCTGCTTCCAGCTCTTCCCAGAGAAGCTGCACCAGGCTCCCTTTCGGTTCTGCCCCTGGGCCCTGTGTGAAAGCAGCTGGGTGTGAACTGTGGGGCTCTGTGGTTTCAGTTCTGCACTTTGCTTCCCCCTCTCCCAGTGGCTGTCCCCAGGCTGCCCACGTGTGTCTCAGCCCCTCAGGGCGTGCTGTCTGCTTCCCAGGACGTGTTGGGATTGTGGCTGACCCTGAACACCGCCCCATTTCCGAGCTGTGAGGGACGAGTGTTGCCTGCAGCTCCTCAGTGCCCTGATCCTCTGCAGGGTCAGACACCTCCAGTGCTCTCTGTGGCCTCTGGCCAGGGCTGAGGTCACTGAGGTTTTAAGTGCAGCTCTGGAGCTGGGAGCCCAGTCCCTGTGGAGTTAGTGCTGCCTCCAGGATGGGACTGGGCTGATGATGCTAAAACTGTCCTGTCCTCCAAGAGCTGGGCAGGAGCTCCAGATGACCTGGCTGAAGGCAGAGTAACTAAATGTTGCCTTTTACTGATGCTTTTTCCTCTTTGAATCCCAGAAAGTGCTGTTCTCCCTGGGTGGATCCTTCCTGTACTACGCTGACAGGTTCAAGCTGTACAGTGCCTTCTGTGCCAGCCACACAAAAGTCCCCAAAGTCCTGGTCAAAGGTAAGAGCCCCTCCCAGAGCTCTCACAGCCACATGTTGGCCGTGGTCAGCACACCCCAAAGCTCTCAGGGCAGGATGGGGGCACACAGGTGCCTGGCTGCTCTCCAGGAGCCTTTGGAGTAGGGAGTGAAGTCTGGAGAGGCTCTGTGCTGTGGGGTTGTGGGACCAGCCCCTGGTGACCCCTGAGCAGCTCATTGCAGCCCCTGGCTCACCCTGCTCGCAGTTCTTCTCTCCCCACAGTTTGGTTATTCTCCCTTGCTGTGTTCAGTCACGTGGGAAGGTTTCCTGAGTGGAATCACATCGTGGCCCTGTGCTGATGGCTCACTGTGTGCTCTGCAACCAGGAGTGCTGGCTCTGGAGTGGCCTCTGCATCCTCCTGGAGTTTGTGGCAGCAATCCTTGCTGGTGGCAGTCCCATGGAAGCCCCAGCCAAAGTGGTGGAGCACTGGCAGCCAGGAGGAGAGGATCAACCTGGGAGAATGTTTTATGGGAGCTGGGGAAATATTTTAGCCCTCTCTCCTTCCTCTTGCCTTCGTTCCAATTTGCCTGAGAAGTTTCCATGTGAGAACTCCCAGCAGGGCTTGGCTTGCTGAGCTGGAGATAAAAGCCCTGTGCTCTGGCTCCTGGGCCAGCTTGCCTCCCAGGGATGTTTTCCCCTGTGGAAGTGTAAATCTCCTGGAGTCACCAGCGCTTCGTGCAGTTCCTTTTTGGCCAAGATATTAAACAAACAAATGGTTCCAGTTGTAGCAGCAGTGCCAGGGAGGGAGGAACTCTTGTTTTTCAAACATCTCGATGTCTGATTTTCAGCATTCTGCTTTTTGTTTTGTTTTGTTTCTTGGTTGGTTTGGAGGTTGTGGGTTTTAGTTGTTTTTTTTTTTATTTTTTTTCTGTACACTTTTCCTTTTTTTTCATTTCAGCTTGTAAACTTTTATTCCCTGTGCTGCAAAGAATACTTGGCAGCTCTGTGGAATACATAAATAAATGATTTGTTGCTAGTCACATCCATGCTTTCTTTTGGCATTACTCTATTGGACCCTAATGTTAAAGCTGTAGACTAGGTAGATCTGGTTATTCTGCTTTTCTTTCCACTGCTGACTCTATTTATAAGTGAGAAAATGTTGTGCTTGAATTATGGCATAAACTGAACTTAAAATCCTATTCCCGAGATAAATCTCTTCAAAAGCCTGGGAGTGCATTTCAGGTGTCACTTGGTGTCCTCAGCTGAGGTGCAGGTGGCTTTTGCACTTGAAACTCGAGTTGCTTTATGGAAATCAGGTGACTGCCTGCAAAAAAACCCCCAACCCCGGCAGGGGACATGACTCCAATAAAAGCAATTGTGTGGAATTGCTCCTGCACTGAATAATTTGTATGTCTATAAATACCACCTCCTCCTTCCCTCCCTCCTTATGCTCCAGTGGAGGGAGCAGCAGAGAAAATGGCAATTCTATAAATGCACAGCAGTCAGGTAGAAAAGATGATGGCAATCAGGTGTCCAGTCTGCCCGTGCTCCCAAAATCTGGTGCATTAGCCTCAGTTTGCTGCTCCTGCTTCTCCCCAGCTCCGGATGGTTGTGGTGACTCAGTGCTGCATTTTTAAGGTTTAATGAGGTAACAAGAACCAGACTTGCCAATGCTGTGGGTGCACCATGGCTTAGAAGCAGTGACTTCTCACAAAAGGCCAAATTTGAGACTTTGCTTAGAGGGAACAGATGATTAAAACAGTTTGTGCTGCTCTAAAATAGTTGCCAGGCCAGAAGAACTTATGGTGTCTGCAGCTCCAATCTCTGCTCCCTGGGACAGGGACAGCACCCAGGGCATGGCTGGAGCTGGCCCAGGGGAGGGTTAGGTTGGGTTTAGGAAAAGGTTCTTCCCCCAGAGGGTGCTGGGCACTGCCCAGGGAATGGGCACAGCCCCAGAGCTCCAGGAGGGTTTGGACAGTGCTGCCGGGGGGGCCCAGGGTGGGATTGTTGGGGGTGTCTGTGCAGGGTGGGATTGTTGGGGTGTCTTGTGCAGGGTGGGATTGTTGGGAGTGTCTGTGCAGGGTGGGATTGTTGGGGTGTCTTGTGCAGGTCCAGGAGCTGCACTAGATGATCCCTGTGGGGCCCTTCCCACTCAGGAAATTCGATCATGGATAGTGAAAGTAAAAATTGCCCGTGCTGGAGGTGGATGCCTGCTGTGAAATCCTAAATAGCACATCCAGGGAGAGTGTCAGTGACTCAAATCCTGGAGGGCGGAAATCTAATTCTGCAGGCCCAAGAAATCTGCACTTCCTTCCAAAATGTCTCTGGATAAACCAATTTAGACCTGGAGAAGTTGCTTTCTCAGGGCAGCAGGGATGATTTCTCATTGATCCCCTGGCTTCTTTGAACCTTGCAGCCAAGACAGACACTGCTTTCAAGGCGTTCCTGGATGCCCAGAACCCGCGGCGGCAGCACTCGTCCACCCTGGAGTCTTACCTCATCAAACCCATCCAGAGGATACTCAAATATCCCCTCCTGCTCAAGGAGCTCTTTGCTCTCACTGACGTGGACAGTGAGGAGCATTATCACCTTGATGGTAAGGACTTGACCCCGCTGGTCTCTGGTTCATGTCTTCTCTTGAACCTCCTCCCCTCCCTCCCTCCCTCTCAGAGGGTTAAAATCCCCTTTCCTCATCCCCTGTCTCTCTTCCAGTGGCCATCAAAACAATGAACAAAGTTGCCAGCCACATCAATGAAATGCAGAAAATCCATGAAGAATATGGGGCAGTGTTTGACCAGCTCATAGCAGAACAAACAGGGGAGAAAAAAGAGGTAAAAATCACATCTAGAGAGGAAAGGGCTCTTACTGTGGTGCCAGTATTTACCTTTCCTGCTGTGCCATTAAAGTAGATCCTGGTGCAAACAGCTAAATCCCAGCTCAGTTCAAGACCTGAACTGCATTGAGACTTCACTGTGGGGAGGGTGGAAGGATGGGGTTACATCCCCCTGAGCTGGGGATGCCCCTCACTTTGTCCCTCTGGGGGACCATAAGGACAAAGGTCTGCGTGCTGCATCTCCCAGCAGTTTTGGGAGCTCCTTTCTTAGTCCCTTCCCAGCAGTGTGGTGTCCACAGAGGAGCCCCATGGCAAAGTCAAGAGCCACAGCAGCTGTGGGGAGGGGGTGCTTTGACCACTGCACTTGATGCAGTCTCTAAACTTTACCCCAAACTAAATATGTGCTTAAATATTCCAACAAAAGACAAAGAAACTGGTAGGGATAAAAATGGACAAAGGGGAACAAAAGGCAAAGAGAACACCTGGTTTTGACCCTGACTTCCAAGAGCTGAGGGTAAGCTAACTTACCCTAATTTATGCTCATTAATTGGTGGTTTACATGCATCTGTTTGCAGTCAGCTGATGAAATACTCCAGGAGTTTGCTGGGGGGAGTTTTGTTCAGGACTAGACTTCATGTGAGTTTTCTTGAGCTGAAAACTCACCTCAGACTCCTTGAGCTGACGGAAACCTTGGTGGTTGGTGTTGGCAGGTGGCCGACCTTTCCATGGGGGACCTGCTCTTGCATAACACAGTGATCTGGCTGAACCCTCCTGCTTCCCTGGGCAAGTGGAAGAAGGAACCTGAGCTGGCAGCGTTCGGTTTGTATCCCAGGACTTTTATTTCACATGCCTTCAGGCATATATTGAATGCCTAACATGGTGCCCGAGCAGACATTGAGAGTAACTGAGCATGGCCTTCCCCAGGGCTGGGACTCAAACATGGCCTTGTTTGATGGGCTCCATCTCTGGGGACATCCCAAATTCCAGAATTCTGTGTCACCTGCTCCAGGGGACCCTGCCTTGGTAGGGGGGTTGGACTGGGTGATCTCCAGAGGTCCCTTCCAAGCCCAGTTGTCCCAGGATTCTGTGATTCTGTGACTCCATAGCTTTTGTCTGTGACTTTCTCCTCCAGTGTTCAAAACTGCCGTGGTCCTCGTGTACAAGGATGGCTCCAAACAGAAGAAGAAACTCGTAAGTGTGTGGGATTGTTTGGACGATGAATTCCCTGCAGTGGGGTGGATTGTCCTGGGTGAAGATGGCACTGGAGCGTGTGTCTTGGCTTAGATTCTTTGGTCAGTGTGTGTGAGTGTCTGAGAGCTAATTAATGTCTGTCACCTCACACAGTGCCCTGGGTGCTGTGTGCCACCAAGCCAGTGCTGCCTGCTCTCAGATACATCATGAGTGGCTCAGGGATCCCACTGGAGTTTGGGATTCCAGGTTAAAGCTGAGCTTGAGAGTGCTCCAATGGGGCACAGTCTATAGTGATGTAGGGGAACCAGTGATCCCTATCCATGGCATAAACCAGGGAGGGATTTGATGTGCCTCATGGGGAAAGGCAGCTGGCACAGGTGACTTCAGCGTGAAAAGCAAAACTCCAGTGTGTGTGTGTGCCCCCAGGGCTGGGCTGGGTGACTTTGGAGGGCGTTTCTAAGAGCTGATGGGCCCTCGGGCTGCTCTGGTCCAGATTTCAGCGGGTCTCCACAGAGAGGCCTCTCAGGGAGGTGCTGGGGTGGGAAAACCAGGATTGCAGCCGGTGTGCAGCTGGGAGCCCTCGGCACAGAGCTCAGGACTGTGCCTGCCCCGCCGTGTCTCGTTTCCTGACAGCGTTTGGAATTCTTCCAGGGGGGATCGCACAGAGCCTCCATCTACGAGGACTGGGATCCGTTCCGCTTCCGCCACATGATCCCTCTGGAGGCGCTGCAGGTGCGGGCCCTGGCCAGTGCAGGTAAGGTTCCCTCAGCTGGGCCTGCCAGCCCTGGGGGCTGTGCCCTTCCTTCTCTGGGCAGGCAGTGAAGCCTTTGGGGTTACACGTGAAGGTAGACCTGATGTTCTGGTGGTTTTCCCTTCAGATGCAGAGACCAATTCCGTGTGCGAGATTGTCCACGTGAAATCCGAGTCTGAGGGCAGGCCAGAAAGGACATTTCACCTCTGCTGTAGGTAAGTGGGTTTCCCTGTTTGCCACGGCAGCTGCATCCCTGCTTGCCCCTGCCTTTCCTTCGGGGCAATCTGGGAACAGCCCGTTAGGGACAGTGGGGAGAGGGTGTTAAAACCTTGCTTCTGGAAGGCAGGATTTTGTACAATCTCTGAAAATAAAGGCAGGTAGCTCCATCAGCTTTGCACCTTCCTGGGAAAAGCCCTATTGCACTTTTCCAGTTAAACTGCAGCACTGGATCTTTATGGCAGGCGTTGTGTTCAGCTGCTCCCCTTTGTGGCACCAGGTCCCAACCTCTGCACTTGGGACCTTTAATGGGTCTGCCTTTCCTTTAATCAACACCCACTGTAGTGGTGGTGGTGGTGGTTGCCCTGGCGTGTTTTTAGGGTGCAAGTAGAGAACTTGGAGCACAAGTTCAACAGGATCCAACAGAGCTGAGTCGTAGGAAGAGCTGGGGGAGCTGTGGGCTGTGTTTGCAGGGACAGATTGAGCACCACAGGTCACTGGATGTGTGTCGGACACAGCCAGCTGTGGGTGGCACTGCAGGGAAAGGAAACCTCCAGAGGGCTGAAAGGCTGCATGTTTTATTAATGACCTGGGTAGTGCTTTCCTTGGATGCACTGTGGATTTAGCTTTGCTTTGAAAATACTGAGTTCAGTGGAGTCTTCTCCTGGGAAGCTCCTGCCAGTCGATCTGCACTGTCTTAAATCACAGAAGTGGCCATTATTCATCTCATTTGCAGGCAGGTTTTAGCAGTTCCCAAGGGGTAACTCTGCCTTTTGTATTCCCACCTCTTTTTCAGCTCTCCAGAGCACAGGAAGGACTTCCTGAAGGCAGTGCACTCCATCCTGCGGGACAAGCACAGAAGGCAGCTCCTCAAAACCGAAAGTTTGCCCTCATCCCAGCAATATGTTCCTTTTGGTGGAAAAAGATTGTGTGCTCTAAAAGGTGCAAGGCCAGCCATGAACAGGGCAGGTACTGTAGGGCTACAGACTTTCAAGATCCCAGTAACCCCAGCACCGTTGTAGGACACGTGGTGGTGTGTGTCACTTGTGTATTAGGGGTAATTCTGTCCTGTGTATGTAAAAACTGCTGGTTTTCCATGCTTCACTTCCTTGAGAGCCTTAAATTGCCTCTGTTTCCCTTGCTTTGCACTCGAGGCTCAGCTCCAGAGCAGTGCTGCTGGCATGGAAGGGAAATGGGATTCCTGGCAGTACCTATTGGCTGTGCACTTTAACCTGAGCTGGGGTTCAGCTGAACAGAAGCTGTGTGATTCTTAAAAGCCTGTACAGGATTTTGAGGTGACCCGAGCACTTTGGAACTAAAATGCACAAGGAAAAACAGCTCCCCTGAGCTTGGTTTGAAGGGGCAGCTGTGGGTGTCCTCCCCCTGAGCCTTTTCAGCTCCATTGCTAAAGGGCTCGTGCTCCTCCTTCCCACATTTGGAGAAGCCTGCTCTTGGAACTCTTATTTTTGTAGTGGCCTGTCCTAAACCATGGATTTTCCTTTTCAGTTCAGGCAAAAGCAGTGAGAAAATCCCAGGGAAAAGCAGGTTTTCATTTTCAGAACTCTAGATGCTGGAGGGAAGAAACATTTGCTCCCAACTGCAAAGCCCACGGCCCCGCTGCGTGTTCTGTTCTGGTCTGTTGTTTATGGCTTGTTCTGCTCATTAGATCCAGCCCTGTAGACAGGCAGGATTTCTGTTCCTCCTCTGACCAGGGCAGGCCAGACCAGCACCAGCTGAGGCCAGCTTCTCCCTCGGGGTGCTGCTGGCCCTGGCTGCTGCAGGTGCCAGACCCCCTTTCAGTTTGGCTCCGTGGGGCTTTTGCCTGATGAATTCTGCAGGGATTGAAATCCCACCTTGGAGTCCAGACCTCTCCCTGCAGATACAATTTGGAACTGCTGAGCCCTTGTACTTAATGCACCTTGTGAGGCTCAGGGACACTAAAACGTGACCTCAACCCCAGGGCAGAGCTGGATAAATTCACCCTGCAGGTGCTGCTGAGTGCAGGGGAGCAAGCTCCAGCCTCAGAGCTCTGTGTGTGCCCCTGAAGCACCGTGGTGCCTGCAGGGCCGCCAGCTGCAGGATTTGCCCCTGCTTGGGAAGGTGTTCTGACACAGAAGATGGGAATTTGCTCATTGGGCCAGTTGCTGAATGGATGCTAAGTGAGGAACCTTGTGATAGCTCTTCTGATTTGGGGGATTGTTTTTTTCCTCGCCCAGTAGGGAGGAACTGAGGAAGGGAGAAGCAGACCTTGGACAGGGCCGTGTAATTCCCTGTAAATACCGCAGCGCCTTCAGCACTGAGGTGTAGCCCCAGGGAAGGCTGCGCTGCTGCTCTGAGCCCAGACAGACTTCCCTCGGCAAGGTGTGAAGCTGTTGGATCTCGTGGGGCTGCGAGCGAGGAGCTGAGCTGGGCAGAGGCCCGTGGTGCTGGCTGCCTGCCCGGGCTCAGGAGCAGCAGCGGCTGAGGGCCTCGTCCCTGGCACGGTGGATGTGAGCACGGCCGCAGGGAGGATGGCAGTGACCGGGCCAGGCTGAGCCGTGCCCGGGGCCGTGCCGTGTGCGTGTAAAACACCTGTGGGCTTTTATCTTTGTGTGTGCAGTGTCAGCCCCCAGCAAGTCTCTGGGGAGGAGGAGGCGGCGGCTGGCCCGAAACAGGTTTACCATTGACTCGGAGGCCGTCCACGGCAGCAGCCCCGAGAAAGAGCCCGCGCAGCCGGCGCAGGGAGGGGACACTGACCGCTGGGTCGAGGAGCAGTTCGACCTGGCGCAGTACGAGGAGCAGGACGACATCAAGGAGACCGACATCCTGAGCGACGACGACGACTTCTGCGAGGCGGCGCGCGGGGCGCAGC
>VXBN01000004.1:53177-93106 GCA_013397395.1 Sinosuthora webbiana | reverse complement strand
ATTTATTTGCGGACCCTGACAGCCACTTGACCTGGCCCTGCAGAATCAAGGTCTCTGTGCACTGTGGAAGAGAAGATGCAAACAATACACAGGAGAAACTGACCAAAAGAAACCATTATTCCTTCTTCAGGAAAGGGTAAACCTATTCATGGGATGGTTTTTGCTCAAGGACCTGGCTGGACTTGGTAAACGCAGAAAGATGGGCAAGTGCAAGGTGATTTAATCCCGAGTGAAAATAATTCACTATTTGAGTTGTAAGATAGCAATGTTACTCAACACTGTATATCATCACTGCTATGGCTGCCACCTATTGAAGGTATTATAGCAGAAACCTCTTGCTGCTAGTAGAGCCAGAGACAGAGCAGGAATTTAATGTCATGTTAAAATTTACAGCCTAGTCCAAAGAGACCAGGGCTGGAGAATGTAATGCATGTACTTTTAAATTGTTGTAAAGTGTGATTTGAGCTTTACAGGGTGTTACAGAAAGCCCTACAGCAGAAACTACCTAAATCAATGAAAGATGAACATCATAAGAAGCAGTTGACATGGAAAGATGTGTGCTGATGTCTTTAAAACATTTGATGGCTGAGGATATGGGTGCTAATTGAGACATTAATTTTAAAGAATTAAAGTTTTTAGCTGAAACCAAATATTGCTGAGGTAAGACAGACAGACTTCCCTTGTGATAAGCAGAAGTCGGATCTAAGGAACTGATAAATCATGAGGCCTGTCAACTTATGTTTGTGTATTCTGACTAATCAATAGGCTTCAAGAATCACAATGAAATCATAAATCAAATGCTCCTGGAAAACAGGATTCAGTTGTCATGTAACACTAAAAGGTTAAAAAGTCAAAGTGAAGAAGACTCACTTACTTCATCATTTTGAGACTCTGCCCCATAAAAAACGACCATCGACCATTTCAGAGAACAAACCACGCATGCTTAATAGCTTTTGGCTAATTACCATACGAAGCGAGGAATGGGATGTACCAAAGTTATGAATAAACATTTGTGTTTTGGGTATTCAATACTTCTGTACATAAAAAGACCCTGTAATCTTCCGTGGGTGTGCGTGTGTGTTTGGGAGCTATCCCGCACGCTGCCCGGCATCGTAATTAAACACACACTTTCTAACTCTAAACTGTTAGAGAGTCTTTTGTCCGTCATAGATGGATATCGGCATTAGGTCGATATTCATATTTTTTTTTAATAATTCATAAAGTCTTTGAAATGGGTCTTAATGTCTCTACTAACCTCAAGCGACAGGTTTGTTACAAAACCCAGGGAGACTGACTCTTGAAAGTAGATGTCCAGTGCACACCTGGCACCTCAGGCTGCAAGCTGGGTGTTAAATGAGATAAGGGAGAAGAGCCAAACCCAAATGGGTCCAGACCAAGTGTACTGCAGAACCCAGATAGCCTGAGCCTCTGACATTTGGAGGAAAATGACATAATCAAGGGGGGGAGTATGTGGTAAGCAGCTCAGGAAGCCTGTACCTTCCTCATTCCTCAGCCAAAGGGAGTAGGAAGAGGACAACATGTGGCTGGGAATTTAGGATAAAAGGAGGCTGCGTCCTCCAAAACCTCCAGAGAGAAACCTGATGTATGCCCCAGTGGACTCAAATAAAGTTGCAGGACTGCTCTGTCTCCTTTTTGGACACTGGCTTTCCAGAGTGTGATTTTCCACACACAGTGTGAGCGCAGCAGTGACCTGACCAGAGCTGCCTTAGGTGCCAAATGACTCCATGAAACACACCACTTCTCCCATCCTGAGTGACCACCATAACAGATGGAGCACAAAGCCATACACCAAATAAACACAGTGAGCATTTTGTGGATAATTATGGACATTTCACAAACATTTGAAAGGGAAGTAGGTATTTGATAAGGTGGGATCTTAACATGACATAAATGATATGGAAGGATTGCAGGAAAATGTTCTAGTTTGGGCTGGGGTGGAGCTAGATTTCTTAATAGCCGGCATGGGGACAATGTTTTGGATGTACGCTTGAAAAAGTTTTGGTAATACAGAGATCTTTTAGTTACTGCTGAGTAGCACTTAGCATCAAGGCCTTTTCTGCTCCTCATACTACCACACCAGCAAGTTGTCTGGAGATGCACAAGAAGCTGGAGAAAGACACCACATTTGGCCAAGTTCATTTTGGGTGTAAATGGCCAGATCCACTGTCTTCCAGAAAATCTCAGCACAAAATATCTAGCAGACAGGTTTACTGATTTATCTGCAAGTGATGCAATTTTTCACTGATGAAGACAAACAGCAACATTGTCAGTGCTTCTAGTGGCTTAGCAACTACTAGATACTAGTAGTAGCAGCTACTCTTCAAGATGGAGAGTGTCCCAACAGTAAAATGCTGAGGTGACAAAAGCAGGTATGGGGTGAGGCTGCAGGAGCTGTCTGAATCACAGTCAAAACAGAAGTCTACCTCTGCTTCCTACTCCTTCTGTGCCTTGGCAATCCCATCCCCATTAGCACAAGTATGGCACAAGTATAATCCCAAACTGACCCAGTTTGTCTCACAAAACCACAGAAAAATGCAATCCTTTATTCCTTCGTGAACAAGCTTTCATAAAGGAAAACAGTATCTTTTCTACAACAGCAAAACAAAACAAAGTTATTTATAAAATATATAAAATACTTGTTTGCGCAAACTGTAGAACAAAATGTCTGCAGCAGATTCAAGATCAGTACTCAAAAAATTCCAGGGACTACATTTCTTCAAAAATTAAATATGATTTTGTGATGCCCAATGCTGTGTCTGTTCTCTACGCTCAGTCGTATAAAATGTCATTTTATAAGCATCATATATGATCTTACTTGATTTATTGAGTTGTACTCTTTTACTATTTCTCAATTTTTCTCTCTTATTTTATTATTGATGAATTTAGACAGATCTGCTAGTTATCTTTCCCGTTTCAATATATTTGTATTCCGCATGCTTTTTCTCATAAAAACTGACTAATTGCATCTTCATGCTATCTATTTAGGAAAAAATCTCAGCTGATGAAAATTTAGGCTTTCCAAGCAAGCAGCATGTGTGTTTAAAACATATGACACTTTTAGCTAATTTTCTTTTATTTTTGTCTGATCACAGAAAATGCTAGTATTTGAGTATACAGTTATCCATCTAATTTAAATTTAAACACAAATCACTAACTTAAAAAAAAAAAAAAAACCTACAGGATTTTTAGTTTCATAAAAATGACAGAAACTTTAGACACTCTTGCATGGCTGCACTTGTGAGAAGCTTCCATCAGACCAAAGATTGTTTGACCCACCACAGTCAATATGACATGAAACATGCTGAGCTTGCAGCCACTCAACAGTTTTATGGAAGAAGGAGGCAAGACAGGGTTCAGAAACATTTTCATGTTTGATACCCCAGCTGCACCTTCTTATAGCAATTGTTTTGGTAAGATATGCTATCCTTCCAAGCCAGGCCCTTTCCAGAAAGTGTCTTATCAGGAAAGTGTAATAGAGAGGAAGCCAAAAGTTATTGAGAAGTACTAGGCTATAAGTTTCTGTCTTGGAAAGGTTCCATGAATTATTCTGTGAAGTCCCTGCTATCTACCTATCTTCAAAACCTATATACTCATACACATTTTGCTCAGGAAATCTAAACTGGAATGGGAATATGAATTCTTATGAGGATCACCTCATAAGGTTTATTAAGAATTCCTCTTTTCCATAAATATGAATGCAAAAGCGTGGTAGAAAGAGACACTTCTCAACAAGCCAGTAAATTAGGTACTTATGTTCTGGGAGATGACTGCAACATATATGATTCAACATATATGATTCAACATATATGATATTGGTCTTCAATAACCAAGAAGGCCAACGGCTTCCTGGCCTGTATCAGCAATGCTGTGGCCAGCAGGACCAGGGCAGTGACTGTCCTCCTGTACTGAGCACTGGTGAGGCTGCCTCTCAAATCTTGTGCTCATATTTGGGTTCCTCACTGCAAGGGCTTTCAGGTGCTGGAATATGTCCAGAGACGGGCACTGGAGCTGGGTTAGGGTCTGGAGCACAAGTCCTGTAAGGAGCGGCTGAGGGAGCTGGAGGTGTCTAGCCAGGAGCAGGCTCAGGGGAGACCTTTTCGTTTCCTACAGCTGCCTGAAAGGAGGGTGCAGCCAGGTGGGGGTCGGCCTCTTTTCAAAGGCACCGGGTGACAGGACGAGAGGGCAGAGCCTCAAGCCGCGGTAGGCGAGGCTCAGGCTGTAGATCGGGAGTAATTTTTTCACAGTAAAGTTCATTAGACTTGGCAACGGCCTCTCCAGGGAGGTAGTGGAGTGACCATGACAGGACCTTTAAGCAAAGACCGTACACACCACTTACCACCACAGCCCACCTGACACGCTGGTGCTGGGCCACGTACACTTTCCGAGCCCACCCAGAGCCAGACCGCCTCCGGCCCGTCCCGCCCCGCCCCGCCCCGCCGGAAGCCTCGCGCGGATCGGGCGCGCCGAGACACCGCCGCCGCTTCCGTCGCGGCACAATGGCGAGCCCTGGGCGGCGAGCGGGCCGGCGGTAGCGGGCGGTGAGTGCCCTTCTTTCGGCGGCCGGTGGCAGGGCGAGGCCTTTCCCGGCGGCGGGCGGTGTCCACCGGCGTCCTGTCCCCCTCGCCCGCCCCTTTGCCTCCCTCTCCCGCTCTCTACATCTCTCACTCCCTGCCTGGCCCTGCCGCGCCCCTCTGCTCGCGGGCTGCGTCCGGCTGAGGCGGCAGGTTTGGGTTATGCTGCGCCACAGTCCCTCCACCGGGGTCGGGGGTCGTCAGAAGGGGGCTATGGCCCTTCGCTAGCCTGTGGGAAGGGGAGGAGGAGCGAGCCGGGAGCTGCGGCGTGGGGGCGAGGGAGCTGTGGCCCACGTAGTGTGTTTCCTGCGCCGGTATCGTAACACCTGCGCTTGGGTTCCGCTGGCACCTTGGCCGGCGCTGCCCGCAGGCAACCATGTCCTGTCCATCTGCGGTGCCGCTGACCCCCAGGGCAGCCCCCTGCCCACGCCAGGCTCTTATCTCCAGTCGTGGTTGGGAGCCGGAGGCGAATGTAAACTTTGACTTTTCTGCTTCCTTCCAGTGCAGGGAGGTGTCGTCATCCAGCCTGGCGGCAGGGTGTGGGCGTTGCTTCTTGGGATAACTCTAAAACAGGCTGGGTTTAGGTCCCTGAAATTCGGGTTTGACAGCATTTCTTGCCTAAAATAGGAAACTGTGCATTTGAAACCTTTCTTTCCGCTCTTAGCTGGAGCAGCTGCATTTCCAGATATGTACATAACTGGGTAAGAATTCTTGTCTTTAGGACAGAAATCGTATTTGTTTTATTACTTGTGTGGTACCAAAAAGCTGTCTTCATCTTAAGAGGGGCATAAGCACTAAAGCTCCAGGCTTATAAAGTGCAGACTTAAGAGTGCCTTTGTGTCCTGCAGAACTTAAAAAAAAAACAAAAAACAAAAAACAAAAAAAAAAAAAAAAAAAAAAAAAAAAAAAAAAAAAAAAAAAAAAAAAAAAAAAAAAAAAAAAAAAAAAAACAACAACAACAACAACAACAAAAAAAAACAAAAACAAAAAAAACAAAAAAACAAACAAAAAAACAGGTACCCTACTCCCATATTAATGGCAACAGAAGGGCATTTTGCGATGTTTAGATGCTTGAAAATGCTCTTTTACATCTCTTTACAGATTTATCTGCATCCTTACACACCTACATGTATTTTGAAAGAGAAAATCTTTTTTGTTTGGTTGTATGCGTATGTATTTAAATCATAAAATATTCAGTGTTGATGAGACCACTGCCACTTAACATGTTTTACACGGTCTCTTCCTGTAGTTCCCCTTTCACAATCCACATGGCTTATTGCCAACATTGAAGATAGAGCTTTGTGGAAGTGCAGTAAGAGCATGGAGGTAACCAAGGAAAAGGGGGGGAGGGTATGTGTCACTGTTGCAGACACGAAAGAACTACACACACTCAGGTTGAGAGGTGAGCAGAGAAAGGGAAAGTTTATTATGATTTGGGGTTTGAATAGGGTTTGGGATTTGATCAAGGACTGTGGGATGAGAGGAACACCTCTCTCATCCCAGTGGTCAGTTCAGCAGTCCATCACAGACTAGAATGAAAACAATCTTCTTTTTTTATGGTACATGTGTGGGAATCGCCCCTAGGAATATGTAAACAATCATCAGAAGGCTACAGAATCAGGGTGACAGGTATACAGGCAATTCAGTGGTCCAGATGTTTCAGACTGCTAAAATAAAATGAAATAGGAGTACTTAATACTGAGTAATGTGAGACCTCACACTGGTGGTCTGACTAAAATGTGCAGAGTGCACATTTTTTCTAAGTCCTTATATCGTACTTGCCTGATAGCTGGATTGCAACTTAGCTGCTGCATCTCAGTGTCCTCCGGTGATCATAAATGTCATTCCTAACAAGGTGAACATATCTAATGTGGGCAAAGACGAATATTCTGAGATGTAGAATGGCGTTGTGGCCAGCCTCGTTTTTGCCTCCTTCAACCATTCTTTCAAAGCTTTCCTATACTGAGCTGAGGCTGATGTAGATTCTTACAATTTTCTGTCTGTCCTACAGGCATCTAGACCTTAATGCCTAGAAAAGCCATAGGCCATCTCTGCGAACCAGAGATGAACCACCCACAGTGTTAAGACATACTAAGAGAAGAGACCTAGCTGAGTTTTGGACTGCCTTTTCTTGCCTTGGTTCAAGCCAGGGCTTTGATTGTTGAGATTTCCATGGCAATTAATGCCCAGTGTCATTCCTTGATTGATTTTAAAATACAGCTTTTAACTTTTTGATTTTTAGGTAGGAATCACTAAATTGAACAGCAATAACCATGGGAGATGCTGCAAAACCTTGCTCTGCCAAACAAAATAAGGAACAGGAAAATTTGCATCAAGAGTTAAAAGAAAGTTCCTTACAGAAAGACTGCCAAGTCATGGGTGAACATGGAAGTGGCTATAGCAATAAAATAGATACCAGCCTGCAAAAGAAAAAGGGAACGCCAGGTCTTTTTGGAAGCAGTCCCAGACGAGGACCACGAAGTGTTTTGAGTAGCCCAAATTCACTTAAAAACACAATTTATACTCAAGGGTCAAAGTTAAATGATATCCAAAGAGACCAAATGAAGAAGTGGATATCTGATGACCATCATGGTACTTCTGACACCTGGAGAGAGTACCGTTCTGCTGCCTGGGTTCCTGGGCATGGCAGGACAAGAAAGGACTCTTTTCATGAGGTGGAAGGTGCTGGAAACAGAAATGTAAGACGACAACTTCAGGAAGATTTAATGAGCAAGGATGTGCCAGACATGCAGAAAGGAAGTTCTGGTAATCACATGTTTCTTTGTTTTTACATAGTAAAGTAGCTTTCTACAGGTGCTAATGAAAAGTAAAATTTCAAGGTTCACTATTAAAGCAAAATAGTAGTTTTGTTCTCTCATGTATTACAAGCTATTGTCTGTACCGTACTTGTAGCACTTTATACGAATTGTTACAGCAAATAATACAAAACTTCTTTTATAAAACTTTGTAGTTTAGTCTGTGGGTGGTAGGAGTAAGTAGATTGCATCATCTGTGTAGTGTCCCTGTTTGTTGTTTTCCCTGTACAATTTATGGAATCTGTCAAGGCTGGTAAGAGATCTTTCAATCTGATAACAGGGTAAGATTTTTGGAGCTACCAATGAGGTCTTTAGTTATGTGTCTTAATGAAGATTGAAAGCAACACCATGTCAGTATTGTGAAAACTTAGTACAGCAATAACACAAGTCTGGTTCTTCATACATATTTAAGTTCCTTGTGGGCAGTTGGTACTAATAATCAGAGTACAATTCCAAAGCATTGAAATGTCAGGGAGAACAGCCTAAGGGAGGGTAAAGTGATGGATACTGTAATATTTTTATTGAGTGCAAGTAAAGCAGAAAAAGGAAGCTTCAAAGAATATAGAGAATATAACTTGTGTGTGGTGCTGCTAATGTGGAATGCCAGTTGACAAGAAACCTCTCTTATTTTACCTAAGAGTGGGAGCCAAAACCAGTAATGATCAGACCGTCTGGTGAGAAGAAGACCTGTTGCTGGTTGATACCAGGAAGTCCAGGAATTAAATGTCCTTTCTCTTGATACTAGCTGTCACTAAAAAGATAAACTGCAAACAGGTGCCTGGTGTCTCTCATTGTTAGAAGTAAGCTGCACACAACCTCACATGAGGAGAGAGCACAGTGTTTTCACAAGATTTTTCCTTCAGTTTACTGGATGTAATGAACTTTTTTCTGTGAAACTTCAGGAAGTCACTGAAATAGATTTTTGGAACCACTGGCAATCATACTTGAGAACTTAAGGGAAGTGAGCTACTGATTACAGGAAAGGGCAAGTGTCTCTTAAAAGAGGAATGAAAATAATTGGTGTGCAGCTTAAATCTTAGGAGTCAGTTTTGGAACAAATAATATACTGTAAGTATTTGAAAGGCAACAAAGATAAAAAGTAGTAAGTAGGCGTTTGTTAGGGAAAAGGTAAGCTGGCCCTAATTTATTTAAAATAGCCATCAGTCCCCTATGGACATGGGAAAGGCAATTGGTAGATACTGCTTGTACTAGTGCTGTACTACTTTAGATACTCTTATGTGACAGTTCTGTAAGTAAACTAGTGGAAAATGGTGTGGATTAAATTAATGTGTGAGACTTGCAGAGCTAATTAGGTAACTATACTCAGAAACTAGTAAAGATTTTATCAGTTAAAGAAAGTAGTGACCAAACATCTAGTGAGTGAGGATTCTATTCCATTCAATATTTGTTGTACTACTCTAATGGTGAGTGAAGACAGCAGACCTATTAATTGTGTGCTCTGAAAATTGAATATGCTGTGGAGCTGGTAGGAATGGAATGCAGAAAAGCAGGAAGGTCAATTAAAATAACTTTGCACAATTGGAAAAATGACCTACATATAGGATGAAATACGAAGGATGTGTAAATGCTATTCCATTAAGCAGGAATATCAACTGTGCAAATAAAGGAGGAAAAGTTACTATAAAGAAATTTTTTCAGGGAAGGAGCTGAAATGATAGTGAATCAGAAGATGATAATGAGTAGTCATTATTATGGGGTTGTGAGGCATGAAAAAAGACTCACAGTCTGAAGTACCCCTTTTTCTGAGTTTTCTGTAAATTCAGTTGCAGTACTCTGCCCAGTTTTGGCACCCCACTTCTATGAATAAAATGGAAGCTGTGCAAAGAAAACCAAGGAGGTTGTCAAAACCTGTAGGAAACTGAAGCTATTCAAACTGTGAACAATGCCCAATCTTTCTGCAGAATGAAATGGAGGATATAGGGAAGGTTCAGAAACTCACACTCCTGTTTCTGCTCCCTGGAGATTCCTTTGGAGTACTGCTCCTACAACCTATTAGGCCTAAATTCTCTTTATTGCACCTTAAACTTGTGCTGCTGCTGAAAGCAGCATTTTTTTCCTGGTACTGTTTACACCATGAACACGTGCATGCTGCTTAGTAAACTGAATCAAATAACTGGTCACAAATACACAACTCTGTTGTTTCCCTTTTGCCAATTAGAGACAAAAGTTGTGGTGACAGGAAAGAAATTTTGTAAATGTATTTGGAAGAGCAGTTTATCTGGGGTTTTTTTGGCCTTTTTTAATTATTACAAATTAAAGCCTCATGCTATGATGAAAGTTTGGGAGTCTAAGGAAATTGCATTAACTTTTTTAGACGGGAACTTTAGAAATTTTAGGTATCTAGACATCCTGTGTAGCCGTACAAATGAAAGGCAAGGTGCGAAAATCTGATGTGTGTATTCCTGAGATGATTTTTACAGGTATGGGCTTTGGGCCAATAGCAGCTTCTGCTTCAAAATGATGATAAAATTTGCTTAAAAGTAGAAGTGGTATTTGCATTAATTCGTTCCAGGGCTTTTGCTATAAACACAACAAGCTTTTAAAGCATTATTATTATTATTATGGCAGTTTTACAGCTTTATTAAGCAATGTGCACATACTTAGCAAGTCCATTCTTTAGTCTCCGTAGCCAGCAGTGGTGCTTTTTTTCACTTGTTTATTTAATTATTTAATATTCTGAAGATAAAACTGAACTGGTTTAACTGAAAAGCAAATGACATTATTACCGGTAATAATCCCTTGTTAATAAATTGTCATATGTGAGATAAACCACAATAGTGCCATATCAGGGTGCTGCTAGGTCTTATAAATCATTCAGATTGGCCTACAGTTTTTAATTCTGTCGTACTTGTAGTCTAGCTTACTTGTTTACCAAAGCCTAACCAGGCATCCTGAAATCTTTGGATATATAATTGTGGCTTTGCTGACTCTCGTAATACATAGAATTAAGGAAAAGGTTTTTTTAAATGCTGTGTGGCACTCTGCAGTTATTTGATGTGTTTGCTCTCATAACTCTTTACAAGAAATGAAGAAACTTAGAAAACCAAGAAGATCAAGAAGAACTAGAAAAGATGAGTATGATCACGATGAAGTGGAAGGTCCAGTCATAGATGAGTCCGTGCTGTCAGCAAAAGAACTTCTGGGGCTGCAGCAAGCTGAAGAACGATTGAAGCAAGACTACATTTATAGACTGAAGAAGGTGCCGCTGTCTTTACTTGTATAGATAGACCTCTCCTATTTTTTGTGCTTTTAAATACATTGTAGAGGGTGCACTTTGAGCAATATCTCTGATTGTAGCTAGAAAGTTTCGTTACAGAATTTAAGTAATATTGCTGTTAATTAATTGAAAAAACAAGAGGGTTTATCTTTAGGGTTTTTTTGCTACAACATTGATAACAGTTCAAGCTCAAAAAATGGCTTCTCCTTTAGTTCAGGGAATGACATCAGATCTTAATTAAAATGCTGGAGTAGTTGTTTGTTCAATTAATATATTCTTCCATGGGCATTGGGTATTTTTTCCTGTAAAAGATAAGGTGCTGGGTGTGATTGACGTGGTATCATTCTTCTGACATTATATTTGATGTGCAGACTTTTAAATGGCAGATATGGAGTGAATGAAACTAAATCGAATGGGTGTAGATTTCAGTTAGTCCATTGGATTTAGCAAGGGTATTGAATGAAGTGAAAGTAATACCTTTATATATATATTTAGGGGGTTTTTTTACTATCTTTATTTTAGCAACCTCGAAGCTACCCATCAGCAAAATACACCTGCAAATTGTGTGACGTTTTGATTGAGTCGGTGGCTTCTGCTCATAAGCATATTAAAGAAAAAAGACACAAGAAAAGCTTAAAGGTGAGTTTAGCACAAGAAAAAGTATTAACTGTAGTTTAGTGAAACCTTCCTAACCCCACTAATGATGATGAAACTGCACGGCTTTTAAAACCATTCCACATTTAGTTTTTACTATGTTTCAATCTTTATAGAAACTCTTATGTAGTGATACTGGTGAAAACAGTGAGCTTGGGACCTAGACTTAGCAATGAGGAGTAGGAATTAGCAAATACAGTTGGTATGGGAGAATTAGAAATTGTAACCTATATGTCAAAATGAATATTTCAGTTCAGAAATACTGTAAAAATTAAGCACTTGTGGAGTATTTCAGACTTGTTTATATGTAGAGGAAAAGTTTGTTTTGAGCACAAGCATCAAAATAACTTCCAGCATAACATCAATTTTGTCTTTTTTTTTTAATATCTTCTGCTTTCTCTGTTTGAAGTGGACAAAATAATGTCTTATGCAGACTTTCTGGTTCTTCCTCTTTAGCTCCTACCTTTTCACACTTCATAGGTAATGAAAGAATTGGTGATTTTTTTAAACATGCCAAATACATATATATATATATATCTGAACGTTACTGAAGCCTCCTGGAGTATGAGATTCTTTATAGCTTCCAATTATCTACATTATGTGGAAAATTGGTGTTGATGGTATTACTTGGGATGAGTTGTTGGCATTCATTTTAGCATGTTAAGCAGCTCAAAAAACTCATTAAAACATTGGTCTTGTTATCTTGAAAGGAAAAGCAAGAAGAACAACTGCTGGCTGCTCTTCCTCCTCCAACGTCTTCCCAGATACAAGCTATTGGTGTTGCTATTGAAAATGTTGTGCAGGAGTTTGGCTTAAATAATGAAGATCTAGAAGAAAGGCTTAACATTAAAACAATGATGGAAAACTCGCTGCGTCAAAAATTGCCAGGTATTATTTGCAATTTAAGTGTTAGATATGCCAACTTATTAAAAACAAAAGAACAACAACACAAACCGAACAAACAAAAAAAATTTACATAAATCCCCAACAGCTTATGAAATGAAAACTGAATTAAAAATCTTGGCTAAATTCTTAAACAGCATGTTTAGCGCCTAGTCTGTTGAACAACTTGATGTACTAATATAAACCTCTTTCAGAATTAAATTACAATGGTGTTCATGATACAAATAGGCCTGTAGTAAAAAGTGAAGATGAAAAGAATGTGGGAAGGATTTGACCTTCATGATAAGCCTTAACCAACAACAGCATGGAAGGTAGGATTTAGTAACAGTTCTGGGCTGTTGAAGACCCTTCTTCTTTTCCTGTGCTTATCAAAACCAGGTGTAGGTTTAAGATCTATTAACAGTGCTGTAAGTAGCTACAGACTTGGAGTTAGGCATAGTGTAAATGAAGTATAATAATTCTTTTTGTTGCAGAGTGTTCATTAAGATTGTATGGCTCCTCCTATAGCAGATTTGGTTTCAAAACTTCAGACGTAAACATAGATACCCAGTTTCCTGCCAATGTAAGTAAGGCCATTTTATCAAGTGTGTGTTAGTTTGAATGTTTGCATCTTCATGTAGAGTACATTTTAAATATATTTTATAGTGTGGTAGTAAAACATTTTCTAAAAACCCACTGGGTACAACGGAGCTGGTCTGGTCTTAAAATAACATTCCTGTCTTCACAGAACTGTAGTCATCAATCAGTGTAATACACGTTTGTGTTTTATTGAAACTGCTTCTGCAAACACTTAAAACATCTGTACTCTAGCAGTCCTATGAGACAGATGATTATTTATATTCACTAACAGCTAGAATAAACGGCATTTCTGTGATCTTGTTTCAGTACTGATCCTGGTTTTGTATTGATATATTCACACATGCACATTTTGACTGCTAGGTTATATTTGAGTTATGAAACCATACTGTGTTATTTATATGTGGAGTAATTTAAAATCTTTATTTGTCATGTTAATTGTTTTTATGTATCTTTGTGCTTGAACATTGAAAAGGAATTAAGGACTTGATTCCATACTTAAACTTACTCCTGCTGTAATTGATTTGGTAGTCCCATTGTTGGAATTTAACATTTCCTTTAGGAAACAAAGAATAGTCTAAGTTCACAAAGTGCATATAATTTAAAAAAGCTATAATTCCAGTCTTTAACATGACGAAAGTCCACTGTGTCAGAATGCAGTCATATTTACACTGTTAATTTTGTTGGTGGGGATTTACTTACCATAACCAAGTCTTTGATACAGATAAAAATAACTTTAGTAACAATTACTCTAGGATTATTTTTTTTCCCTTCAAAGCAAGCAGAGCTTGCTTTGATACAACTTAATAATAGTGAAATACAGGTAGAGGTGGTTTTAAATTTGAGTTGTAGAAAATCACCTTCTTGACAGGTGGCTGATACAAAAACAGTTTTATTCCTTTTATTGACAGATGACTCAACCAGATGTTCTCTTACTTGTGCAAGAAAGTCTCCAGAACAGTGGTAAGAAAAAAATGCTGCCTTCTCAATTTCATTAAATTATTACTGCTTAGTATTGTTGAATTTCACCTCCGCTGAACAGGTACACCATGTGCTATTCTTTTTTTAGAGAGATATCAGACTGAATAATACTGCAGAAAAGAATACATTAGCAGAACTACTTCTGGTTTTGCATTCAGTGTTATGAGGGCTGAAGTTCTCCTATTTTTGATGATGTGAGAAATTCCTTGTGGGAGGCTTTCTTCTGCATTATAAGTGAAGATGTCATTACGTGTGAGGTAGACTCTGCTGCCCTCCCCAGCCTGCTCCATTAGCCATTAGCTGCAGAAAGCAGCCTAAGTTCTTTGACATGTAACAGAAACCCAGTAATGCACTTTCAAATTGTGGTCTTTCTTCCTGTAATCACCTGCATGTGTCTGTCAGTGTAGGTGATGGCCATGTACAGATGGCTGCATACAGACACAGGGGGTTTTCTTCGGATAATGAATGTAACTCTGAGCATTAATACAGGAAAGTAAAGTTTAACATCCTTTAAAAAATGCACTTATCAAACCAATTCAAGTATATGCAGGCAAGAAAAAAAAAGTGAATATATTGGGCAGGGGGCATGAAAATCCTATTCTTTTTAAATGCAGATTGCAAAAACTAGCTTCACTGCTTTTTTGCCTTGCTTTATGCCTACAGTTCAGGAACCAGACCATATGGTTCAAAACATGTATATTTACTGACCTAGATTTTCTCAGTGGTACTCCCACCATTGTTGTATGTGCATTTTATTGTCTGGACCATTATGGTCTTTGAGAATGGGGTTATTTTTAATAAAAGTCAGATTAGAGGAAGAAGACCCAGATCTCATAATAGGTTAGGAACACTATTGTATCACAAAAGCAAGTAATATTTGCACTAACATGTTGTGCCAAGTCTTCTCTGTGAGTGAGAAGATACAGGGATAGAGCATTAGGTGTTAGAGGTACCCTAGTGGCAAAAGCAAGATAATTTTGAGTGAAATTAGGTGTCCAGTTGGCTAAGTAACATTGCAAAAATTTTGTCATTTCAGAACTTTTGAGTTCAGTATCTAGAATTTTTTGATAGTTTCCTCCCTGCCTGGCCCAGCGAAACTGTGACGTGTCAAAAAATAAATCTAGCTTGGGTCAATCAACACCACTAAGAGAAAGGACTGGGGTGTCTGACAGCTGAATCATATTTGGAAAAATATATAAAGAAGAAAAAAGATAGAAAATGCATAGCAAAAGGACATTACATCATTTAGGCAAGCTTGTTCTACATTTACATAAAAGACTGTCAGATAACCAGGAAAAAATTTCTTTCTGTATAGTGGTGGTGTAACACTATGTTTTTTTATTTTTCACACTAATATTCTTCCATAGATATTGTAGGTCTTTCTGTATGCATCAATTACTGAATCCAGCTCTTAACCAAAATATATCTCCTTAATTATACTTACTGTGTATATATGGATTTTGAAAAGTTCTGTTTTTTTCCAGTATTTTCCTAACAGTGCTTATTGTATAGACCATATTCTTCCCATCACATGTGAAACACTTAAATCACATGTACTTTATTTTTCTCGTATCAGTCATTGTATTAGAAGCTGAAATTTTGCCTGTACTCCTCTAGTTGCATTCAGTTCAATGTTTTTTTGTCAACACCATGCTTAATGTGGCTTCTTCTTTTTCCCACTTAGAATCTTTTACGGAAGTTGATGCAGATTTCCATGCTAGAATACCAGTGGTGGTGTGCAGAGAAAAGCAAAGGTCTCAGTTGTCACTTTGTGTGTTCTAATAGTATATAGCTATGTAAATTATATAACCACCTGATAAATGACGTTTCTGTACTAAATTATTACAGTTCCATGGATCTTGAAACACAAACTAACACTCATGGGCAAGTCATTCCTAGCCTAGAATAAGAGGGTAAGGGTTGTTCTGTCCTCAGCTGTGTATTTCCCAACCCCTTCAACCATTATGGCTTCCAGCATGTACCCTTACCCTTCCATTTGGGATTATTGCTTAAGCAGAAACTTTCCTTTCTTATAGGTAGTGTACATACCATATTAAATTATAGATTTCTGTAAGGATAAGAATAGTTTGCTTAGCTTTGCTAGTATTTTGAGAACAAGTGAAAAATATTTTATTTTGCCCATTTGATGAATATCAATTAAGATTCATGAAACATTCTATTAACAACTACTGATAAAAATATTACTAGTTATTTGCTGCTACCTTGATTTTTTGGTGTTTAAAATATTTTATGTTGTGTGAAAACAGCATATAAAATGTTTGATGGTGGGTGTGGTGTGGGAAGACATTTTTGTTTCATGAAGGAAATGAATAATTAATTTACTTATTAATTTACTTTTTAATTCAGTAAATTTATATTGGAAAAAAACTTGAATTGTATCTTAAAACACTTGTACAGAAAATTATAATGCATATATTCTCAACCTAACCATAAATCAAATTAGTATTGCATGCTGCTTTTCATGCAGAGATGCTGTCTTTGAGAGGCTGTCAAGGCGTTCCTTACAGCCTTCTGCTGCACTGTTCTGTGAGGTGTTACCTGACCTATGGGTGTTCTTACAAATCCTTCAAGATCTTTCATTTCTTTTTTGGATTTTAGTGGCCTTATTTGTAAAGTGAGTGCAGGGAATGAGAATGCTTTTCTGACAACAAACCATTTGACTACACTTGGAAAGCTGGAACCTACTATCGTACCTTTAGTGATTGCCTTCAGGTACTGGGCAAAGGTGAGAGTCATTTGTATTCCCTTATCTCTGAATAAATATTGAATGAACTTTGATGTTATGACTATAGTTATGGTTTAGAAAATGGTTGTTAAAACAGTCCTTGGAAAAAGAGTTGAAGTAAGGACAAAAGTTTTTATAAATTGTAAATTTTATAAATTATATCATTATTATTTGTGTGTGATAGTGTTCCACTAAATTTCAAAGGTGGAATTTTAAGCTTCATTCTGTGGCATGCAGACTGTAAGTATCCTGCTCTGTTACCAAACTAGTCACAGGAATGTATATGAAATAAAATTGCTAGTTTCTCAATAAACTTAATCAACATGAAAAAAAAAAAAAAAGAACTTTTTTCCTTTCTTTTTTGTCTCTATTGTAGGTGAAAACAATCTTGTGAATTAACATAACTTGTAAAATTTGTGTGTCTGCAATTAAAATATTAATTAAAAATTTGAAAAACTTTTGGCTTGTACTGTATCTGTGCAGAAGGAGCTATCATTTTTTGCAAATGTGCTGCATGCTGTCTGGTTTTGCCAGTCTGTGTCCTATGGCTCTTACATTTTTTTTTTAAACGTTCTGGTAGTATGGTAGTAACTACAGTAAATACGCAGGCCTTGAGAGCAAGTTGCATCTGGTAAGAGTTCAAAGATATCTGAGTTCCTGTAGTACTCAATGTGACTGACTTCTGAACAGCAATTAAAAGAACGTTTTTCAAAGTTTTACTTGAAGCTTTAATGACTGCACAATTTGTTTTTACAGTTATGCTGTGTTGATCGTCCTGAAGAGGGAGGCTTGTCCCCTTACGTGTTCGCTTTAATGGTTATTTTCTTTCTACAACAGAGAAGAGAGCCTTTTCTGCCTGTCTATTTGGGATCATGGGTATGTGTATTAATACACTGAATAGTATAAATGAAAGGACCAGTTGCTTGTGGTGATATAAAATCTGTCAACTTTATGCTACTCTGAGCAAGCCATAAGCGAGCCATTTCTGCAGGAATTAAGAATGTGAATTCATATGTGAATACATCAACATTCAATGACTACTCTTAACTTTAGTATGACTAGCTTCACAATCCTAGTCATTGAAATAAGTGCTCTGTTGCCCCTTCTGTGAATAAGGAGACCTGGGCATTGAATAATGCATTTTGCAACAATTTACTTCCTCTTTTTTTTTCAGCCTTTCCTCCAGACTGTTGAGGACTGAATCCACATAGCTACATCTCAAAACAATGGCTTGAAATTTGCCATCTAAATCTCCAAAACATACATTGTTGGAGAACACACTGGTGTGATACCATCTGAAGGGATCACACTAGGAGTTTAGAGCATGTATTGCTTTGGTTTAGAAACTGAAATGCATCTTGATGTCAGGAGTTGTATTATGGATGCCAATGCAGAACCCAATTCTCCAGGACACCATTTATGTATTATATTTATGGCACCCATTTTTGTACTTACAGTCTCTTGTTATGTTTATCACAAGTCTTCCAGTTCCTGTAACTGATTACACAACCTTTTCAGTTAACCATTTTTCTCTACTATGTTCCTGACTCATTCGAAAGCCTATGCACTTTCTGAACTGATGAGAAAAATGTCCTGTTGTATATGGCCATATAATTAAAAGATACATATTTATCCTTGTCTAGTGTGTGAACAAAAGGTTGCATGACACAGAATTACAGAATTTTCTGGGCAATCAGTTCCAGTGTTTGGTCACCCCCACAGTACACCTACACAAGTTCTTCCTCATATTCAGGTGGAACTTCTTGCGTAAGTTTATGCCGATTGCCTCTTGTCCTATTGCTTGGCACCACCTGGATCCATCCTCTTGACATCTCCCCTTCGGATACTCAGACCTTGATGAGGTCCTATCTCAGTTGCCTCTTCTCAAGCCTGAACAAGCCCAGCTCCTTCGGCCTTTGCTCATAAGTGACGTGCTCCAGTCCTTTAATTATCTTTGTAGCCCTTTGCTGGAGCCACTTCACGGGCTCCATCTCTCTCTGGTCCTGAGGAGCCCAGAACTGGACACGGCATCCCATATGTGCCTCACTAGGGCTGATTAGAAGGACAGGATCACCCTCCCTTGCCCTGCTGGCAGTGCTTTCCTAATATGCCCCAGGACAATATTCTTGGCCACCAGGACACACTGCTGGCTTGTAGACAGCTTGTTGTCCACCAGGACCCCCAGGTCCTTCTCCACAGTGCTGCTTTCCAGCAGGTCAGCCCCCAGCTTTTGCTGGTGCCTGGGGTTATTCTTCCACAGTGGAATGCAGGACCCTGCTTTTGCCTTTGTTGAATTTCAGTTCTTCTCTGCCCATCTCTCCATCCTTTCAAGGCTGCACTCTGGAGTATTGGCCACTGCTCCCAGCCTTGTGTTATATCAGTGACCTGCTGAGGAGGCATCTGTCTCTTTATCTCAGACACTGCTGAACAAATTAAACACTGGGCCCCGTACTGACCTTTGGGGGGCACCACTTGTGACGGGCCCATGTTGAGACCCTGTGCCACTCATTACAACTATCTGGGATCTGCAATTCATCCAGNGGCCACTGCTCCCAGCCTTGTGTTATATCAGTGACCTGCTGAGGAGGCATCTGTCTCTTTATCTCAGACACTGCTGAACAAATTAAACACTGGGCCCCGTACTGACCTTTGGGGGGCACCACTTGTGACGGGCCCATGTTGAGACCCTGTGCCACTCATTACAACTATCTGGGATCTGCAATTCATCCAGTTTTCAGTCCACCTCACTGTCCATATGGAGTGTGGGCACCAGCAGACCCTTACAGGAGCACTGAGCTCTTAAGAGTTTTTGTAGAGAAGTGTGGGGAGAAGAGAGAAAAAGGTTGGGGCATATTCTAGACCTGGAACAGCTGTTACTAAACTTTGTTCCACTATGATGTGGGAACTGAAATTTAAAGTTCATGTGATGTTTAGCTTTATGTTTCTTTTTTCATTTCCTTTAGATTGGAGAATTCTCATTAAACAAATTAACTAATTTTCATCTGAGAGAAGTCCAGAATGATGCCGTGGTTTGGGAGCATAACCCCACTGATGATTCTGCTTTACCACAAGAAACTTCCCCTAGAAGGGGCAAGGTCTGAACTTTTGCTTCTGTAGTAGTCAGACATTGCTGTTCTCAAAACAGAACAATCTTCTAATTCAGTTTTGTGTTTATGTTTCAAAACCATGAGCTTAACTAAGACATTGCACTACTGCTTGCTTCAAGGTCTTTTGTGCTTAGCTTTGGTGCTAAGGAGCTGGCAGGAAAATAGATACGATCTCAAACTCTTTGATAAGACCCTGAATCTTAATCTGCTGGGGAGAATATAGTTTACAGAGCTGAAGCAGTTTTATCTTTAAATTAGGTTAAGCATATGAAAAATATTTTCTCTTTGCTTTGAATTGTTCTTACAAATTATTTCTATTATAACAACTTTGTAAGGAACAGTATTGCTATGTGATTGCATTTTGTGAGAGTTAACAATTCAGCCTAGGCTTGGCTGAAAATTAGACTGTATAATCCATTCTGTCCTGTGAGATACGCTTTTTCTTCGAAATTTATAAATTACAGCATAAACACTTAAATTTAAAGCCGTACTCTTTACTGCTGATGTGTTCTTTCATTTTGGGGTTTTATGCTGTATCTTCCACCTTTTTAATTGCAGTTTTCATTGGAATTGCAGGAGTCGAGAACCAATAATAAATTCTGCCATGCTAGATTACAGGTTAAATAAAGAAAGTGTAACAGTTAAACAGTTAAATGCCTGTGCACTAAATACTATCTAAGGTTTTCTTCTGTAATTGACAGGTTCCCTTAGTATTTGATTTAAGTCAGCAGTGTTCAGCACCCATTGGTCAGCTCTGGCTTGAACTGCTCCGTTTCTATGCTTTGGAGTTCAATATGGCTGATCTGGTTATTAGCATACGACTCAAGGAACCAGTGTCTCGTGAATTAAAGGACTGGCCTAAAAAGCGCATTGCTGTGGAAGGTATATACATATCTCTCAACAAGCTTCAAAGAACTGTAACTTCAACTTTTATAAGGTGCTGACTTGGCTGTTGATGTTGTGTGTTACAGAAATTTTTAATATTGGACTGGTTATAGTAGCATATTTTTTCCAAAAAAATCAACTTAATGTTTTTATTGGGTATTATTTTAAACATTATCAGAAATAATTAAGTGAACTTAAAAATTGTCTTCAGCACAATTTGTAGATCTTGTGTCCTTACACAGTGTTTGAGTTACTAGCAATTCAGACTCTGTAAACATGTAAGTGTATTCTTTAGTTAAGAAGTTAACTCTTTCACTGCTGGCTCACTTCTTCTTTTTACTAGACCCATATTCAGTCAAAAGGAACGTGGCAAGAACTCTGAACAGCCAGCTAGTGTATGACTATATTCTTCACTGTCTGAGAGCAACTTATAAGTATTTTGCCTTGCCTCACAAAAAAGGTGCAAAATGGAGCAAAATACCCTCTTCAAATGCAAGTGGGGTGAAATCCCAAATGCCAGACCATGGAAAAGATGCTATAAAGCATGAAGAGTCTGACTTGCAAAACTTGGATGATAGAACAAACACAGCCATAGTAGAAAATTGTGTAATGGAGAATACATGTATGCCCAAGGGACATAAAACTGGTCCTTCAAAACTGTGTGATGGCTCAGAAAGTTTCACAGAAGAATTGGCTGATGATATAAGTCATCTGGGAATTACACATGAAGGCTCAGACTGTGTAATTGAGAAAATTATTTCTGGAGATAATGAGGATTTTAAACCTAGTTGTGAAGAGACAGAGAGTGAAAGTGAAGATGAAGAAGAGGAGGAAGAGGAAGAACATGAACAACAAAAAAGACAATGGAATAATATTTTGGCTGCTGAGGAGGCAATCGATGAAGACAGTGACAGTGGGGAACTCCCTGTTATGATGAATGAGCATGATGGAGAGACGTGTAATACTTCAGACTTAGAGGGTTTTCAACACACTGCACTTACAGAGAGTGATGAATTTGGCTTGGAGTGCGGTGGTATAATAGATGACGTTTATGAGGATAGTAGCACTGAAGTTTCTGATGAACTGGATGAATCCCCACAAAAATTCCGACATTCAAGACAGAGTCAGATATCCCAAATGATTAACTCAGATGATGAAGTGGAAGAAGAGGAAGTAACAAATCTTCTGAATAAGAGAGAATGCAGTCTTACCATTAGAGCTGGAGGTGAACTAGATAACACATATACTGGATCTGGAGATGATGATGCAGTGTCAGAGGAAGATGATGACTTTTCCATCCCCAGTAAATATGAAAACAAACATTTCAAAGAAAATGTAGATGGACCTCTGAGGATCAATTTGAGTCAAGAATATCTTACTGAGAAGGGAAGCCATTCTGAAGAGACCACAGCAGTTGAAGAGTGCTTAGAATCTGAACTTTTTTATCAATTCAGTAAACAAGCATTTACAAAAGGCAAGGTAAGCAAGCTGTGTCAGAACATAAACATATTCTTTATGTTCTTTTAGAAGCTATATGAAAGTATTGCTAAAATTCATTAAAGTACTATAGTTCTTAAAACCAGTCTTGATTTTCGTTCATGCAGTCTCCGACAGTAGTATGTAGCTTGTGCAAACGGGAAGGTCATTTAAAGAATGATTGTCCAGAAGACTTCAAGAAAATTGAGCTTGACCCACTGCCACCTCTGCCACCCACGTTTTCACTTATTCTAGATCAAGTTTGTGTCCAGTGTTACCGTAAGTTTTTTCCTTTGAATATTGTTGTGCCATAGAAAAAAAAAATGTGTTACCCACAGACTAATGGTGTTATAAGGTGAAGGTTTATTTGCTGCATTGCCTCCAACTCTTAGATACAATTTTACACTTCGGCTTAATGGTAATAGTTCTAATAGAACTGCTGAGTAGATTGTATCTAAAGAGCAAGAAAGTGTTTAGATTTGTCTTCCAGCTGGCTGCTTGATTATTCATACAGAAAAATACATTTTCTGAGAATCTTATTTTGTGTGGAGTTTTTGAGTGATGCTTGTATATTTGTCTGATTTGAATTACGTTAACTGTTCCTTGTAATTTTCATTAAAAAACTTCAGTATTCTAGGAAAAATAGTGTAAAAATACTGTTTTGTAACATTTCTCCACTTTTGTTCTTTTCAGAGTGACCCAACTTTCCTCCTTTCTTTCTCGCCATTTCTGACCAGACAAAATGCATTATTTGTCTAATTAATCTTTTTCTTTGAACAGGTATTTCTCTTCTACTTCATCCTTGCTTCCTTTCCTTCACATGTGAATTTTCTTTCTTTTTCTCTTTCCCCTGTCCTACTGTAAATCTAAATCCCTTTCTATTTTCACTTGAATCTTTGCTCTTTGCTCTTTTTAAACTACAGATGCCTAAATTGTTGTCTTTTTTCTTTTTTTAAAGGTGATTTTGCTCCAAATGTAGTAGAGGATCGGGCTCGGGAACATATAAGACAAAGCTTGGAAATCTTCATTAGACAGGATTTCCCAGGTAATTAGGCCATTCTAACTTCATATTTATACTTTTGATTGTTCATACTTGAGTGTTTTCCAAGAAAACATCATTTATGTATAATAAACTCTTTGGTTTTGAATATTTAACCCATATTGTTGCTCAGCATTGCAATACTTCATTACAATAATTTTTGTTCTAAGTCTTTTAAAGCTTTTTTAAATTTGGGAGTTTTTATTTATTCATATATACCATACATTAGTAGGAAGGAACAATGGGAAGTTAAGGAAGAAACAATAAAAGCAGAGGTGGAATAATTTTACATTTGTTATTTTGATTTTATTTATTAATCAGACTTATTTTTGGAACTGCTCTTAAAAACAACAAGTTTTTTGTAGTACTTCCTACTGAAACTTACTGGGCATGGAATATTTTAAAATATAGGCACAACATCTGGCCTATTCACAGAACCTAGGCATTTGATTTTTTTTCCCCCTTTGTTTCTGGAGCCCTTACCAGTAACACCTGGGCTTCAGTTCATAGTCTTTTAAATTAGAAAAAGATGGTTTTGTCTGGAACCAGGTATATCCCTTGCCCTAAAAATCTCTGTACAAAGGCTTTTTCAGTCACATATCAGCTTGAGCCCGCATGCTGATAATTTAATTACTGGAAAACCTAACTTGTTTCTGGATTCGTCAGGCTGCTTATTTGAGTCAATAATAAAGATTCTTTTCTTGTAAGCAGAGTTGATCAGAAAGTTTTCATAAACCTCAGAAATACAGTAATGTTTTCATGCCTGTATTGGAAGACATGCAGTAGTTTGCAGCTGCATACAATTTGAGATTCTGTGTTGTATATAAATTGATATTTTCTGTTGATATATGGCTGTAATACAACACATGCCTTACAGGAACCAAGCTGGATTTGTTTGGCTCCTCAAAAAATGGCTTTGGCTTCAAACAAAGTGATCTTGATATCTGTATGACAATAGATGGTCTGGAAACTGCTGAGGTAGGTTGAAAAGATTTTGGTTTTATGGTTAAATAATGCAAAATTTTCTTGTGTATCTAGTGTAACAAATCCATTATTTTGTAAAAGATTTAATACTAGAAGAAAATACTAAGGTACCGCTAAGGCAGATTATTTTGGGGGTGTTTGCTGTTGCCCTAGGCATGAGTCTAAGAATAAAGTAGCCAGCTTTGTCCTGAATTCCACATTTCTGGCTTTATTTGTGCAGATAAATAACATTCTTTATTGCATTCACTGCCATGTGAAACAATGGAAGAGCACATCAGTCTCCTTTTATGCCTAATATCAGCGTTTAAAATGTTTCCATTATTATATTACCAAGTGTTGATTTTACATATGCTATTTTGAAACAATTTCTTGTATTCACATAGTTCTGTATAACATGAAACATTTGATTATACAGCTTAAGCTTAATGGCACATAGTAAAATATTTGCCTAAAATACTTGCAGCAGATATATCTTTTAGCCTTTTTTTCTTAATGTCTTAGGGACTTGATTGCATCAGAATCATCGAAGATTTAGCAAAAGTTCTCAAGAAACAGTCAGGTAACTTTCTGGAAAACTGAAATAAGTGATTCTGGTTTTGTTATTTCATTTGCTGTAGTGACAGTGTTCTGGAGGACTGTAGATGAAAATCATTAAGATAGAACTAACATAAAAGAACTTATGTTAGTAAGAGTGAGGTTCAATATTGTGAACATTTGGATTTATTTTTGTTTGTATATATAGGTACTTGAGTTTATAATGTTATTGGACCACATCTGATCTGGACAGATAGTATGTTTATAACTTATATGCATAAGAACAATGATTTAAGACTTGAGGCTTCAGTTTAATAATTATGTATGTTCAGTGCATAGGAAGTCCATAGTATTCTAATACAAGTCTGAAATGGGAATCCTGTTTTTTCTGCAAGAAATTATGAATTTTATAGTGCTCGTCTTGGTGTATCTCCAATGAGTTGTAATGAATTATCATTTATCTCTTGAGCTTATTTCTTTAAGAAAAAAATTATTTAGACTGCTCTGTATTTTTTGAGGGGGCTAACATCCATTTATATAAATTATATTAAGCAGTTTGATCATGTTTAACAGATTTCTACTCTCAGTGTTAAAATGTAACTGAAATAAAAATTTGGTGTCAACTAAGATTTTATTTTGGCTACAGCTGGAAGTTATTAGATGCTGTGTAGGACTGTATTGTAGCTATTCAGTAATATGACATTTCATCCTAGGTTTAAGAAATGTCTTGCCTATAACGACTGCTAAAGTCCCAATTGTCAAATTTTTCCATGTCAGAAGTGGTCTTGAAGTAGACATCAGTTTATATAATACTCTGGTAAGGTTATCTCCTTTTTTATTTTAAGTTGTGCAACAAAAAACTGAGAATCTGTTTCTTGAGACTGAAGTGATTGTTTGGATGAGGTTCAATAATCAACTGTTTCCAATTACCTGTTGCAGTTTTATATTTCAAAGAAACCTATTCGGTTTTGTTTGTTTGACTCTGGGGAGTCATCTGCACAGTTGTGACTTTAGAGTTGCCACTTTGCTAAGAAAATCTATTAGTTCTTCAGTAACAGTAAGAAACAGTGGTTTAAGTATTGTAAGTTTTTCTTAAATGAGAGACAAAATAAAGTAACTTCAGCTTTTATAGATATCACTTAGCATCATGGCTCTTGCCTAGCCTTGAGATCTGAAATAGTGATTTTGAACCCAGCTTGCCTGAACTGTAACATATTAGAATGTAAAACAAAAAACCCAAACACAAAATCCATTCATGTGTTCTTGGTGAAACATTTTAAAACCAGGTTTAGTTTATTTCAATGTTTCTAAATTTCACAGCCCTTTTCTTGAAACAGCAAAGGAAAGTTAAGTCTTAGTGACAATTTTTAAACTTTCTGAAGGTTTTTTTATGAGCTCAAGGGGAGTCTTGAGGAAGATACCCCAACCACTGAATAGGAAAGTTTTCTCCTTGAAGTTGTGTATCCATATGTGTTTGTTGGTAGCTCTTACAGATCCAGACTGGAATCTCTGGGTTCAAGTAGTTACATTCTACCAAATATTTTGAAACTGCAGTAGCAGATTAGTGCCACTTGTTTTGAAGTACTGTTCTGTGAATGTTTTTACCACTTCCACACAGTTAAAGGAAGTTGATTGGCTTTTAAATGAGCAGGTGATAACATCATTGTTGAATGCTTCCTTTCTCGATATTTATTCCTACTATGCAGGGCTTCGCATACACATTTCTTGAGGACACAACGTAGAGTTTTAGTTTTTCATGTTTTCAGCTTATTTCCTCCGGGTCTTCGGAGCTTCTTTATTTTCTGTATGACTTCCTTATTTTTCTAGGCCTTGCATAACACCAGACTTCTGTCATCATATGCAGCTATTGATCCTAGAGTAAAATATCTGTGTTACACAATGAAAGTCTTTACAAAGGTAAGTGTGTTTCAGACATTCTAGAAGCAGTAGTTCCTGCAGCAAGGGATGATCACCATGAAAGATAAAAATCTTTCTTTTTCTTTTTCTAGATATGTGACATTGGAGATGCATCTCGAGGTAGCCTGTCATCTTACGCATATACTCTTATGGTGCTTTATTTTCTTCAACAGAGAAATCCACCTGTCATCCCTGTTCTTCAAGAGGTACAGTGTATTGGAAAGAAATGAGTAACTGTACACAGTAGCGATCAGAAGAACGTCAGTGCTGGATATGAAAGGCTCTTCTAACGAGTTTTAATATTATTCTTTCAGATCTACAAAGAACCAAAAAAGCCTGAAATTTTGGTTGATGGCTGGAATGTATATTTCTTTGATAAGATAGAGGAGTTGGTGAGTAAATCAGGCTAATTGGAAATGTTACCTGTACCTTGGCAAATAAATATAAATTCCTTTTAAAGACATTGTTCCCAAATATAGAAGTTGAATATTGTGGTTTAACCCCAGCTGGCAATTAAACACCACACAGCCACTCTCTCATTTCCCCCAGCCCCTCCCTGGTGGCCATTCCTTTGAATAATTTTGTTTTCTACAGACTTATACTGAATTAATAAATTCTTCTTTTAAGAGGCAAAACCTAGTGCCAGAAGTTCTATTAATTGTCCACTTCGTTGCTAATGGATTAAAAAATATGGAGTTTGAAACCAATATTGGATTATCAATATAAATTATGAAAGGAAGTATTCTAGTGTAACTCCATTGCTTTTCTGTATAAAATAAATCATGAAAATATATTATGGAAATAATGAAAATGCTTAATGTAAGTACTGCATTTAAAAATATTTTTGTCATTTTAGTCAGTTGTTTGGCCAGACTATGGGAAAAACACTGAATCTGCTGGGCAACTGTGGCTGGGACTTCTCCGTTTCTACACAGAAGAATTTGATTTTAAAGAGCATGTCATCTGCATCAGGAGAAAAAGTCTACTTACAACTTTCAAGAAGCAGTGGACCTCCAAATATATAGTAATTGAAGGTAAAAGAATATGAAGTACAGGAATATACAGAACTTCTTTAACATGAAAATTTTGCTTTTTCACAAGGCCTATTTATTTTTCTGTTACTAGATTATAAGTTGTTATATGCTCATGTTTTGAAACCATCACAAAATTGCCATTGGCTTTTGGTAGTGCTAAACATTATCCTTAAGGGTTTTTTTGGCTACTGAAAAGAAGTTGCAAAGCAAACTTCTCACTTTTTTATGAAGTAAGTGGCAGAAAAATAAATTCAACAAAATCCTTTGGCAAAGAAATCAGCTATAATGCAATGGAGGTGTTCTCAAAAACATTAGGTTTAGCTGAGCCCATATTTACTTAAATGATTTAACTCTGTATATGATTAGGCTGTTTATTATCACTGTGATCTCTGACAGAGAAAATGCAGTGACATATTTTAGAAATAATCTGTAAATTGTTTTCTGGCCCATTTTATTTTCATGGAAAGAATTTCTATTCTTTTGTCTGCACATTGAGAAATGCCTGTCATATTTCTTTCTACAGATCCCTTTGATTTGAACCACAATCTTGGAGCTGGATTGTCAAGAAAAAGTAAGTCTTCTGTTAACAATTTCAGTTACAAAGTGAAGATCTTGTCTTGGATATTATTTTACATTCTAGTTTGATATCTAAATGATGATTTCAGTTTGGGATTTTTTTTCTTTCACAGTGACAAATTTTATAATGAAGGCTTTTATCAATGGCAGAAGGGCATTTGGTACCCCTATAAAAACATTTCCTAAAGAGTACCCATCAAAAATGGTAAGTTCCTTCTAAGAGGAACATGTGCGTGCTCTTTGGTGTGTAACTTAGCCTTTACAAGACTATAGTTACACTCATTATGAGCTCTTTCTCTTTAATTTCCACACTGCTCTAAAAATCTGAGTAAATCAGTTACTGCTGAGTACTGTTTCAGTGTTACTTACATGTAAAATATTCTGCAAAATACTAGTCAAGTCAAGAGTTTCATTGTACAGATTTATGTATTTTAATCCAAATCAAAACCAGCTTACCATTTCTTAAAACGGCAGTTTTATAACAGTGTGCAGACCTGGTGGTGAGTAGGCTGCCTGTCAAAGAAGAGGTCAGTAGCTAGTTAAGTCATTGGGTCTTTCAGAGTTCAGCTAGATACTTACTGTTTTCTGTAACTCTAACTGCTGTTTTAACACTTTTGTATCTGTCTTGATTTCCAAGTGTTTGGATATTAATTTTAAATATATGATTTCTTCTACAGGAGTACTTTTTTGATCCTGAGGTACTAACAGAAGGAGAATTGGCACCAAACGATAGATGCTGCAGAACTTGTGGTAAAATTGGCCATTTCATGAAAGATTGTCCCATGAGACGAAAGTGAGTATAGTATTGGCATCTGTATGTATCTATTTTCCTTAAGTTTGTTTAGGAAAGATTAGGATAGTAATGCTTTAAAGCAAAACCCGTACGCGCCGTGGGTTATTTGGTGAACCTGAAAGAAACTTAAAATGTATCAGGACCTCTTTTGGCAGTGGTGGATAGTGTTTTCTGCAGAACTAGTAAAGTATCAGTGTTGACTCTCCACTTCCTTATACAGGAAAGGAGTAGTCAAAGAGAATCTAAATATTTGGCAGAGCTGAATAACTGTGTGCTGTGAAAAGCACTCATGGAAACCTTTTATATTTTTATTTATTTAATAGCTTCTATTACCAGAATTTTCCTGCTCCTAGCAAGACACAATTTTGTCAAGTTCACAGAATCATGCAATTCCTATCAAAAGCACGGCAAGAATGTCACTGCATTATTTTTCATAAGCACACATGTATGAGAAAAATGCCCTGTTTTACATTCAAGAGAATGCTTCCTGTCCCTGAGTAGCCATTTCCAATACTCAACGACTCTCTTCTGGCAACAAATGAATGGCTAAATGACTTTGCTGCTCTTTCTCTTATGAAATGTCTAAACTTAAAACTCATCCTTTAATTTTGATTTAAGTTAAAACAAAGCTCTTTAAAGACTGCATGTCTTAAAAATAGTGAAATCTTGAAAACATTTATGCTCACTTGTAAGGTGGATGGAAAAATTAACCATTGTTTAGAATCTATTTATGTTAAAAGCTGTCATTAAAAATCATTTGCACTTTCCTGTAACTAAGTAAAAGTTACTGACATCATGTTGGATGAAGTGGTTGTTCTACTACATATTAGAGATTTGTGAATTTACACTGTTGATTCTGTTAATTTAGAAATTTAGTCAGCTTTAGCAGTTGCAAGCATGGTAGCTGATGTTAGTTTGAAATTAAAGAATGCTGAAGGTGGTGTGAAATGCTCCTCAACGTCCAAACCGCTATCTTGTATCTATGGATTTTTAATCTTGAGTTCTAAACACCAGTTCATTGCACATACTCAACTATGTTTTATACAGCACTAGTAGAAAGTTAATGAGATTGTGCATCTAAGAACAGAAATGCCCTGTGGGGTAAAACCACTGATGCATTTGAGTCCTCTGCTCAGCCATTTATTGCAAAAGAGGGTGCTGTTTATGAACGGCAGACTAGTTGTTTTCTGCAGTCTCTTCTCCTGCATTCCCTTACCACTGCTGGATAAGAGATGTTAGAGCACATACCTGCCCTGCTCTGGTGATGCTCATTTGTGGACTGGACTTGTTTATGATTTTGTCCTTTTAGTTGTTTTTTGGGTTTTTTTCCTGAACCTGATTCTCCTGGTTTCTTTCACAGTCTTCTATGGCAACCAATTCCATAAGTGTTCTGACTGATATGTAAAACAATACTTTCCTTTATCTATTTAAAGCTAACCATAGTCATCCAGTAACTTGCTGAGTGTGCACTTAATGCATTTGCCTTTGTCCTTAACAAAGATGTTAAATAATATTGGTCCCAGTACAGACCCCTGAAGAACACCACTCATTACTGGTGTTCACACAGACATCAATACATTGTCCACAATGCTTGAAGTGCAACTATCCAGCCAATTCTTATCTATTGAGTGGTCCACCTATCAAATCCATATCTTTCCATTTTAGAGACAAGGATGTTGTGTAAGACAGTGTCAAATGCTTTGCGGAAGTCCAGGTACATGATGCCAGCCACTCTTTCCTTACCTACCATTTCTGTAGCCCCATTTTGGTAGAAAGCTACCAGATTTGTCAGGCGTGATTTGCTCTTAGTGAAGGCATGTTGGCTGTCACCAGTTGCCTCTATGTTTTCCGTATGCATATTTTTCAGGAGGATCTGCTCCATGTTCTTACTCACCAGCCTATAGTTCCCCAGGTATACCTTTTATGCCTTTTTTTTTAAAAAAGAAGCTCACCTTGAAGCTCATGTCATTCTTTCACCCTTATTCAATTTTGTGAAGTATTTTCCAAGTTTCTAGCCATTAGCAATGCATCCAGCTTGCCAAAGGAGCCTGGTATCATCTTCAGATTTGGAGGTTTCACTCCTGTCTCCTTCTCTAGTTGTGTATAAAGTTGTTAGATGAAACAAGTCTGACAGTGGTAGTGTTTCTTCACTACTAGACTTTCAAGTCACATAGAATGTTAAAAGCTTCTCTCAACAAAAGAGACTTTTAGAGGGAATATGCACTGTTTCAGAAGGAAAGAACTGAGTTCTGGTTGAATTGTACAAATAGAAAAAACCCCAAAACTATAGCCAAATTTTTTTGTACTTTGTTAGCATTTTGCTTGGTGCTTTTTTTCTTCCGTTGTCTGCAACTTGTGCAGACAGATTTTCAGTTGTTCTTATATTTTTTGAGTTACAATTAATAGGATTTAGGACTGTATTATCATCTAATTGTAAAGTTAAATTATTTAATATGTGTTATATTCACTGTTCAGTGTGAGATTCAAAGGAAAAGTATGACAATTCACTTTGTTTATGCCACAGAAGATTTATTTTGTCTAAGGACAGCACATGTGTTTTTTGTCTGGTTTTTTTATTGACTCTGTGTGGGAATGTAAGGCCTCTGAATTCTGCATCACTTTTCTGCTCCTGCAGACTAAGACGGCGCCGTGATTATGAAGGTACACAAAGGTATGGAGAAACCAAGGAGAAAAGAAGCAAAGAGGACAAAGAAATGCAGAATAAACCAACAGAAAAGGAGACCTTAACCAAGGAGGGAAAGTTGCGCTTATGTACACCTCAGAAGAGGAAACTACCAAGGGTAATAGTGGAAACTGGAAGAGAGAAGACTCCCAGGCAGCCAGCTGAGAAATGGAAGCGCCTGGAAGACAGAGATGTAAGAGAAAAACGTTGTTTCATCTGTGGAAGAGAAGGTCATATTAAAAAGGAATGCCCACAATATAAAGGAGTTGCAGGTATGAAACTGATCAAACTGGGTAGTTTAAATAGCACTTCTGGGTTTTTTTTTGTATTTTTACATGATTCACTAACAGATGAATTAACATTTGCATCATTTAAATGTGGCTTTTTTTAATTTAGTCACATTTAACCATTTTCCCTTCATCCTCATCTTCCTTTCAGAAATGTGCTCTGTCCTGGGAGACTTGGCATGGTGTCTCTTAGCAGATCAGATATTTGTAATAAAAAGGGTATGAGAATCAAATATGTTGAAATTGCTTCCATTAATGTCACAATATATGAGCTTGCCAACATTTCAAATTACAGCTTTTCTTCCAGTTCATCATAATTGCAACAGAAGCTAGCATTACAGTGCTTCGCATTACCTAAACCAGAATGATTCTATACAACCCTGAAGTCAATATGAAAAGTGTACAGATTCGCTCAGACTGAATTTTGTGAATAAAATAATGTTTCTGCCAACTCTGCAGTTGAAGGGATACAGAAGTTCATCTTATCCTGACTGATAGACATGAATGAAATACTGCTAAGCAAAAGTATTTAATTATCTAAGTCATCTTTCAGATAAGATGGATCGCTCATCATTTGTGTTATAAAGGAATATCTTTCTAAGATAAAACTGAGACTTAATACAGTACATGGTACTTGTAATTAGCTTCCAAAGGAACAACCTATCACTTTTTCCCTGTAAGGAAACCTGGGTGCATTTAAATTCAGGCTGAAAAGCATTTGTTTTACAAATTACTCATGACTTCATCTCTTACAGGAACAGTTTGGAGTCTTTTATATAATAAAACACATTTTTCAAACCAGCTTTTCTCACCTTGCAAAAATATCCTGTCTGCCTGAGATCAGGAAACTCTTCATAATCAGATCCATTTAGTGGAAGAGGGCACAAGACTGTGTTAAAATACTGGAAGAGGGAGGAAAATGGTGCAAGTATATTCAGAATTGTGAATATATTCAGAAGTATTTTTACTTTGATAGATAACTAAAAGTACTGGATGGACAGAAGAGTTGATTAAAAATTGAAGCTGTGCTTCTTTCAGCTTCTGACCTTTTAAAGGTGTATGTCAACTCTAAATTTAACTTCTGAGTTTGTTTATCTTTGACCTTTTCTCACTGAACTTCTATTCCAGCCATTCTGCCTGCCATGATACTGAGTCGACTAAGGTGGAGGGGAATATGCCTGACTGTTTCATATTTAGTATTCACCATATACTTAGGCTGTACAGTATATATGTCTAAAATAGTAAGTCCTGCAATAGATGTTTTTTATCTGTTATCTGTATTTTGGGAATTAATATTTTTGAATTTGAAAGAATTGCAGTAGGTTGGGCTCTGTCTTTTATTGCTTGCTTAGTGCCTGAAGAGTTCTCTCTAGTTGAATAAAGCACTATGAACAAATGGATCAAAAAGTTCAGACTTCACTCTTTGTATTGCTGCATTTTGTGAGACTATAGACACTTCACTTACCACGGTATCTTCATTCATTCTGAGCTCCCTGTCTCCTGCTGATGCTGGAGGAGGACACAAAGCTTAATTTATCGTAGGTTCCTAGCTTGAATGTATGTCACCATATTATGTGAGTTTTCCATGTTATAAAATCAAGGAAAATAACAGTGTCCCCCTACATTCTACATTTTCTGATTCTAGATAGAAAATATTTTGGTATTCTTCTGTCATACGATAACTGAAACTAGTTTCCAATTATCAACTCCTTTTTCTGATTTTTTCAGATGGTTCAAAACCAGAAGTGTTGTGCAGGTCCCTGTCTTTACCCACTGCTGTCAAACATGCTGGTAGATTAAATCAGGTAAACACCAAGTGTCTCTTTGGTTTAATCTTTTACTTTTATATGTTTTTAACTCTATATAAATTAATTAATAAAAGCTTTACCTAAGATTTCCAGGAAAATCTTTTATGTTGTGAAATTAAATACTTCAGTTTTATTGGTTCATTGATATGTGTATGTTTTTATAGGGAGTGCTTATGCATGAAGAAAAAAAGAAACAAAAAGGAAGAGTATTTTTGAGTCCCCAGTCAGGTTTGTATATCTTCCGTTCAATTCATGAACTATGTGTAAAAGCCTGGCCAGCAGGGTGAGGGAGGGGATTCCCTTACTCCAGTAAGACCAAACCTGGAATCCTGCATCCAGCTCTGGGGTCCCAGCACAGGAAGGACATGGAACAGTTGGAGCCAGTCCAGAGGAGGGTCACCAAGATAGAGGGTTGGAGCACCTCTCCAGTGAGGAGGCTGAGAGGGTTGGGGTTGTTCAGCCTAGAGAACAGAAGGCTTCAGGGAAGACTATTGTGGCCTTTCAGGGGTAAAAAGGGGCCTGTAAGAAAGGTGGGAATGAAATTTTTAGCAGGGACTGATGCAATAGTAAGGGGTAGTGGTTTAAAACTGAAAGAGGGTCAATTTATATGAGATTAAAGAAAGATTTTACAATGAGGATGGTGAAGCACAGGTTGCCCAGAGGTGATAGGTGCTGCATCCCTGAAAACATCCAAGGTCAGGTTGGATGGGGCTCTGAGTGACCTGATCTTGTTGATGTCCCTGCCTACAGCAGGAGGGTAGGACTAAATTACCTTTAACCCAGATTTTTTATAATTGTATAATTCTTCATCAGTCCTCTAGCTAATTTTCTGAACACAGTGGCAGCTTGAACAAGCGGGATCCATCTATTTTTTTAATCTGGAATGAGTTTTGTTTTGGAAGCAAAACTTGGGCATAACAATTCTGTGCCTTTATATCATTAACTCTGGTAGATTTATTTTGCAGCAGAGTGTGGTGGAATTGTATCAATCTCTCCTTTTTCAGTTTACATGAGGTTCTCTGATTCTTCAGGGACAAAACATTGAATGCTTCTTGGAATGCTTTCTTGTTTCTTGCAGTAATTATCTGGAATTATACATTATTAACTTAGGAGGGATTATCAAACCACATCCTTGGTCTGAGCTGCAAAAAGGCAAACAAGTTAAAATTACATTTAAAAGTAGCGATGAGATTGTATTATAAAGGCCTTTATGTACTCTTCCTGCATCAGAGATGTTCTGCTTTAAAAGTGTGATAAACAATGTAGCTTCCTTACAGTAATTTCACACACTTGTTACCAAGTACAATGAAGATTTTAAGAACTGCTGCTTTTGTTTTAATTAGAATTTCTAGTACAACTCTGCAAACCTTTCAGCAGCATGGGTTTATAGTACACTAACCTCTCTGCAGTTGGAGGGGGACCTAATCAGTTTTCTGAAGTTTGTAAACACTCGAGTGCAATTAAGTATGTCAAATTAAATTATCAGTTTTGTTGGGAAGACACACTGGATTTTTTGTCTTCACTGGAAGGCTTTTTCAAATCTAACTTCAGGGATTTTGAAACACAGAGTGGTTTGTCTTTAGGTGTTTAGTTGAAGAAAATACTGATTTTCAATTTTGCATTTTATTATTTCCTACTGTCCTTCAGCAGGTAATGATCTTCAGTTGATGTGTATGTCCTTTCATTATAGTTTGACTTGACAGTAATTTTCTCCCGTCTTTTCTATGAGNTTTGTCTGTTTTTTGGTGGGTTTTTTTTGGTTTGTTTGTTTTGTGGTGGTTTTTTTGGTTTTTTTTGTTTGTTTGTTTGTTTTTTTAATAATACCTTTAAAGCATAATGCTTTCTTCCTCCCAATTTAGGCAGCCTTTCCAATAAATACATGACTCAGGGAAAAGCCTCACAGAAGAGGACCCAGCAAGAATCATGAGGGATATTAAGCACTGATAAATTGCAACACAGGCCCGTCATTCACTTAAAAGAAATGTCTTTGACTAAAAATGAATTCACAGGACAGCAGCGTAGACAACCTTCACCTTAAGTTCAATGAAAATATTGGTGTTTTCTTCTAGATTGCTAGTACAAGCAACTGTGGATTTTAATACAAACCCTGCTCTTTAATAGATTGTTTGAGCATTTTCATAGAAAGCCATGATGTTATTTGTTTACTAGGTAATGCATTTAGAAGAGGGCAAGTACTAAAAATGAACAGTTTTCAGGGTTTTATTGTTCCTCCTGACCATTTTCAACTGCACTAAAACTATGTGCTAGCCAAATAAATTATATTTTCTTCAAAAATAAATCTTTTGAAGGAGAAAATGATCTTTATTAATGTTGCTTGTTTACTGAATCCTTGTGTAAGTGTTTGAGATGTGTTTAGACTGCTACTTTCTTTTTTTATTTCTCCAGAGAACTAAAAACATAGACATTAGTCATCATATGTAAAACAATCTCTGGACAAGGAGTGCCACTGAGATTTAATGGGGTTGTTTTCTGTTCTGTGATTTTATGGGAGTTCATTTGCTGCTGTGCTCATGTTCAAGAAGAAAGAAAGACTAGGTAACAGGTCAGTCCTGTTTTGTTGCTGCTAAGAATCTTTTTCAAGGCCTTGGGGATAGAGACAAAAATGCTTTAAGAAAAAGAGGTATTATATTTGGCAGCTGGGGAAAAATACATGTCCGTTTTCATGGTATGTGAAGAGTATCCTTGAACCAGTCAAGAATTTACCTTCATTAGTAGCAGGAACTTGAGCTTTACTTGAAGTCCTTCCAGAGGTGGTAATGTACCATCTTATCTTGTTCAGAAAAGAATTAGTTATTTGTTAAAATTGAAACCACTGTTTATTTATGAATCTGAAATAAATTTAAAAAAAAGAGTGAAAATCAGATCTAAGTTTCTCTATTTTTTTCTGAGGTTGTAGTTTTCAATATTCCTGACATAAATATATAATTGATGATAACTTACTACAATTATCTGGATTTAGGACTGTCATGTTTCATCTGTTTTTCCCTATTAATCTGTTTTTATGGAAGTTGAAAGATAGAATTGCCAAAGGGGTCTTAGGGAACTAGCATCCTAAGTCTTGTTTTGTTTTCACCCATCTGAAACCAGCTATCTGTGAAGTTTTAGATATGTTGCTTTCACAAATAATTTCTTCTGTGTTCTTTCCTAAACACATTTTCAAGCATATTATCTTTGTGCTTTATTTAGCTTTCTTTTCAGAGTTACTTCCAATTTTGCTGGTGGGAGTGAAGTGTATAAACCTCTTCTGAACCAGATGCGTATACTGTCCTTCTTGAATGATATGGGGGGACATGCAGTTGTTTATTTATGCTGCCTTTTTTATTAGAAAAAAGTGCTGTCATCATATTTCACAAGCTTTTCATGACCGAGTTCCCAAAGTTGGAATATGTTTTATGCTGTGAATAGTAGGTTATCAGTACTGAGAAACTGAGAAAGATGAAGTTTTTTCAGGTTTGCAACACAGTTAACTGTCTTAAACAGGTAAGTCAACGTCATTTAGCTATTTAACTACTAGACCACACACATCCATTCTCCCTAATGTAATTGTTCTGGTGAGGTTTGTTTCATAGCTATATTTAAGACTGTTTTCCCATCTTTTAAAATTTTACTTAAGTTTATTTATTATACATCGTATAAACATCATCACATTTTTATAAGAAAAGATATATTCATTAGTAAGTTTCCAGGGTTTGAAATAGTTGCTTAGAATGGGAGTTTTCTAGCATGGGAAGCTGTTGACTTTTTCTTCCATACTGGTAACTTACCAGTATTTCTTGTTACTCACTTGAACTAGTTAGATTTTAAAACTGATTTTTGTATTTATCTTCTCTGAGAGAAGGCTGTTTTCCTAGCCTATACTCAAGTCTTCCATGCAGAGATTGATTCAGCTGACAGGGGACTTAAGGAGTGATGATTGGAAGCATCCTGAGGAAAGCAGAGCTCTTTGTGCCTGCATGGTAGACTGTGAATGATGAAGAAGGGTATTAGCTGCATTTGTACACAAGTTTCCCCGCTTCAAGGGTACTGACTTCAGCTTTCAGCCCAATAGTGCATTAAACCCCTCTGCCCCTTAGTTTAGTTGAGATGCATGCTCAATATGCATGAATTATGTGTGAAAAGACACACTTTTTGTAGCTAAAGAAAATGCAACTTTATTATACACCTGCTGTCTTTATATTTGAGGTAGTAGTACTGTGCCTCAGTAAAGAGCAGTGGTGTAATTATGTATGTAAAAAATACGTAACACATCTTACTTACTACCAAGGTCTTCAGAACTACTAAGCCCAGAAGCAGGTAAGTAAGTGAGGTGATGATACCCAAATGTGTTTCTTGTGCTTGGATTTCACAGGCAGGGATTTAAAGTATTATCTAGCATATTTAAGGATGCTGGAATGTGGAAATGAAAAATGAGTACTTGTTTATCTTCTGGTGTAGCCATCACTCAAAGTAATGGCATGAGTAACCCTGTACCAAGGCTATTGGGGTTTCTTGCAAGCCAAGTTGCTGCAGCCACCAGGAGTCGGGGAATGGCAGCTCAGTTCATCCAGCAGCTTTCAAGCTCTCCTGCCACAATGTCTCTGCACCAGGCAAGGATCAAGGAGCGTAACTGGGCCCTGACCAGTGCATGACCATCCTCTCACTCAGCCCCAGGCCATCGCAAACCCAGAGGAAAGGGCAGGATCCTGGTCAGTAGGAGGGCAGACACAATGTGTTGTCTGTGATAGGTCATAGCAGTCACTGGTTCCACGTCCTGTGCACTTCACTCGGGGGTTTGTCCAAACTGGATCACTCTACACATGGGTTTTGTCTGCTGAGCCAAAGCTTCCTATCAAATAGCCATACACATTATTTTAAAATGTTTGCCAGTGTGATGCTCAATAAATACTCACATTCTGTGCCTGTATTTTGTAAGTGGGAGACTATGGACACATGGGCCTCCATTGTTCCCTGGTGTGGGAAAATGCTTGGGGGTAAAAAGATAACAGTATGGAAATTATAGAGGAAAATAGGATTGCTATTCTCTGGATGGAATGTGGCTAGCATACCTGACTGTCCATTCACTATACATGCTAAAGGTGGGTGGAGTAGTGTACATTGTAGCCAGGCTCTTGCAGAGGATAGAACTTCGTGGTCTTTTCCAGCTGATAAGCTGCATGGCAACTGAAAACCAAGGGAGATAAAGGAAGATGTCCTGTCGTTGAATCAGCAGCTGTGGTGAAATCACTCTCCTTAGGCTGACACATGAATTCTGAGATAGCCACCCCTTGCTGGGTAAGCTATATGCCTATAGACACTTAAGCTCCATCTAAACATAAGAAAATAGTACAAAAGTGAATTCAGAAGGGTGAGAAGTTAGAAAAGACTCCATTGTAACTTCTGGAATCAGTTGACAGGCTCAACCTCTCTTTGCTTCTATGGGGACAACTGTGATGTTAGAACAGTGTTGCCTTGAGCTCACTTTTGTTAGGGATTAGAGCTTTTTAGCACATTTCTTTGATTTAATATATTGCTTTGAATATGTTTTTGCAGTCAGCTACTATCACCAGCAATCCTTGAACCTTACCATGTCAAAATTCTAGGCTGCACCCAAAGCAGCAGGACCAGGGAGCAGATTCTGCCCCCCTGCTTGCCTCCTGTGAGACACCACTTGGAACACTGCATCCAGCTCTGGGGCCTCCAGTTTAAGAAGGATATGAACTCTTCAAGTGTTTGGCCTCCTCTGCACTAAGTTGATAAAAGGACTGCAGCCACCTCCCTTATAAAGACAGGTAGAGGAGGTTGGTTCTCAGCTTGGAGAAGAGAAGGTTGTGTGGAGACCTCATGGCACCCTTCCAGTATCTGCAGGGGGCCTAGAGGGAAGCTGGAGCCTTCATCAGGAACTGTAGTGATAAGACAAGGGGGAGATTTAGATGAGGTGTTAGGAAGAAATTTGTTACTGTGAGGGAGGTGAGGCACTGGAATGGGATGCTCGGGGAAGTTCTGGATAAGGCCTTGACCAACTTGGTCTAGTGGGAGGTGTCCCTGCCCACGGCCAAAGAGATGGGACTAAAGGTCATCTTTAAGCTCCATTCCAGCCCTCTAAAATTCTAAATTAATACAGATAGTTATTCCGTAACCTGTTAACTTGAACCCTCAAGGGCGCTGACGGACTAATCAATCATTAAAGTGTTTCAGAAAACCCCCCCCCGTCCACGTGACACCCGGGCGGCTGTTTAGCCGCGGCCTCCACCGGAGCAGTTGAAGGGCACGGCGTCCCCGCCGCCTCTGCCGCTTATCTCG
>VXBN01000004.1:23678-45089 GCA_013397395.1 Sinosuthora webbiana | reverse complement strand
GTTCGTAATTGTAATTAATATTACCCCCGTTTCTTTAAATCAGAACCTTTACCAGTGGGAAAAATCTCCACCTATACCACTGTTGTGCTTAACACTGGCTGCCTGGCTGTTCGTAACACAAATTTTTTATGGTGCTAAAATACTGCATTTTCTTCTTACAGAAGAATTCCATAGTTGTCTGATGTGGCAGTGTGCACCTCTCTCTTCATCCCAAAATAACCCTCAAAAGAGTACTTAAAATAAAAGAATACCTTTGAAATTACTTTTTCTCATGATCGATTATCTTTTTGTCTGTGATCTGACAGACAGTGAGTGGTTTGGTCTGCCGTGCATGTCCTGGGGTGACGTTGTGAGGTTTGTATCCCCAATTGTCTGTTGGATCTCTGTTGGATATTGCCCTGTGTGCCGTTGGTGTTGGGTCTGGGAGCAGGGGGAAGGGAGAGGCACGCGGTTTGTTTTCAGAAACTTTCCTCCGCCGGCTGGCCTTGAGAGTCAGATTCAGCAACACACAGCAAGGGATGGAGAGATTTTTTTTTCTTCAGTAGTTAGCTAGTTAGGCAGTAGCTAGCAGAGGAGGAGAAGCTTCACTTTTTTTTCCTCTCCTCCTGTTTTGGTTTTTTTATTTTTTCTTTTTTTCTTTCCTGTTTTTTTTCCTTCCTGTTTTTTTTCCCTTTTTTTCATCTTCCCTTGGAACTGTTACAATCTCTCTGGACTGAGGACTCGGGGGAGCGCCGTGGGGGCTCGCACCAAGATCCATCCTGCCCAGCGTGTCCCAGCACCAGGGGGACTGAGACAGAGCAAACACCTGCAGGAAGGACTTCTTTTTCTAATCCTGTCATCTCTCCAGAGCTGCACGAAGTTCTTGTCATCTGGTATTGTCCAATTTATTGTGCTGGGGAGTGCTTTGCCTGTTTAACAAAAAGGATTTCCACTTCTCTCGGAGGAAGTTTTTTCTTCCCTGAACCGGTTGGGGGAGGGAAGGGAGGCCCCCTTAGGACGTTTCCTCCCAAAAATCTGCCTTAAACTTCTACAGTGCACCTTACTGCCACTTTTAACACCTAAGAGATGTCCTGCTTCAACATGGTGAGGAAAATGTACATACTTAGTTCAATTCCACGTGCATTTGGTCTTGAACAGCATTTGAATAGCAAAATTTGTATGCAATGTCTGCCATTTTTCTTGAAGAGAGGAACACCAAGGGAAGGTTTACCACTCATTTTTAGCAGGGTCTTCACCCTCACCTTTTATGCTCCCTTTCAGTGGTCTGTGCTTCAGCCTGTGCATGCCTTAGCTGGCCGCTGCGCACCCCACGCTCCTCATAAGAGAACCCAGGGGTCCCAGACCCTGTCTGTCTAGGAACAGGGTGGCAGACTGAATTCCAAGGGCTAGTTCATGGGAACAGACACCTACTGACACTGGGTGGCAGCAAGTTTCCAGTCTACACGTTTCAAAAGGCAAATCGCCTCTTTCCTCATGGCCGTGTTCCAAGTTCCTGTTGGATTTTCCCAAATACCAGAGTACCTTTGCCTATACAGGTGAAAAGCATTGCTCAGCTCTGCTGTTTGGCTCTCTTGCATTCTGTTCTGTGCTTTCTATCTGTTTCTAACACCTGGCGAATGATCGCAGATGTCCAAATTGCTAAACCATTTTCAAGATGGAAAGAAAGCAGAGGAGCCTTCTGACCAGCTTTAGCTTTTGAAGTGTTGGGTTTTTTCATCATTCCTCTTCATTTTCACAACTGGCTACTAAGAGATAGGCTGGCATTTGGCTGACATTGGGTTCTGGATATAAACTCAACAGAGATATACACACTGTTACAGCTTATTTAAGTTCACTTTCTTTTTCTTAGTGATCTGTTTCATACATGTGCCATAACACAGTGTTCCAGACAAACCACATTTTTAAACTACTTTTGGACAATTGTATTAATCAAGGCATAATGTGAAAATTAGAGAATTTTTTTTCACAGAGGAGTTGACATCTGCAATCTATTACAAAATTTTAGGATATGCATATTACATATGAGTTCAAAGGAAATTTACGCGTCATTATTGTGGACTGTTTGGGAACATGGTTCTTTGTCACTTCTGTGGTCATGCTTTTATTTTCATACCCAATGTGTGATTATTTTTTATACTCTGTTTACATTTTAAGATTTTTTTCGTATTTTCATCTTTTTTCATCTTTTTTCAAAGATGAAGTTTGCACTGTATGATGATCCGTTACTACCAAACTGCAATTTTCATCAAAACTTCTGGTCTTCAAAAAATTTAAGCAACAATAGAAAAATTCAGTGTCACCCAAGTAGTATATTTTTACAGTCCTGCACCATCAATGTGAAGATTTTCCATTATGCTTTTCAAGAATTTTTGTCATCCCTCACAAATGTTAAAAATCAGGAGCATGGTACCCATGCTGTCTGGAGCAAGTGGACATCTCTCTTCTATGCTATGCAGTTAGCAGTAAGATCTAACAATCAGAATGCTACAGCATGTAACAAAACCAGCTTGCTTTCTAATGAACCTGTTATTAGCAGTTGTTCACAAATAGATGCTGAAAAGCAAAATGCTGTGTCAGTAAGAACAGAAATGAGAATCCCGCACAGTTCCATATCTGAAGATGTCAAACAGTTCCCCAAAGTGAAAAGTACCTATTGCTGGAGGACACAGAGAAGTTGGTCTGCAAGCCATTGCAAAAATTTATATTTCCTTATGTGTTATTGCCAGTTTCTTTGATCCAAGACTACTGTTTCAGGGGCAGAGAGGGGAAAGAAATATTGTGCAAAATAGAACACTTTTGGAAAGAGGAGAGACTCCAGTCAACATTAAGGATTTCATCCATGTCTACATTCCACAATTCTGATGGTGAGCAGTCTGTACTGGTAATTATTTATGCATGTTTCAGAGTACTACAAATGGAATTATTCAGGAATCACAGAATAAAAATTAAAAGAAGGAAAAGTGAATTCCAAGAGCCAGCTTGTGTATATAGGAATTCAGAAATTAATCTCTGAAACAATTTGTAAGTAATAGAAGCATGAATATTCAGGACATGAAAAATTATATTTGTCAAAGCTGAAGTAGGCAAACAATCTGCTACATTTATTTACACAAAACAAGATTTTTTTCCACAAAATCATGACAAATATTAAAAACATATAGAAGCCCTAGAGGCATTTGGGAGCACTTTCAGATGCATGGACATAGAGGTAGTTGATTCCTACAAGCTTAGGAATTAAGTCTTTGTTAGTCACTCCTGATGTTCAGTTCAGTGGGGAGCTTGTCTTGAATTTTGGTGGGATCTGAATTAACATATACAATTTTTTCCTTTTAAAATCATGATGCAGTACACCTGCTCTGAAATGTATAAACAGGCTGTTTTTATGAATCTGCTATAGCTAATGGCTTGCATACTGTGACCATTTTGTGCAGAGAGGTTGCCATACCAGTGCGACTTTAGTTCCACTTGAACAACAAAGGGAATCTGTGCCAAAGCAGTACTTTCCATATTTCTTCTTCCTCCCCACCTTCATTACTACAAAGTACTTCAGGGTTACATATGATTTTTTCATGTATTACCTCTGTGTGTGTGTGTTTGCATGTGTGCGTGCATGTCTAAGCAAAACACCATGGCTCTGAGTGGCCTTCCTGCAAAGCTTGGGAAAACTAAACCAATTGTTTTAGCTCTTGGCTTCTTAGATATAGCATCAGATCTTCAAGGAATGATTTGGTGGAGGCTGAGTATTTTCCATTGTTGCAATACGTTTGGGTAGGTGAGTCATCACCTGAAGACTGCCATAGCATCCGCTTCCTTACATTCCCCAAGGAGCTGACAACTGTTCAGGCAGCTGGTTTCAGTTGGTTTTCACACTGTCTCTGCCTAGAAATTCCTCAGAGGCCAAGAGCAACAAAATCAATACCTAGATGACAAAGAAAGCTTTAACATGGGGACAGACTGAAACAAGCTGAAATAAGATCTGTTTTTTTGCTTCAAATAGCAGATGCAACATAGACAACATCAGTTCAAACCTATCTTCTTGGACCTGCCACCAACCCACTCTTGTAAGAATGTGCAGTTGTCAAGTGCTGACAGCTAGCCATTGGCTTCGTGACTGGCAAGAGTGAGTGCCAAACAGTGATTATGTATGAATTATTTTACCTCATGACTTTATAATCAGTGAAAATCACTCTATTCACCCTGTGAAAGCAGAAGTAGGACTACTTTTACCTTTTTTCTGCTTTGTTTTTTTCTTTTTTCTTTCTGAGAAATAACAACAACAAACAATGTAGCCGTTTATGAAGTGTAGATAAATCACTGAAAATGTTGGGTCCTGAGCACCAGTTTAAATTACAACATACAGAGGTCAGTGTTCTGCCTTGTTACAATGTAGTCCCACTTATTCTAGAGAAAAGGTTGTATTATATGTACATTAAAATAATGTGGTGGGTTTTTGTGTTTTTTGTTTGTTTGTTTGTTTTGTTTTTGTGGTTTTTGTTGTTGTTGTTTTTGTTTGTTTTTGTTTTTGTTTTGTTTTGTTTTGTTTTTTGCCAGTGTCAGAAATACCTATGTGATCTTCCACAGTCTAAGGTGATAGCAATGGAAAATTTGACAGCACAGTGAAGATAAAAGAGACATTAAAAAAAAAAAAAAGAGAGAAGCAATTTACAGACTTTCCAAGATACTAGAAGGAACAACTCAGAAGGCATATTATGTTGTCCCTTTGATTTTTGAGTATTCAATAATTTTTTCTGTTTATCCTTCATCTCCTCTTCTGCATCACAAATTTAAATGGAGAATACTGCAGTTCAACAGAGAAAGCAAATAAAGTTGAAATGCTGTGGGCAATTTTAAAAGTTACCATTATTTTTAATTATTCTTCAGGCTGTAGTAGTAGCTGGAAATTGCGTGGGAAGCGTGACCTTCTCATGCTGTACAAACATAGCAGAACAATATGACTCTCCCAAGTGTTTTAGTGTTCCTCAGATGTGGAGCCAGCTGGAGGGAAACATAAGCCTTCAGAAAAACAATATACTTATATTTCTTCATCTCTGCTGGAATATAGTATAAATAAAATGCAGTATGTATTTTCTGTTCGATGTAATTCCTAGTCAAGAGAGACTATCTCAGTTAACTGCTGTCTGAGATATCCTTGGATCAGATGTGGTCCTGAGAGTAGGCATGTTCTGCAATAATCATCCCACTTAACCAACCAGGTTGTGTCCTGCCCAGATTAAGGAACTCAATTCTGCCCTTCCTCTTCTCTCATCCTTTGATTTCTCTCTCTTCTTATTTTTGTATATTCAGCTCTGTCTATGTATTTATCCATTCTCTTCTACCCTCTTTACAGACAACGTCTTAGTCTTTCTTTGATCGCTTTTCCTCTCAGTCTACTCTTACTGGTCATGAAGAAGTCCTTGTGTTCAATGCCCAGGGAACAGTTATTTTCTTCTTTTCAGGAATACATATCCCAGTTGTATTCCTCCTTTCTCTTCAATTCTCCTTTAACTCATCTGACTCTTCTGTTTTATGACAGAATTCCGTCAGTCCTGATTTAAAAGTAGATCTCTCTCCCTGATCCACAATATGTCTCCAGGTGTTTAGGAACACCTCTGGTTTTCCTGGCTAACCAATTTGTACAGTGGCATTGCCTCAGCAGAGACTCTCTTCTTGCTAGGTACCCAGAAACAGCCTCAGGCTACTGGGAGGTTGATCCATTGCTGGGAGCTTCCTGGTAACTGTGCTCTTTATCTCTCTACCTCTCATGCAAAAAATTATTCCTTGGAGACATATATGATTGTTCAGCCCAGTGATGAAAAGAGTTATTTCAGCAAGCATGGTCCTGCTGCACAGGATGGTGTTTATGGAGATACCTGAGAAAAGAATGATGATCTGCCTTAGCTGCCACCACTAGCTGTTCTCTCAGAAATCCCACTGGGTGAGAGCTGTGTCGGAATTTCTGCAGAGAATTACTCTAAAGCTATAAAACATTGTTCTCAGATGTGTAAGTGATGTGGTATAAAGCAGAGCAAAAACCTCAGCTGGTTTCTACTTTGCTCAGCTTTAATTGTCTCCCCACACAGAGGCTGGCAGCTAGGTGGTGAACTGTTGCTTAGTCATTCTTTTGGTTTTGGTATTTTTTCTTTTAAATTATCAGATCCGAAACCCCTCAAAGTTAATGAAAGCCCCCAGGCTTCAGTGACCTTTTTGATTAGGATCATCAAGTGTGAAATGGATTCCTTCTGACCTAGGAAAGAAAACTATTCAGTGAGTATTCTGGCTATTTTCTGATAATAGCTGTTCCTGCTTTAGAATTATAGTTTGAAAGGACACATAGCTTGATTTCCCAGACAAATGTGCTCCCCAGACATGAGAAGCAGCTTCCTGAAAAAAAAAAAAAAAAAAAAAANNNNAAAAAAGTACAAAAAGAGTTCTAGCTGCAAGAAAATTATATGTATTTGCTGTAGAAATTACGTATTTTAAAGATGGAGGTATTTTACTGCTGCCCAAAGGCAAGGCTGTGCCTTAGCTTAACTCCTGCAGTCTCATGTCTCTCCCTGGTATTGCTGTAACACTGGAGAGTCCTTCCCCTGCAAACTGGGGAAACGATTCCCCTTTATGATTTCCTTGCCAAGTGAATCATAAAGCAAAAAACCTCTGATTCCTTCCATACATAAACATACACTCAAAACGTGAGTCTTACGTCTCTTTAGATGGATCTATACTGCTGGAGTGAAATATGTAACACAAACTAAAGCTCCTGTAGATCTTAGAGATCTTAGATGTAGATCTCTGTAGATCTTAGAGCAACTGCTTATAAAACAAAGGAAAACCAGTGCTTGTTTCAGTGGTAGTGCTCTCATACTTGACCACAGTCTGTAATTTGTAAGAAAGACTTCCTAGTATAAAACAGATTGTGTAACTTCCAGGACATTAACCGAAGCTGTCTTTATTAATTATGTTTAAAATTCACAGACAAGCTCAACCAGATAAAGCTTTCAAGAGCCTTTGGAGAAGTTCCTGGAGGGAATACAAATGAGAATTAGGAATGCACTCTAACCTGTGTTTTGTATGAATGTTTTCACTCATGTAGTAGTTCTTTCAGTAAAGAATTTAATACAAATTATTTTAACATCTTTGCTGAAACTGAGTAACTAAAAATTTTGTAGGAGAAGTATAGTCTATTTTCTCAAATTTTCAGTAACTACTACAATTATTGAGGAACAACTGGAACTATTACTCCTCACCTGTAGCTACATTTGTTAACAGATGTGAGATCTTCATCTTTCAGTGATGGTTGTGATGTTCAATGTTTAATTCTGAAGTGCTTTATTCTGCAGTGTGCTGGAGCTGACTGAATGTATTCTGCCTGTTCACAGCAGGGGAAACCTAGCTGCCTAATGTCAGTCTGAACTCTGTTATGCAGCAAGATGATTTAAAGTTGTATCTTAAACCTCTCCCCTCTGTTCCCCCTCCTCCCCCAAATAGCTCTAATCAGATTTTCTTTTGCTCTCTGACATTTCAGACTTACAAGTGTGGATTCTCGTGAAACAAATAGAATCCATTAAAAGAAAGGGGTGGGGGGTGGGGGTCTATCCTTTTATGGCTGCCACTGTCTTTGCTCCAACAATGCAGTCACCCCAGTTTTATTTGCTCTGTGATCGGTACTGTAACAGCTTGAGTTACTAGAAATTGCTGGGTTTCAGTGGGTTGTTTTTTCTCTCATCTGAAGCATAGCTTCACTGTGCAACCCTAACAGAAGACCAGGCTCTTTTGTGAATTATTTATAAAACACAAAGAACAGGGGTATTTCTTACATTAGACATAAGTGGTCCTTTCCCACCAGGATTTTATAATCCTCACCGATATCTTTCTTTATCATTATGTTTCAAGAGTAAGGTGCAGCAGTGGTATGATGTAGCTGGAGTTTCACTCTGCACAGAGCAGAGCAATGAAGTTGGTGAAGGGAGCACCAGTCTGAGGTGCAGGTGAGGAAGCTGTGGTTGTTTAGCCTGAAAAAAGAAGGTTCAAGGGTGACTTTATGACTTTTTACAACCACCTGTAAGGAAGGTGTAGCCAAGTGGGGATTGGCATCTTCTCCCAAGCAGCAAGTGATACGACTTGAGGAAATAGCCTCAAGCTGCACCAGAAGAGGTTCAGGCTAGACATCAGGAGGAATTTCTTCATAAATGAGATTGTTAAACATTGGAATGGACTGGTCCGGGAGATGGTGGAGTCACCATCCCTGGAGATGCACAAGAAATTACTGGACTTGGCCCGTAGTGTGCACAGCACATGGTCTAGTTAGTAAGGTGCTGATCAGTCAAAGGTTGAGTGTGATGATCTCAGAAGCCTTTTCCAACTTAAAAGATTCTGTGATTCTGTGTGTTTTATGTGGTAATTATTTGCCTAGTACAGATTTGCTATAATGTCTATCAAGTTACAGTATTCAACCATTTATCGTAACAGATAACAAATTTCTAGTCTTTGTTATTTGTGTGCCTAGTGCTAAGGTAAGGCTTGGCTGTGGCAGTGCCTGACAGTGTTCCCATACATTCATGCATGGATTTAGAAATCTGAATGGGGGGTTCACTGGCTGTCCCCAAGCTCTTGAAAACAGACACTTGGTGACTCAAGCTGTGATCATGAAAAGGGCAGAGTAAGAGAAAGTTTCAAAAACTTTTACAAGGTAATATTGTTTTGTTGTTGTTCTTGTTTTTATTGTTGTTGTTTGCCTACTGTGCAAGTCAATATTCCTGTCCTGTTAGTTTAAGCTTGTAAATTTGGGTTTTTTTCTATGATGTAGCTTGATGTTTCTGTGGTGTTATATGTTTGGTGCACATACACACACTGGACAACTACCAGCTTATAAGCATTAGAACCATTGTAGGGAACAAATACATGCATGGAAGCTCAAATATAGATACTGCTCTCCCGAGGTCACACAGATGGAGTAACATAGCTGGAAATAACATTCAAGAGCTATTTGGTTTAGTCTCTTTATTTGAGCCTTGTAAATCACGCGTAGTTCCAAAGTAAATATGAATTTTCCTTCTCTTGCATCCTTGACTGTGAAGTCCCTGTGCATTGCTGAAGTAGCATGAGCAGAAGTACATGTAAATGACTGTCAGAAATCACAGTTATAAATTCTATGTAATGCAGGTACAAGACCTTGGCTGTGGTTTCCCAAGGCATTGCAGAGAATAGACTCAGAGGGTGCAGCCAGCTGAAAAATGCATGAAGCAAGAGTTGGAGATATGGCATAAACCACAGCAGATACACTGAAATCTGAGAAAGTACAACTGCTAGGCCATGCTTCAAATTGCTTCATGGGATTTATCTAGAGGGGAATGACTAAATTTGCATCAAAACACCTCGAGACAATCCGGATTTTCCTTCCCACATCAAATGGCAATCTCTCAGAAAGCAGAGAGAGAAAAGTGTTACAGGTCTGCCTAGGTAATCCCTCTTTTCTTTAAAGTTTGGGAGATTTTTTTTTCCTGACAAGGTGGTTTTGTTATAAGTGGAGATTGTGAGAATTTCCTTTTTTCTGTGATGGCAGTGTAATATTAGCAGCATGACTAGCACACAGATCATGCTCAGCAGTAAGACTGCAGGCTTGGAGTACTGCTGAGCAGCCATCGTGGGGAGAAAAAGGTGAGAACCTGTTTCTGCTCTCCCTTTGTCTTGGACTATACTGGAACAGGCAAAATTCTGTTGGCAGCAACAGCTGGGAAATGGTTCTCAGGTCTGTAATTGCTTGTACATGCAGCTGATACCAGGGTCTTAAAAATCAAATTCACACAATTAAGGAAGAGAAACAATCAAGGCAATTAGTTCCTGCTTACTGATCCTCAAGCAGCAAAAGAAACGGTCTGTACTGAGCTATGCTCCAGTGGGTTGTCACAGTCTTAGTTGAAGTATATTATTTCAAACATGTTATTTATAGACCCTTCAAGTCTATAAAGGCCTACAGATGTTGTCTCAGAGCCAAGTCTGACTGCACTTCTAAAAGTGGTATCCACAAAGAGCTATTCAGGGTAGTGCAGTGGGTGACATGCAGATCTGATGCAGCTCTAATCTATTTTGGACCAGCTGTGCTTCTCTGTGCTGCAGAGCTGCTAGCTCATGCAGGGTGCTTGTTTATTGCTGGACAAAAGGCAGTCCACAGCTGTGCAGAGGACTGTGAATTTACTTCAAGAAATAGCCTTGGCATACCATAAACAGACAAAAGGTAGCAGATCCTGTACACAAATTGATGTTTCAAAGGTTGCACAGATTCCTCTTCCAAGATACAGCAGCAGGATTACATCACTGTGCTATGGGTGATAAATTTATCACTGCTGCTCCAAATAGTGTTTTGCTGTTTGTTTCCTATACAAGTTCAATAATGGGTTTAGTACTGCTAGCATTACACTTACCACCACTACTACTGTCTGGATCATTAGTCCCCATGAAATAATTTAATCTTCTAGAGACATGATAGAACATAATACTAAACAGTACCTCTTCTCAGAGAAAACTGCAGCCCCTGGTGAAGAGTACAGGTGCAGATACATGTTAATTTCTCTTATCACAAGGAAGGTGGTAGAAGCAGGAGCAAGGGATTATCTATAATAAAGTCTACATCTTTCCAGCTGTCAGGAAACAACAAAGCAATCCAGGCAAAACATTATTTAATGCAGAGGCTTTGATGGGATCTTGTCATGGTGGATGCATACTTGTCCAACAGCTCTGCTGGCTGCCTCTGGAATATCAAGGGAGGAGGTACAAAAAAGAGACCCAAAAAAGCATGAAGACCAAAAAGAACATGGAGACAGACAATTTGCAACAATTTATCCATATATAGAGAAGCCCAAACTGTTGTTTTCACATATTTTAAAAGCAAACGATGCCAAATTATATCTCATGGTTCTGATACAAAGTTATTTAGAGGCCCGAGACACCTGGAAAGCAAAATAGCATTAACATCCCTTGTGCAGAGATGGCAATGACATTGTGAGGTTTCCAAAAGCTATCATCTTCTTTCTTGTCAATATCTCAATTCTTGAATCAGAGTTCTACAAACAAAATAGCAGCAATTTTGTGGTGGTGATGGCATAGATTGGAGTGCTGGCTTTTGGGTTGAGTTGGGGTTCTCTTGTTTGCTTTGGTTTTTGTTTGTTGGTTTGGGATTTTTTGCTTTGGTTGGTTTGCTTGTGTGTTTGTTTGTTCCCAGCTGGTGGTGATAACCCTTGCAGATGTAAGCTTTGGCACTTCACCCAGAAACAAAGGGCAAAGGAAGCTCCCAAAAGGCCTGATACACTCTCCCTTATACACACACTCAGCTTTAGAAAGCCTTGTTTCCCAAATGTTATGTTGTTTTAATGTCTAGAGACATTGTGATCACATATGTATCATACAGTCCCTGTAGCTGTCTGAATTAGGGTCAGTAGAGAACTGCCATTTTTGATTAGGAGGTCAGAATTTATTTTCCTATGAGAAAGGGTAAATTTTTATATTTGTCTAAAACAGTCTAGATCCCAGGGTCTCACTGCTGCTTTGGTGAACAGACAGTATTAGCATAGAGTCACATTTAAAGATCCTGAGAAGGTTTTTTTCACTGTACATTATTCACTTCTACAATCTTCATGCAGAAGCTGTCAGGCAGTTTAGTAAGCACTGGAGTCTTCTTGACTTTAGACTGCGGATAAAATTTGACAATTCAACAACCAGTTGTCTGAAGACTATTGTCAATAAATTTGCTGAATTTTGCAATCATCTTAATTTTGTCCCACCTGTTTGTCAGAAGGAACATGCAGGATATCTTCTGCTAACAGTAGCAAAGTAACCATGAAGGATACGACTTCGATGGTGGGTTTTGATGTAGCAAATTTTGAGTGGTTGCTCAAAATTTTAAAGTACTTTTATAGATCAGCTTGTTGAGCTCACATGTTTAAACATGTACATGGGTGTTCTCTCAAGGAATCCAGTACAAGTGAGAGACTGACAGACATCTATACTACGTTTTTGCTACCATCTGGTGGCTATCGCCACATACTGTATTTTTATTTGCTAATTATTTCTGTCTCTTCAGGTTAACAGGGGTGAAAAAATTATTTTTAATGTGCCTTTTGTATAGTAATACTTGCAGGTTTCCAGAAGCAAAAGACTGTCACAGAGGCTGTATCTAATCTGAAACTTCAGTATTTGCTGTGTTACCCATATTTTTGGGATACAAAAGGTGCAAATGCTGTTGATGTGATGTATTTCAAAGGTGATGCATTCTGATTTCTGCTGCTATACTGGAAGTGTAGAAACACCATTTTTTCAATTTCAGTGGCATCCTGTACATACCATCTTTGAACTGCTGACAAAAGGAGATTTGACACGAGCAGCCAGTGAGTTAATGCTGGCAGCAGTCTCAGCCGAAGAGCAGAAAATTAGCTAGCAGCCCTAAGGGAAATACTTTGCTTTGTCTTGGTGCTAAATCACTGGTAGCTCCCTGTTGTGACCCATAAGGTGACAAATCTGATTCACACAGATACTTGTGCCTCTCAGGCACCAGTCCCAGAAAACACAGCATTACCTTCACATAAACAAATACCACTATATGAAACTTATACTTTGAGCCTCTGTAAATTCAACAGAAAATACCTTTTCCTTCATCTTGCTGAATTTATAGGTAGACTACCTTGATACTTCTCAGTTTCCCACCTGCATTTCCAAAGTACTTCTAGCAATTCCCATATAACCTTTATAATTTTCCTTTTTGCCCTGTACCTGCATATGTAGCACATGTATTGTGTACAAGGTAGTGCAGAATTCATGTAAAGAGGTGTAAATCAGCCTGTGCTTTATACACAATTGTGGTGGTGCATTCCCCCTCTCCCGCTTTCAGGCTGCACTGTGATCTAAGAAATACTTGTTAGTCCTCAGCCTTGGAAACAGCACCTGTGCCCAGCTCTTCCTAAAGTTATCAGAAACATGGTCTGCTCCCAGGAACGGTTGTCTAAGTAACTGTCTTCCTTATGAACAGACTTGGAAAGTATTTTTCTTGCCTCAATGGCACAATGTTCCTGTTCTCACACATTCAAAGAAACAGCCAATCCAAACTGTGGCCAGGATAAAAATTATGACTAAGGCTCAGTGTCTTGAGACCCTGTAAACAGCAGCCCAAATGAGACCCTTTAAGCTCTCCTGGACCTCAGGGCTGTGACCAGCAGTCTCCCTGTGAGTGGGACATCTCTCTGCGCCAGTAAACTCTCAAGTTTGCTATACCTGGAGGATCCCCAAACAGTGTCAAGTCTTGGGCTCATAACCCCACTCCTCGAGGCCTGATGCTTCACCTGTTGGGACATGCAAAAGTATCCAAAGTGATTTTTTCACTGACCTCCAGGGGGAATTTTTACAGGTACCTTGCTTGCACTAACTCTTTGTGTCTGTGTTGCATGCACGTGTGCATATGCACACATATATAGCAAATCTCAGACAAATGCTTTCTTAGATATTTAAGTACCTTGGAAGTTAGGCCTGTAAGTAACCTTGTGGCTTATGACATAGCCTTACTTAAATGCTGCTAAGTGTTGTTCTTTCACTAAGTTGCTAAGTGTAACTTCAAAATTATAAATTATGTTAAACACTGCTAAAAGATATTCCTCTGTTAAATTGTTAAGGTTACGTTATAAATTAAGTTTAATGTATCATTTAAGTTGGGTATAAGTTAAGTGCTGTTCCTTTGTAAAGTCATTAGGTTTAAGGTATAAGTTAACTTAAATGACTTAAGTACTTTAAGTACTTAAAGTACTTAACTTAAGGTATAAGTTAAGTTTGAGTGCTGTTAAGGNTTTTGGATTTTGTATGGCTTTGTTTTTGCCTGTTTTTCCTTGCCGTGTCTTAAATGTCATGTAAGTAGTAGAGTGAATCTTGCCAATGAATTTTGTCGTGATGTCACTTAATATTAAATCGGGCTTTTGCTGATATTCTCACCAATAATTTTTAAAGTGATCTCAAACAGTCGTTCGTAACACCACGAGAGCCCTGTACCAAGGTGCACCACTGGATCTAGAATACTGTGGCTCTCGGGTAATTTCACATACAGTCTATCATTACATTACCATATCCTATTATGTAATGTGAACTCGGGCACTAAGAAGTGAAAAAATGATCCTTGTATGTTTTATCTTTGTATAAACTAAGTGAGGCAAGTTAGCAAAACTGCATTCAGTTTGAATGAACCATGTCAGCTAACACTGCCCTTTGCTGCAAAATTGCAGTTTTGTATCACTGACGGTTTTTCTAGAAAATACCACTGTTTCCTGGGTAGACATTCAAGACCCAGAGAGAATTTTTTCAACCTTTTAAACCCCGTTTTATGCATTGGACTAGCCATGTGCTATCCCTAATAAGTTAAGCGTCTCAGTGTCCTCATTAGGTGAAAACAGCATTATTGTTCCGACTCACTGAAGAACAGAAAAGACTGATTTACTCTGCAGAGGTCAGGCTATATCCTTCACCTTATGAATTCCAGTCAAATATCAGCCCATGTTCTAGGGAAACCAGGTTTAGCCTGTAACCTGTGCATGGGACTGTACAAACATGCACAAGGTTGTAGCAAATGCTTGCAAATCTGGCATCCTTCATTGCATATGCAACTGATTTCACAAAAAGCTGTCCATCAACATAACAACCAGAGAAAATAATGTGTTCCGTTCCTCTTACTGGCTTACACATATGGAAGCCAAAAGAGGTTGAAGATAAGGGTGTAAGTCTGTTATTTATCATTTTTGGAGAGAAAAGAATGACTTAATTCTGACTCCATAGGCATCCAAGGTGAACCATCAAGAGTGAATACAACCATTGCCTGCAGGTAATACTTTTCCTAAGAAAATGGCATCAACCAATAAGGAAGATTAACATCAATCAATAAACCCCCTAAAGCAACATTTAGAGGAATCTCATGAATGAAAAACCTATTTCCCAGAACAGGACAAGTTAGCTACCAAAATGCAACGACACAGAGGTAACATGAAGAAAAAGAAGTCAATCAGTGAAGCTGACAGTTCATCTGGTAAAGATCCAGCTTTCCAAGTCAACATGCTCTCTTCTAAGGTGGTGTTTTACTGCCCTTACTGTAGATGTTGATTTTGTCCTAGCAAGACCAGCCTGCCTAACTGTAACTCCTACAGCTGGCCTGGATTTTCCATGAAGCTCTTTGTTCACTTATCACAGCACACTGGGCATTTTCTCTGAATGAGGCAGTGCAATTAAGCAAGAGAACTGATGCTTTGAGGCAACTTTTGCAGACCTGAAGAAGCCACAAAAATGTTGCCATTTGCAGAAGCCCAAGGGAAAACGTTCAGAATTGCTCAGAGAGAGCAAATAAAATCTGTGAAAGGAAAAGAAACCCCCTTATCATCACAACCCCCTTGTGCTCCAGTAACACAAGACTGCAGTAAGATTCCATTAGACAATTCTTTTGAGTATCTTTTTAGATGCAAACAAACTGTTCCCTGTTTCCTACTTGTTTCTTTTTTGGTTTGTAAATGGCCTGTTTAGATGTAACATGACAAAGTGATTACCTAAGTAAGAACTTTCTATGTCTGCAAATGCACAGATCAGTTGGAATCCAGATAAAACTCTCAGAAGGTTTTCTTTTAAAATGGAAGTAGAAAATACCACCTAATATTGTTTTGTATATAAGCAAATACTTACTCCAGTTTCCAACTAGCAACTAAATTACATCTCAAAACAAAGCACAGTAAATAAATCAAGTTTTAAAGAGTAAGAGCTTTAAAATTTGTACAGTACTAGGCATGCTGCTTGACCTAGTGAATAGTGATGTCAATTTTTGCAATACATATACTTGAATTTTCTTACTTCATAAGTGCATTTCAAAGTTTATGTAGATTCATTAGTTCATGAAAGAGTTTGTTTTTATTCACTGTTTCAGCCCGCACTCCTTTTGCTTCAAGACTTTTTGGATATATATTTTCAAGGCAAATGACATTACCTGAAAAATGTAGGCCATAGTTTGACATCCAGTAGGTGGATGGCCTGTAACATTTTTTTTGATGATAGGTCAGACCCTGAATGTGCACAGAAGTCACCACTCTATTACAAAAAATATGTATGTATACATGTTCTGCAGAAGAAGAAAAATCACATGTTACTTTTTGACTGCTATTGAGAAAGTTGTTGCAAACATGATCTTTCAGAGCCTGTTGTATGCTCAGTACCTCTGACGCATGTAACATGAATTTAAGATGTCCACCCTTGAAAGCAGAAGACAGGAGGTAGAGGACATCATCCATTTTTCAGCTGTTGGCAGCATCTCAACCCTCTTTGGTTTTGGCATTTAGCTCTGACTTACTGAAATTTGAAAAAATCCAAAACAACAACAAAAAATCTCCACTGTTGTGCTTTCACGATAATTCAAAGGTAGGATCCTCAAACTCTACAATGCATGACATTGCATGGATAAAGCATGTCAACAGTAGACGAAGATGTCTGGAAATTTAAGTTAATGGTATGTAGAAAAACAGAATGTGTTAAACATTGAACTTCATTTTGCACTGTGGGGAGTTAGGCTCCTGTTTCATGGGATCTTTAGAAGTAAAAGTACAGTAAAGCAGTTGGCCTTATTCTCACCAACACATGACTAATGTCTTTCTTGAATAATTTGAATTTTTGTTCCTCTGCTATCTGAAAATGATTTTCTGAAATTAATTTTTACATGGGTGTCCAGAGGGTAATCTCACAAATGAAGAAGGCAGAAGCAGAGGCATAGTGCAGATCAATGTCTAGCTTCACGGCTGGTGCCATCAAGAAGGCTTTGGCTTTTTTGGCAGTTGATTGCACTTCGATGACTGCAGCCTGTTAGGAAGAGATGGGATCCACTTTTCTTAAAAGGGAGAGAAAATCTTTGGCAGCAGACTGGCCAATTTGGTGAGATGAGCTTTACGCTGATGTGCTTGTGGGGACCAAACTGGCAATGCCTTTGCTCCTTCCTGGAGAGTGAGCCATGCTAACCTTGGCCTCCTCCCAAGATGAGAATCATAGGGCTAACCACATCAAGGGTGTGTATTGCTATGGGGAATCCTGTTACACATCTTCTACGGAACCTGGATGCTCGATTACCTCCCTGATGTGCTTGGACACAAATGCAGAGAGCATGGGGAATAAACAAGAACTAGAAATCTCTGGGCATGTGTCAATGTAGGGCCATTATCTCATTGTATTTACAGAATATGGTGGGATAGCTCATGTGACTGGAATGTTGTTTGGATGCCTATGTACTTTTCAGAAAGGAGAGGTCATAGAGATGAGGTGGTGGAGTTGTTCTTTGTGTGAGAGAGAAACTGGAATGTATTGAACTCCACCCAGGGACAGACAAACGATTTGAGAGCTTAAGGGTAAGATTTAATGGACAGACTAAAATGGATGACAGCCTTGGCTGCAGTGACCCTGAGATGGTGGAATTCTGGATCCCATGTGAAGGAAGGAAAGCAATAAGCAGGACAAGAATCTGGGATTTCCTGAGAGCTAACTTTGGCCTCTTCAAAGACCTACTTATTAGAATCCCATGGGATAAGGCTCTAGAAGATAAGAAGGTCCAAGAGAGCTGGTCAATATTCGAACATCACTTCTTTCAAGCTCAAGACCAGTGTAGCCCTACGAGCAGGAAATCAGGCAAAGGGGACAGTAGATCTGCATGGATGAGCAGAGAGTTTCTAGAAAGAAATTTCTGGGATCTGAAAAAAGAGCCAGGTCCTGTGGGAAGAGTATAGGAGCATCATCAGAGTATGCAGGGATGAGACAAGGAAGACCAAGGCCCATTTGGCATTGAATCTGGCGAGGGCAACTGAAAGGGCTTCTACAAGTACGTCAGCAGCAAAAGGAAGATTAGGCAAAATGTGGGCCAGTTCTGAATCAGATGGATGTCCTGGTGATGGAAGACATGGAGAAGGCAGAATTACTGAATGCCTTCTTCGTCTCAGTCTTTACTCGTGACGCCAGCCCTCAGGAGTCCCAGACCTCAGAGGCAAGAGAGGAAGGCTGGAGAAAGGAAAACTTGGCCCTGGTCATAAAGGATTGGGTTAGAGATCAGCTAGAGACACATAACACCCATGAATCCATGGGCTCTGATGGGAGGCACCCATGGGTGCCTGGGGAGCTGGCAGATGTTGCCAAGCCAACCTCCATTATCTGTGCAAAATCATGGAGAACAGGAGAAGTGCCTGATGACTGGAGGAAAGTCAACATTACTGCCATGTCTAAAAAGGACAAGAAGGAGGACCTGGGAAGGTGTGTCCTGTTAGCCTCACCTCCATACCTGAAACGGGAATGGAACAGCTCATTCTGGAGGTCACGCCCAGGCATGTAGAGGACAATAAGGTCATTGGAAGTAGTCACCATGGATTCACCAAGGGGAACTCATGCTTGACTGATCTGATAAATTTCTGTGGCGGCATGGCAAGATGGGTCTGTGAGGGGAGAGCAATGGATGTTGTCTGCCTTGACCTCAAGCAAGGCTTTTGGCACTGTCTCCCATTACATCCTCCCAGGTAAGCTCAGGAAATGTGGCTTAGAGGACTGAACAGTGAGGTGGATCAGGAACTGGCTGAATGGCAGACCTCAGAGGGTCGTGATCAGCAGAGCAGAATCCACCTGGAGACCAACAGCCAGTGGCATTCTCTGGGATCAATACTGGAACCAGCCTTGTTCAATTTGTCCATCAATGGCCAGATGAAGGGGTAGAATGTACCCTCAGCAAATCAGCCAGCTCACTAAACTGAGGGAGTGGCTGATCCACCTGAAGGTTCTGCTGCCATTCCGTGGCACCTGGATAAACTGGAGAGTTGGGCAGAGAGAAACTTAATGAGTTCAACGAGGGCAGGCGTTGCGTCCTGCACCTGGGGAGGGACAACCCCAAATGCCAGGACAGGTCAGGGGTTGCTCCTATAGAGCAGCTCCATGGAGAAGGACCTGGGACTCTTGGTGGATCACAGGCTGTCCATGAGCTGGCAGTGCCCTCATGGCCAGAAGGCCCTGGGGTGATCGGGAAGAGTATAGCCAGCAGTTTAAGATGTGTGATCCTACCCCTCTACGTGTTCCTAGTGATGTCACATCTGGAGTGCTGTGTCCAGTTTTGGGCTCCTCAGTTAAAGGAGTTATTAAAGAGGATCCACTGGAAGGCCATAAGGATGATCAGCGGTCTGGATCATTTCTCTGCTGAAGAAACCTTACAGGAGCTGGGCCTGTTTAGTCTGGAGAAAACAGAGAGGGGATCTCATTAATGCATATAAATATCTTAAAGGTGTGTGCCCAAGAGAATGGGGCCAGACTCTTCAGGGGTGCCCAGAAACAGGAGGAGAAGCAATGGCCATAAACTGAAACACAGGAAGTTCCACCTCAGCCTGAGGAAGAACTTCTTTTACATTGAGGGTGGCAGAGCACTGGAACAGGTTGCCCAGGGAAGTTTATGGATTCTTCCTCTCTGGAGACATTCAAAACCCACCTGGATGAGTTCCTTCGTAGCTGCTCTAGGTGACCCTGCCTTGTGCAGAGTTTGGGTTGAACTGGATGAACTCCAGAGCTCCCACGATTATGTGGTTCTGTGAACCGGTTTGACAATCATATTCTACCAGAAATATGTCAGTAGCTCTGAGGGAAAAAAGAAGATGTACTGGATTTTCTAGTTAGATATGCTTTTCAATGAAAGAGTAACAAGAATTGGATTTGTTTAGCTTACCATTTAGCAAAACCAAACCAAACCAACCAAACAAACAAAAACCCAAAAACAAACAAACCCCTCCCCCCCCCAAAAAAAACCCCAGCATGTTATTAAATAAAAAATAGTTCAAGGTATTCTATTTTTTTCCACAAAATTTTGAGAGTTGTCCCTTTTCTTTCAGATACAAATTATTCAGGCGATACACCTCCAGAAGACTTCTGCAAATTGCTTTACTTCTAGACTTTTCAGGCACAATAGTACATTGCTTCTAGTACTGGTCCCAAGAGATCAGGCTAAGATCCTTAATTTTTCTGCAGTGTAACATATATAGATGTGCCCTTGTGTTTTTGTTAGTTCTTTGTTAAAATACATGACTATTTATTTTTTAAAATAATGATACCTTTTTTATTAATATTGCACATCCCACTTGGAAATCAATTAATTCTCTAACTAGTGAGATGTGATCCAACGTGTATTTGTAAGAAAATTTTCTAGTTCTGGTCTAGACAAAGCTATTGTATGAGTTGTTTTCAAAAATAAATATATAATAACAAATATATGTTCTCTCCCATGAAAAGGTTAAAGTGCGGGTGTTACACTGTTCAACCTTTAAACAGTCTTCAAAGACGGGAAGAAAATCACATATTTGGCATTATGTTCTGACATATAGAAGGTTACTCTTGTTAAGTTTGTGGTCTTTGTTCAGTTAGAAATTGACATATATATATATGTGTGAAGAAATTATTTTGGCTTTTTCAGAGCCTACAATTGCTGCTTCACTAGTTTTTCTATTCTGCTTTCATTGTGTTTTCTAACTTCCACTTGCAAAAGCTAAAATGCAGGAACAACATGCAGATTGGATTGAGAAAGTTAGGGCTGTTCAGCCTGGAGAAGATTGTGTGGACATCCTAGCAGCCTCCCAGTATCTGAAGGAGGCCTTACAAGGAGGGGGACTCTTTATTAAAAACTCTATTGATGTGATTAAGAGGAATGGCTTCAAACTGAAAGAGGGGAAATTTAGAAAGGAAATCCTTACAAATTATAAAATTATGAAAAAAATTATTTACTGTGAGAGTGGTGACGCACTGGAACAGGCTGCCCAAAGCGGCTCTGGATGCCCCGCCCCTGTCAGTGTCCAAGGTCGGTTTGGAGCATGGCTTCACGCAACCTGGCCTAGAATTAGATCGTCTTTAAGGTTCCTTCCAAACAAAATAATTCTATGATTCTATCTAGATGGTGGAAAATGTCCAGCTGAGTTAGTGACAACCGTGGAATAAACAGGCTGACTAACTTACCTTCTTTTAAAATGAAGAGATACCAGCATCATCCATTCGACTGTCAAAAACAGGTATTGAAACTGCCTTCCTGAGTCTTCTGTCGCTCCGTCTCTGATTTCGGACACTCAGCTTCGCTTACGTGCCGCTCTCCAGAAACAAAAGCGCCTGTGGTGAAGACAGGAAATCTGGAAGTCAGCAGTAGCGCTGGTGAAGGAAGGGCACTGCCGGAGCCGCTCGGGCGGAGGGCGCAGGGCGCCTCAGGGCAGGGCGGTCGGTGCTGTCGGGGCTGCTGTCCCGCGGCTTCGTCGCGGGCGGCCGCACGCTCACGGCTCCCTCAGCCCAGGGCGCTCCTCGGCCAGCGGCGCCAGCGGGACGGGGCGGGGCTAGCGGGGAGGGGCTGGGCGAGGCGGGAGCATCCCCGCG
>VXBN01000004.1:0-23529 GCA_013397395.1 Sinosuthora webbiana | reverse complement strand
CCGCGCTGGCTCCGTCCCGCGGGCACTTCCCGCTCGCCCCCAGCAGTACTCGCAGTACCGGGCCGGCTTGGCAGGGCTGAACTGGCGTGCTTGCCGGACACTGATACCATTTTCTTGTTTCTTCAGCTAGCCTTCCCTCTTAAGGGTCTCGAGCGGGAAACATCTTTGAATACTCGCGGCGGAGGTAGAAACAGTAATGTTAGAGATCAATGCAGGTGTGGGATACTTCCTCCCGGCTACTCTTCCCGGGAAGGGTCGGACTAGGTGGCCTTCCGTGGTCTGTCGTAGCCGGGCGGTGACCTGACCCTATTCACCATCCTCCTCCTCCTTCCGAGCCAGCCCTGTGGGAGCCTGCTCCCCGTTTTCCCTCCTGTGGGCAGAGCTGCGGAGGCCTTACCGCTGCTCAGGGGACTGATGGCTTTTCAGAAGTTTGTGCCTCAAGAGGCCTTCGCGCCTCTGCTTGGAAAAGTGCTACCTCCACCTTTTCAGAAATTTTGGTTCGACTCTTGGGTACACAGTGGGCGCTGTGTTTATCGCCTGCACGCAGGAGGTTTGCCCTGTTTTACTTCCTTGGATTCCCTTGTCAGCATGGAGATAAAAGGAGTTCATCAGGTTTTTAGAAAATCTCGAATTGACTTTTTTTGAATGGCCTTTCATCTTACACCTTAACAGCACTTTGCTCTTAAAGAACTATTTATAATGGATATTGATTTTTTTTTCTCCTAGTAGGAGGTCTGCATATTCTACAGTCAAACCATATGTGTGGTTTTGCAGTGGTGGGGAAATGGTAGCAATTAATTCAGTTTCTCATCACATATCTAAACTTACTGTGCTCTGTTTCATAATCTTCATTTAAGGTAAGTGGGTGTCCTATTAATTGTGATCTTAATAAGCTAGTTCATGTTGTATGGGAAAAATATCAGTCATAAAATATAGTCATAAAAATAAGTGAGCAGTCAGACACTCTTGAGATAGTTCAGGTGTATTTATTTTGTTTAGTACAGTATCTTCAGTGATAATACTATTATCTAAAAGTACACCTAGGCAACATGTCCAGGTATTCTAGAACATTTTATCAAGTTATTTTTGTTTAGCCAACTTCTGTCGTTGGAGTAGATACGTACCTTAAACCTCCAGTTTCTGTTGTGCCACATACCTGTTTGGGAATTCTCTTTAACCAGATAAAGGGCATTGAGGGTGTTTGGTTGTTAGCTTCTTGTAAAATAGTCATTTGAAAGAAGATAGACTTCTTGAGCTGAAATATGATTAGTGAACAAGTGGTAACACTAGCCTTGCCCTTGCTAAGATAGTGCATTTTTAGGGTTTTCATAGTCTTCTGGTCTGTTACTTCTATTTTAAAATGCATTAGAAAAGGAAGACCTGAGACCTGAATTGACTGCCAAATGGTTACTCCTGAGCACGATGAGAGTGAAGTTGCTGAATGTGCTGAAAATGCCCTTCCCTTCCTGTAAAAAGTGTAACTTGATAATTTGGATAAATAGTGACTCTGTGACATTCATCCGAAGTATAGAAGTTTGAGTAATGGCTGTTGCTGAATGCCTCAGGGTGTTTTTCCTTTTCTTTTTTTTTTCCTGCAGTTTGTAAATCCCTGTGAAAGGCATATAGAAAGTTTGTGCTCAGCAGGCTTGAGTTCAGTGCACAAACTTTAAATCTCCATTGGAAAAATGTTCGTTTGACCTCTTTTGACTTGCAAATTTGAAAAGAAAAACCACCCTCAGACAGTGTTGCTGCTGAGGTTGATAAGAAATCTATATGCTCTGTTTTGTGACAGTGTACAGTTCCTTCACCCCTGTGTACAGTCTATGCAGCTTTGAAAGCAGAAGGGTTGCTGCTGGCTATAGCTGGTTCTCACCACAGGGCTGTGAATAGTGGTACTTGTAAGTAAGATCTTGCTGTGAGTAAGAACCAACTGGATTTATATTTCAAAGATAATCACTACTCTGTATTAACTGTTTATAAAATGAAAATCGAAAGATTTTGACTCTTTTTTTCTGCACTCCATTTCCACCCACCCAAAAAACGATCACCTTTTTTTTTGGAAGACTGGGCACACAAATGTTTGCTCTCTGATTCACTTTTTAAAGAATTACTTATTTTTCCAATTTCATTTAATTGGTTTTTTTTTAATTAAACCCAAGTTCTAGTGCCTTTTAGTCTGATTTAGTTGTATCTGGGTGTAACTAACTTGTCAATTGAAGAAGTTTTGATTGACTTGCTTGGTTAATCCAGTATGCTTTAATTCAAGCAGTCACACATAGGAATTTCATGACAGTATCTGAAAAAAACTGGTGGTTTCTTCCAGAAGCTCACTGGGAGTCTGGAAAAGAATCTGCAATAGGTGAGGATAGCACCACTGTGTGTCTGAGGGGCTCCATTGGTGGAAGGAGGTTTCCCATACTGGTCCAGTCTGCTTGGGATGGGATTGTGTGACCTCTGCTGTGCATCAGCCCTTAGGTCCTTGTTGGGGCTTTTTTTTTTTTTTTCCCTCTTGTCTTTGATGGCTCTACTTTTTACAGGGGTTTTAGTAAGGCTTTGTCCTTCCACAGGTTGCAAGTGTGTCCAAGAAGCTGTGCCTTCACTTTTCAGGGGCTGCTTCAGCTGCCGTCGGTCTTTAGATGCTGCTCTGGCTTATACTGGCTTTGTACCATGCAGTGGCTGGGTGGTGGAGGAGGTGGTTGGCAGGCAGATGTGCTGGTGGGGGATAAGGAAACGTTTTTGTTACCCTGTCTGCTGTGTGTCTGTTGAATTTTTTATCTTTTCTGGTTGTTCCTGCTCAGCAGAGACATGGTTATATGGAAGTACACAGAGCTGAACCTTCTGAGCAGAGAGACTTGGCTTTCCTTCTGGGGGTGTGAAATGCACCATTTTGTTTTGTCTTTACTCCTAGCGAAGTGTTGGTCTTGAGGCTTGGCTGGCAAAGTTGTTGCTCATCTGTAATGGAAGATTGCTGGTACAAGATACCCTGCTTCAGCTGAGTACAGGAAAAGAAAGAATTGCTCACTGTGGGAAGTAAAAGTATATTGTATGTTAATTTTCTTGAATATCTCAGAATCGAAAGCATCTCCCTCTCAGTGAAGCACCACTAGGTTGGCAAAACAGAAGGATGAAATTTGCTGTTCAAAAGTCAGGAATTTTACAAATATGCTTACTTTGACATCTGCCATGGACATTGTTGAATTTCATTTTCAGTAAAATTACTTTTGTACCCATAAAATCAGAAACTTATTTTAAATTCAACTCAAATAACTGTTCTAGACCAGATGTTTCCTGGAAAACAGCATGTGCAAACAGATTTTCATGTAAATGTGCTTATTGAGCTGACCTGCTTATCTCTCCTCCAGAATATGTGAGTGTGTATATCCAGGCAGAAAGTTAAACAGTTTTTATTTTTTAAACTGATGAGAGAGGCAATATCAATATTGCAACTGAGGTAAAGTTTTGGGTCTGCAGTACGCAAATGGAAGATCCTTCTATGTCTTTCATGCCTCCCTTGTGCAAGATGTATGTGTTTCTGTAATTCATGGCTTTCTATTGGAAATATGTGCATGTCTTTGTGTGTGTTTTAATCTACTGCATCTGAATTTTTTGCTTTACAGGAAAAATAAAAAAAGAGAGCATGGTTCCTTTCCATGCCTTTGCTGCTTAGTGTTGAGCTTGCCTCATCTGTATGTGGCCCTGTGGGTATCCACTGGAGCTGTGCTGCATGTGTCCCTTTGCTGCTTAGCTGAGGTTTCCTTTAGGAAAGAAACTCAAGTCTCAGGTGTTACACTTTTTTTCATACTTTCTTGGATTTTTTTGCATTTCTGAAGAGGCAATATTTTCAGGAAGCTACATTTTACTCTTATATCCTCTGTATGTTCCACCCTCAAATACAAATTAGGGAACTTTTCAAATGAATGCACAGATTTTAAACCTTTGTGAATGTGGCAGTATTGTGCACTGCCTGCTGAGAAAAGAGAAGATATAATCTGTCTTGACTGCAAAGAGGGAATTTCGTGGAAAATGCATGTGGGCACTGAGGTACAGGTGAGCTGTTGAAGGACTTAAGTGCTGGACATGCAGTAAAATCTGCATTTCTGGTGCGTGCGAAGTGCTGGCATCACATTCTTCCCCTGTGTTTACAGTGTATGTTCACATGTAAATCCTTTGAGAGCTGCTACCATTTATTAACTTTTAAAGCATTGCCACCTGTACATTGCAACAGTAGGGAAAGAGGTTGCTTTGCTTAAGAGCATGTACCTTGAGAGCTTGTACAATATATTACTAGTAAATCTACCCATTTTAGATTTAACTAGTGACTTGTGAGGCCTATATATTTGCTGTCTGCTTGGTCGTCTGTGCTTATTTTTGCAGTCTTTTGTCTGGAGGAGTGCAGAAAGAAAAGAAATTAATCTCAGTTTACAAGGGAGCAATCTTCTACAAACTGCAGCCAAGATTCCCAGTGGAGTTTAAGGATTCATAAAGCTAGGCCATTAGGCTTATTAAGACCAGATTTTACCACGTCATAAAATCAACGTAGCCTATTTCAAAGAGAATTGCAACTACCCTTTGCCCCTGCTGATCTTTTAAGATGGCCTGTTTCACAGAAACAACACAAGTCTCAATAACAACCAGGAGTATCCCTGGTACTGCTAATTCATTATTTATGTTTTGTAGGAGCAGTAGCTGAGGATCAAAATGGAGAACACTTGATGCAATGTAACATTGAAATCAATGGAGTGTCTGCTCATGTTTATGTTGTTATTTTTAGATTCTCCTTTAAATAATATGGTTCAGTCTGATTTATGTATTTATTTACAAGCTTGGGAACAAGAAGTTAGAATAGTAGTATCAGGTGGAATAAGTTGAAACTGTCCAATATTAGCAAAGTGCAAATTGCTCCTCAAACAGCAAGACTAAATTAATTTTCTGAGTAAATTAGGTAAAAAGCAATCTGTCGTCTAGCCCAATGTTGTCTATGTAGATTTTTGGGTAGATGTATGATAAAGGGATGCCTGGTTCTGTTTATTGCAGATTTTCATTATATTGTTAGGAGTATTCAAGACATCCCCTTCAAGACCATGTGAAGCTTTTTGTACAAGCTAATAGTCTGCGATGACCTTTCTTTGTCTTTCAGATGGAAATATCTAGACAGGTCAACACTAATACATTTGCCTTCCTTGCTGGGTGTAAGCCTGTCAGCTGACAGCTGTTGCACTATTGCAAAGAAAGTTTTATTGTGTGTATAAAATAGGTAGAGTTGGGGATTCAGTCTAATATGCCCTTTTTAATTTGCAGCTTTCCATACTTGCTGTGGTTCTTCGGATTTGTCCTTTTCTTGAAATGGTAGGACTAGGAAACAGCTGTCGCGGGATGAAGTCTCCACCACTCCTCATGGCTGCACTTGTGGCATGCATAATTGTTTTGGGTTTCAATTACTGGATTGCAAGCTCTCGCAGCATGGATCTGCAGGTAAGGTTCCTTTTGCTCTGCATGTCACTTTGTACTTATGCAAGTCATAAGCATAGTTAACAAGAAGGATGATTCTCCTTCATATGGGAAGTCAGGATCTTCATCTTGTAGGAACTTCCACAAATTTTACAGTTGTTGCTTAACAGTAGTGAGAGACTGGGGTAATGGGACTAATGCCTATTTGTACATGAGAGGAGCCCAAAACTTGACCATGCCTGCATGTGTGATACTTGTTACTTCTGCTCTCACAAAACATTCAGCTGTCTTGTGCTGTTTCAGGATAAAGATGTGACAAATGCCATCCTCTGTTTTTTTGTCCCCTTCCAGTCTTCCAGGCACCCCCAACTTCCTTGCCATCGTGCTCAGCAATAACGAAAACGTCTTTATATTATCAACCCTGTGTTCATCACAAATCTAAAACAGAGCCCCATACCAGTCACTCTGAAGAAAATTAATTCTATCACAGTCAAAACCAGCACATTCATGTCCCTAGATTTGTCTTTGTGCATGACCCATAGTATTGTATGTGTACTCAGTACAAGGAAATCTGGGTTGCTCAGAAACAAAATCTTAATTTGTGTTTCTTAATGGCCTTTCTGAAGGAGGACATGCAAGTCACATGTAATAATTACCTTGTCTGATGATAATTGTATTTTTTGTGGCTGTTGAGCTTGGGTTTTAATCCTTTCTGAAGCATTTGTTCTGATACAGGGTATATGAATGAAGTTTCTGGCTTGTGACAATATCTGCAGGACAGTCCTTCCTTGTTTTCCTTCTTCCTTGTTTTCCTTCTTCCTCTTTTGTTATTGTTTCTAACAAGCTAACCTTAGAACCAGCAACATGTTGATTAAACATGGCTCATGGGAGCTCCTTCCCAGTTAATGCAGTGAATTTGTGTGCTCTTTGTAACTGAGCCAAATAGTAATACTGAGTGGACAGCTGAAGGAGTTGAACACCTGTTTCACCTCAGAACAGGCACTGTTCAAACAGGACACTTGCATCTGGCCTTGCAGTTAAGGATATGACTTATGACTTCTGAGACTCTGGTTATCCCTTCCTTTCCCTTCAGTCAGTGGCCTCAGGATGGTGGCTACCAGTGGGTGGTAACTGTGTCAATACTGCTGAAATTTTGCTGCACAGTCATGAAGCAGCTGATAGTGAGAAAAATATGCCACTGTCTACGTCAATAACCTAGAGACACAAGGTCCTCTGATATTACTGATATACTGTACCATCTTGTACGTATCTCCTAAAGTTAGCCTGAAAATTACTTCATTTCTGCATGGTCACACACTCTGAATGAAATAAAAGCATAGCTGAACATGGATGGAGCTTCTAAAGCACTCTGTAGACCCATTTGTTTGTTGGCAAGACTTTACAGCTGTTATGACTGAAATGCAATGAGTGCTTTTCCTTGCTATTCCAGCTAAACTGCAAGTTGTTTTCCTTTTTTTCTTTGCCTCGTCTCCCTTTTCTTGCATTCTGTACAGGGTAGGTGGGTCATGATATGCTACATATTGTGGTATAAGAAGATTTGATACATTTTCTTGGAGTCTTGGAACATGCACAGTTTTTATTATATCTAATTTTTAATCCACCTGGAATCGCCAGATCTTTTTTTCATATAGGTAGATTCTGTTGATATCCCCACTCCCCTGCATGTTTTTGTATTCCTAGTTGCTGCTGAAGAACAATTTTAATCCAAAATGTTTAGAAACAACATCCTGCAAAACTAAATTGGTACTTACAAAAAAGAAGTGGGAGGGAGGAGGAAAGAATGTGAAAACATCAGGCTTGATTCCTCAGCTTATTTCTCTGTCTTTGTATGTACAGGATGTGATGGTGTTGAATTTTCTTTTGACTGTAGCAGCTCCTTGAGCAGTCAAGAAGAATGATGATTTTCTGTTTATGAATGAATTTTTCTCTTATATATCTTTGTGTTATAGCCATATGTGAATTTTTCATGTAAAAGTTGGGCAGTGTTGTTCTCCCTCCACTCTTTTCTAACTCTTCCAGGAAATCAGATTGATTTGAGAGTTGAGTTTTCACAGAGTTAATTTAGGGTCAACACTGAGAAGTGTAGAGCTGTCAGAATTGTATGGGCTAAATCTAAAAAATTGTTTGACCTTGTACTTCAGAAAGATTGTAGACTCTAATCTTTTCTATGTTTATGTTTTGGGGTTTTTTTTAAGCTCAAGTACTGAGCTTTTCATTTTTCTTACCTTTAACTGAAATTTTCACAGTCTCTACAAAATACGGGCTCCTGTAATGTATGTAAAACTGGGGAGGTGTGTGCCTGTGCGTGTGACTAGTATGCCTGGCTGACACAGGACTTCTATGATATCTGCACTGTTAGAGCAGTGAAATTTACTATTCCTTGAATATATTGAATATTCTGGCAAGGGGGAAGCTTTCTGTTTGCTTTGGCTAATCTGCTCTTCCTCAGGGTCGAGTCATGGATCTGGAAGGCAAAGTGCGCAGGGCAGCAGCAGAGAGGGGTGCTGTGGAGCAAAAAAAGAATGAATTCCAAGGGGAGCTAGAGAAGCAGCGACAGCAGATTGACAAAATCCAGTCCTTGCACAACTTTCAGATGGAAAATGCCAACAGAGTACATCAGGAAGAGAAGGTAGGGCTTTTGCTAGCCACAGTGCTCTTTGAGATGGTGGTTCACCAAGACACACTCCGCAACAGAAAGTGATGCTCATGTGTTGCAGCTTACAGTCAATCTTGGTGTGGTTATACGATATTGAGAAAATGGACCTTGATCGGACCTTTTAGCCTTTGTTGTATAACTTCGAAATACTAGAAGCTGCAAGTAACAGCAGTTCTGAATAAAACTCTTATCTTCTCTATAAATCATTACTATGCTTGGGTTGTCCCTTCACTTTCTTTCCTGTATACTAATGGTTTAAAAATAAGGAAAAAGAGGAAGACGCACCAAGAGATATATTCCCAAATATATTTGTTAGCATAAATGGTTGATGTTTATTTCTAAGTGCATTACAAATTTTGTGGCATCTTGTCTTTCTGCCTCCAAAACTCAATAGTATTGGAAAGATATGAGAAGGTAAGACTTCCACAGCAGTGCTCCTGACAGTTCAACTTTGCCAGGGGGATGATATTCCTTTGTGAAGAATGTGAACAAAGCTACTTAAATACCTGTGTGTGTAATTCTGGTTGCATAGTATCTTGCAAACTGGTTTGCTGTGTATTTTCCTTGTGTTGCTGATACCACTTTGACTGCAGTTGTTAGTCAGTAACATCACTTTTCTCCCTATTAGCAGAAGCATTTAGTTGGGAGTGTTCAATTGCTTCTTTCATAGAGTCTCTTGACTAAAGTTCATAGATCAGCTTTCCAGGACTATTAAGTTCAGCAGGCTGAACAGACACATCTCGTGATGGTAATAGGTCCTTGTGGTGGTGTCTGGAATCACCGGTCCAAATAGAAAGTTTGTATCCTTTGGTTTGGAGGGTCTGAACCTCAGGCTGAAGCGTAGCTCGGCGTGGAAGAAGAAAGAGTGACTCTCACGTGGGTTGATGGTAGATGTTTATTGCTCCAGAGAGAGAGCAGGAGAGTGCCCCTGGGGTTCAGGTTTCAGCTTTTGTATCAGGAGCATGGGGAGGGGCAAGGGTAAGCCATAACCAATACCAGGTAAGGAGGGAGTGACTAAGACAGAAGGACAATACATAGGAAACATGATACATGATACAGGGTTGAGCTACAGGCTTTGCCATTCATGTTAGCCCTTCCCACCCAGAATGTTTCAGGTTTCTGGACAGGGACACAGAATGGTTGGCACACCCACCACCAGGGAAAAACCAAAAGGGTCAGTATGGCAGGGGGTAATTTAGACTGCACTATTATTAATTAAATGCACCGCAACAGGTCCTCTTCAGGTAGCAGGTTCACTGTGAGGGAATGGTTTGTTCCTCAAAACGTGCTGCCTGAGCAAAATATCACCAGATTAATCTTTGAAGAACTTAGGGAAACAAAAATTGAATAAAAATGGAAGGTAGAATGTGCACAACAATGTCATATATCATTAATTTATTTTGAAATAATCTTTACCCCAAGTCTTCAAGGAAATAATAAAGCAATTCTTTTCACCTCTTTTGAGACAAATAATTTCCTTGATAATTTCTCTCTTCTCTTTGTGTTCAGTCTTTGCATATCCTTTAGAAAAGGTGAGGTGTAGCTTGTCTATTTATTTTTTTAATGTATGCATTTTTAAAAAGATATGTCAAAATATTCAGACAGGATTCACATGGGTAATCAATCTTGTCACTTCTGCCTCCTATTATTGGGTATTGCTACTGAATGCTGTGGCATTTTCTTGCATTCTGCTTCAGTCCTACAGAGTGAAAAAAAAAATTCAAAGGTAAGAAAAGGGCAAAGGCAATGGAGTATTATGCTTCCTTTCATAAGTAGTTATCACCAGAGTTACTAAAAGACGCTGAAACTGCAAAGGCTGGCCAGAGAGTTTGCAGCACAGGCTAGGAAGATGGGCTGATGTTGGGGGATGGCGACAGGACCTCATCCAGGAATTTTAAGGAAGTTTAATGAATGAAATGTTGCTTCTGCCTCATGATGTGACACCTTCTTGCTTTGAATTTCTGCCATCACATGAATGGTAGATGGCACCACAGAATCCACTTTTCCTTGTGGTGTTTTTGAGTCTAGAGGACATATAGGAACTGTTCATAAAATATGGCATCCATACCAGGAAAAGTAGTGAAACGTATTTTACAGAACTAAAACTGCTGTTGAACATTGGATGAAATGTGGTGTCTGGGAAAGAGTCAAAGTAGCTTCTGGAAAAGAAAATCTTTCTTCTGAAGTATCTTGGAGTTTTCCTCTGAAAGAGTCGGTGATAAAGGTGAGGGAAACAAGTGAACACATTCACACCTGGAGTTGCAATGGCTTGTAGAGATATTATGCAGCCGTGTGGTAAGACAGTAGTATTGCAAGGGTGAATGACAAGGCAAAAGTTACAAAACAGCTTAGAAATACACTAGGTTAATTGTTGTACTGTGGGGGGGTCACCAGTGGAGTTCTGGAGTGCTGTGTGAGGCACAGAGGGGAGAGAAAAGGTCACCAAAGCTGTACAGTAATTTTTCTACAGGAATCCAGAGTGTGGTTTACAGGCTGGACAAGAGTCAGCAGAGGAGAGCCATCACAGTCATCTCCAGGATTCCAAATGGTACAGAAAGTGTTTGTGGCTAGGAGAGACAAGGCAGGGTTGTCCTGCATTCACTGATGTGTGCTTCAAATGCCATCATCAAATTGTAGTTCAGACTGAGCAGAAGGTAGTGCTCTTCATGTGATAGGTGGTGAAGCTGCAAGTGCGTGGCATCCATAATACCCAGTTACAGTGGGTCTGTGTAGGTTAAAAAGCAACTGGATCACCTTGGACAAACACCTAACCCACCAGTACCAAGGTGTTTGTTCTGTCTCCAAGTTCCTCAGACAGAAGAAGCTGCTGCTTGGAAAACACTGTGCTTTATGGTCGCCTTGGAATTCATTTGACTTTTCAGTGTTAGAGGTGGCATGTTGGGAAAGGTGGATTTTGGGCCCAATCTAGTTGCGGTTCCTTCCTCCTAAGTGCTTTTCCCTCTCTCACCCTAAAATACAGTTGTTCAGTAATGGAATAGTCAATGGAGCTTGCTTTGAAACCCCAGGAAGTGATGCCCCAGGAATGTGGTGCATTGGACTAATTTCCTGTCTTCTGCATTTTGTGACTGGAGAAGAGCATGTGCCTCACTCAGGAGACTGAAGTGGTAGGGTGAGCATGTTTGTGCCTGTGCGCCATTTTGCATCAAATTCAAAATTTGTTTTTTTTGTGACATACAAACAAATATCCTGCAGAGATGCTGTTGGCTTTCCAACTCTAAGAGCAGGGAGAGCTGTGTTGTTGGAAAGCTGTGCATTTGGCAGAAGAAGACATCAGACAAGTTGGCATGGATTCATCCACTGTAATTCAGGAACACCTCTGATGCTGTGGCAGGAAAAAGAGGGAAAGCTTTATTCTCCTCACTAATGACCCTTACTGGAAGAAGCTGTCTAGCATCAGAGGTTATTCTACAGAGGTATGTGGAATATAAGAAAAGACAGCTTCTGAGTGCTTTTTTGTTTGTGTGTATCTATATCCATGTATAAATGTGTTTTGTAAGTTCATATCTTGTATACACACACACATCCTTGTTTTTTGGCTTCATGGATTGCAGTCATATCTTGGATTCTTGGGAGGTGAGTAATGAATTCACCCTTTCTGGTTATAGGAAGCTTTCTCCTTGAACTGAACTTTATTTACTCTGTGAGGATTAGTAGCTAGTATTTACCTAGTCAGGAAGAATGAATGCAAATCCAAATCCTGAAACTCTCAATTCTTTTACAAGCATTTTACAAAGTCTATAACTAACTAGAGATCTTCAAGTCATAAATGAGATTTTGCTTAGTTCTTCTTGCAAAGAAGAATGAATGCAAATCCAAATCCTGAAACTCTCAATTCTTTTACAAGCATTTTACAAAGTCTATAACTAACTAGAGATCTTCAAGTCATAAATGAGATTTTGCTTAGTTCTTCTTGCTGTTCTTAAAAAGTAAAATGCTTTCAGCAGTTGTGTAGGAATGATTGGTCCATCTCAAACCTCCCACTTTTTCAGGAAGAAATTACGGTTATTCTGGCTGTAGAAGAAACTTACATATGAAGAATACTTACATGATCTGGATTTCTAACCAAAAGCAACTCACAAGTAACATTTGAGACCCATCATTATTGCAGTTTATCTCTGCTCACTGTGTCTTACTACTCTGCTGATAAAATACGGAATAATTGTAGTACTGATTCACTTTCATACCAAACCAAAGCACCAGTAAGGTATTTGCCCAGTTAGAGTCATTGTCACTAGCAGTGGAGTAATCACTTTGAGTTAAATCTGCCTTCTTTTATGGTACAGTTGTCTCTGTGCTACCTGAAGGATGGGGGCATAGAAGGTAGGTAGTCTCACCCTGTTACACTGTGTGGGCTCACCATTCACTTGGGCAGTGTAGTTCTCAAAAATTGCTCTTATAATTATTTTCTTAGGTCTGAGTATGTATAAAACACTACTGTCACCAGTATGCTTTTGAAAAACCTGCTTGAATTTTTAAGGATTAGTGTAGATTTAGGAAATGGCTTCTGGAAATCCATACAGAAATAGAATGACGAGATCAAGTAGTCTTACGTGAACACCTGATAACAACAGTTCAGGAGTGCAAAAGGGCTGTTTCTAATCTGTAAGCAATTTTGTAAAGAACAATATTCTCTGTGGTTGTTATTCAGGACTAGTAGCTTCTGGGATGCACAGAGCCACATGAGTCTCTTTGAAGGGCGTAACAGGACAACAACATGCCTAATATCTCTTAACTGCATGAGTATGATTTTGCAGTTGGTAATTTTCTTTGGATTTACATAAATTATCTCCAGCCTAAATCTTGTTTTACTGAGAAGGGCCAAGATTAACACATTCTGTGTGAAGCATGTTACCGCCCTGTTGTTCAATATCTTTTAACACTGGCCACAGCTGCTCTCTGGTCCCCCTCCCTCTGGGAAAATTTCGATTCCCAGCACATTCTTCTGACACAAAGTACCTATTGGTATGCTGGGAGTCGACTCCACTCACTCAGAAGGAATTACAGAGTAGAAAGCTACTTTTTCCCTTTCAATGAGGGCTGTATGTGTTTTGGTTTTTGTTTTGTTTTGTTGTTTTTGTTCAGCCCGAAGACTGTTGCATCATCTAGTTTTGGAAAAGCTTTGAGGTAAGGAGGCACTGCCTCATGTCCCATATTTGCCATAGCACAATATTACTAAATTGGCCAGATAAATCAGTATGTGTCCATATCAGTATAACTGGTACAAAGAAGTCTAGAAGATCACTTCTGTTCAAAATACATCTTCAAGTGGTGGGAAGAAAAAAATGGATGGTCTGAGGATAGCTGAACTAGAGAGAAGGAATTTAGAGTATATGTGGTCTAAAGTTTAGTTATTGGACTGTTGGTACCTCTTCACAGCAAAATGAATGGACAGAAAGTCAGAAGGTGCATTAGATATACCTGTTGGATTTTTATATTAATATTCTCATATCATATGATTTAGTTTTGCTTAGATTGCCTACTATTGGGTTTTAGTTAAACATAACAGTAAAGTCCTGTTGTTTCACAGGGCTTTTTTTCTCCAATCTACTTGCTGTTGCCCAGTCCCTGTAAAAGTAATTTTGTATTCATGTGTGTCAAATACCACCCTCTTGTACTGAAATTTTAAGAAACTAACTTTACAGTTTTGGCAGTTTTGAAGGCAGAAATGTGCCATGTCACGGTGTGCATGCCCTTGTGTCCTCTATGACAAAACAGAATCTGGATTGCTTTTAGCACAGGCTGTGAAACAAGGTTGAGTCTCAGATCTTCTACAGAGTGGCAGAACCACTCTGTAGAAACAGATGTGGTTGTTTTGGGTTTGGGTTTTGTTGGGTGCCTGGATTGTTCATTTCTTTGTTGGTTTTTGTTTGAGGTTCTTTTGTTGATTGGGTGGGGTTTTTTATGTTTATTGAGGAAAAGTGCAGTTCCTGAATGGAATTCAGTTTATTGAGAAATAGATTTAAAGGAACAATATCTCCTCCATTTTGAGCTTGAAATTTATTTTAAGGATTACTTCAATTGATGTGCCTCCACTGAAGTATGCAGCACAATGATTACCTTAAAGAGAAATATTGCCTTTAAAATCTTATTTATGAACTTTTCCCCTCCACACTAACATGTAGTTTAGCTGTTAGTCTCTTGTCCTGGAAACAAAAAGCCTTTTTGTGGCTAGTTGTCATGTTTTAACATCAGCTGGCAATTAAATATCATGCAGCCACTTACTCACCCCCCACATCTCCCTCTATATTTTTGAAGAAAACTGTGTTGAGATAAGAACAGTTTGATAACTGAGAGGAATAAAACCCAAGAGAAACAAAACATGCACAATCCAGTTGCTCAGCACCTGCTGAATGATGCCTGACTTGTCACCCAGCAGCTATCAGTGCCTCCTTGCCAACTCCCCTACTTTGTCCCAGTGTTCTATGGTATGGAATATTCCTTTAGCCAGTTTGGGACAGCTGACAGAGCTTTCTCCTGGTTTCTTGTGCACCTGCTGGCTGGCAGAGCATGGGAAACAGGAAAATCCTTGCCTTAGTGTAAGCACTACTGAGCAGTAACTGAAACATCAGTCTGTTGCCAGCATTATTCTCATGCTAATGCCCCCATAGTGGTGGGGAGTTGTGGGAGCCTGCAGGTCAGAACTGCTCTTTTTCTTTGCTGGAAGGACTTAAATTAGTTTGAGTAAATCATGAAATAAATGCCCTGCTTTTCCCTGATTAATTATAAATGGCTGTTTCTGCATGTGTAAATCTTACCTTCACATCTTGCTTTATTCACGGTTGGTTTTGTTCTTACCAACTGAGTTACTGATCCTGTGCCTTATCTTCGTCTCATTTGTGCTATATTTGTGAATGCAAAGCCCATTTTTTCTAAAGTTTTTGTGTTTATGCTTATCAAACTATTTTCTTTCTTAATTCTGTTGCAATATCTCATTATGCTTTTACATTCACCACATACAGTCAGTGTTAGAAAGCACCTGTGTCAGTTCAGTGTGCTTGGTTTAGGTTGATTCTTGATAGTAGCAAATGCTGGAGGACTTATTGTAGTAATTCCTCCAAGGAGTATGTGTATGGAGAATACTGTTTGGTACTACTCAGATCAAATGCATTTATGTAGTTTGAAGTATGTGCTCAAAAACAAAGACTCAAAAATTTCATCCTAGAGCTTCCTCATGCATATTTCTGGGTTATGTTTTACTATTTTTAAACAGTAGCTTTATGTTTCTTAAGTGGAATAAGACTTATGTAGAAATGTTCTGTGGTGAATAACAAAGAAGTCTTTGGTAGCTGTCGTTAAAAAAAATGTTGTACAGCTGGAGCAATTTGTTTCCCACACTTCTGGTGGAAGTGTGACTTTCAGGTTTTGGTGTCTGAAGCCCTGCTGTCCACAGCATTGTCTTCAATCAAAAGACTGGGGTTTTTCCTCTTTGATAGTCATAAGGACTTCTGTGCAAACATGTTTACAAATGGAATAAGCTGGTTTTATATTACAGAGTTACTGTGTCACAGAATATCACATTTTGATGCAGATAGGGTGATTTTCCGAAAGCTGGATTTTTTGCTCCTGGAGATTATAGCTACTCTTTTATGGGATGGATGAAGTTTAAAATGTGAGTTTCTTTCTAGAACTGAGTATTGGCATGTGTCTGCTGAGTGCTTTCCAGCAATTTTCATTCTTGGCCTACATAAAATCCAAAAAATAAGTTACGTTTGCTTAATTTGCAGTTGCAAGGTGAAAATCAGTTAACACTTGAATGACAGGAGGAAGAATGGAAGGCCTGATTATTCACTGAGTCAGATTGGAAGCTGGCAGTTGCAGTACTGTAAATTATTAAACAGTATTTCCTGCTCAAGTTAAACAGCTAACTAGAAGTTAACAGGTTTTTGCCTGGACTCTTGCCCACCCATTCAAGGACATAGGTGTGGCATTGCCAAAAGGAAGTTTATATGCAATCCAGAAGTACAAGGCAGACTTCTTTTTTGCCCTGTTGTGATTCAAAGAGACTTTTTTAATGTGAAAGTAATTTTTTCACTTCAGCTAATCATAGATATTATTGTCCTAATGTACAAAACATGTAACACTTGTATGTTTTACTGTCACATAAGTGATCCTGGCATTTAGGGATTTCATTTTAAGGAACCTACCCAAAACTCCCATTCCTGCCCACTCCTTCCTCCCCGCCCCAAAATAAAAAGAACCAAACCCAACAAAACCCCACAAAAAGCTGTAAGAACAAAAAATTATAAAATTGCTCTATCATACTGATTTTCGTAGTCCACTGACAGTTTCTGGTAACGTCCAATGTTGTATTATCCTGAAGGTGATAATCCTGGAACAACCTGACTACATTGTCCACACATTAGCAAAATTTGGAGTTTCTACTGAAATATTAACTTCCTTTCCCCAATAAACCAGTGAAAACAAATTCATTTTTTATTTACCTGTCGTATGAGAAAGGACAGGGAGAGATATTAAACAATCCTACATATGAGTTGTTACTAGCTTTTGAGTTCCTTTTTGTTTTAATAAAGGAACATTATCTTTTTCTTGAGGTTTCACAGTGGTGTTCACAGAACAGCTGTACATATAGAATGGTGTAGAAATACTTAACAACAGCTGAATGACCACCTCTGTGAAGTGGGACTCTTTAAAGGGTCATCCAAAGACAAATCTACCACTCTGCTGGGTGCTAGCCCATTCATTGAACGCTGTACTTCACCCAACCAACTGGCTCTTATTACTGTAGCCTTTGGGAAGAAAGGCACTGACAGTGCTGTCAGTGTTTCAGAGTGACTTGGGCAGACAGAGTGGATGCTGTTACTTCTTTTTTTACTACTTTTGGACATACACACATCAATACTAGAGCAGAAACTTTGGGGAAACAGGGGAGTTGATTTGCTGGGACCCTTGAAGAACCTTGAAGTTTTCCAGGACAAGGCTAATAGGGGAACTGACAATGAAGCCTGAGAAATACCTTCCTAAGACCGGACTGGTTTGTTTCTGAAGAGTCAGTGGATCTCTTTTTTTGTATTCTTGAGAACTCTTCTGCATCAGACTTGCTAAATGTTGAATATGAATCTGAGTTATCCTGACATCTGGCTTACAGGAATAATTTCACTTAGCCGTGACTTGATTCAATTTTCAGGTGTTTTGGGGTATGTGTGTATATGAAATGGTAGATGGAGATTGATGAAAGAATAGACAAAACACATTCCTATGTTGGCTATCTCTTCAGAATGAGAGGGGGAACAAAGTGAGGGAGTGGAAGATGGCCACTCCAACATGAAAGCAATTGAGAAGGTAGGTAGAAAAGGCATACAATCCAAGGGCTTCACATTGCTTTCATGGAGTTGCTTTATGCTGAATCATTAATGCTTTCATAACTCATCTTTGCATGCCTGAATGCAGGTGTGTTGATCCTGAGTGAGAGGGTAATTGATAGTGAGCTGTGATGTTTATTCTTCCTTCAAGAGATAAATACAGTAAGTCTGACTGTGATTCCAGTTGAGAGATTAAATTAGAATAAAGTGACAAGCAATTTTGTATTTTTAAATTCCTTTAAATTCTTCCTCTTTTCATTTGTGCAGTGATACCTTCCCTCACTTTCCTTTACTGGAAAATCTGGGTTAAAATGAATGTTTGTTGTTTACAATAGGAGATCTCTAAAGCATCTAAAAGGTTTTGTTGAACTGTGATACTGTCACAATTGTGACACACAAAAAGTGTATCTTGTTACAAGTGCTTTGATAGGTGTTATTTATAATGGTAGTACTGGTCCTTCACAATTAAAACACTGTTTTTTCTCCTGCTTCTTTCAGGCAATGCTGATGAGTAACATCACAGTAAATGATCGATTGATTCAGAGTCTACGAGGTATGTTGTATTACCCCTGTGAATCTCATATTGATTTTTTAGGACCCCTGTTTTTAAGACTTGCATTTTTCAGTGGTCTTTTGAGAATGCTGCCTTTCTTCAAGTAATGGGGGTGGTGCAGGAGCTGCCATAACTTAGATATTTCATCTGCATAGCTCCAGTTAAATGTGTGACTAATCTGCCTCAATGGGAAGATTAGTCCATGTAGTCCTTGATGTATTACTCCTGACTCTTATGATGTAATATGAATAGAACTTAATAGAAGTTAATACATTTTTTCTTCGTTTTACCTGGCAACATATTCTTGCATTCTTCCCTGAGGTGTGGTGTCATGCATTTTAGCGTCAGAGGAATTTGTAAATCCTATATTAAACAAGAAAAGTCAGTCTAATTCATTTCTATTCATGGTAGTGCTTCAAAATTGTTGTTACCAATGTATTCCTCTGGAGGTTTTTTGGAAGGAATCCTACAAAGAAGTAAGTATGTTGTGGTATTGTCTTCTGGTATCCTCTCACAGAGGTTTCTATCAGGAAGAAAACCCTAAATCATGGATATCTCTCTTGCTAAGGAACATGGCTATAAATTGCATATTATTCAGGAAAGCATTGCAAGCTTGTCTGTATATGACTGATAAATGAAGTGAATGCTGTTTCATACTGTGTTCTGATTATGATTTCATAGACTTAACGATTTTCCAGACTGCAACTTAGCAGGGTTTGCAGATCCGTTTTGTGTATTCCTTAAGAGGAAAAGTAGGTAAAAGTATGCATTATACTGTTTTTGCTAATATATTATGCTGAAAGGTTATTCTTACCAGATCCTGTGCACCCTTGTTGAATAAATTCAACAATTATCTATACATTTGTGTACAAAGTGTAGTTTGCATGACAGATGATTTAATTTAGGATTGTTATTGTAGATTTGTTTCTTGGTGTTTCTGTTGTAGAGTATGTATGTATATATGTGTATTTTAATGTGTATTTTAATCCTGCTTTGACCAGAACACTTGAAAGACTTACAGACAGAATATGGAAAGCTACAGCTGGATGTTTACTGGTTTCAGAAGAACCAGACTAACCTTCAGAGGAAATTCTCATATGACCTGTAAGTATGCTCTTTAGGAAAGATGACTTCCCAAATTATAGGTGACTTGGTTATAACCCAGAGTACTCTTGTGTTAGCTATAGTTCTGTTAGTCAGTACACTTTTTTAAGGAGAAGGTAACATCTGACACATCTTCTAAAATTTCTCACAGTTGATCTTGGAGAAGAAGGTAAATTCTCCAGTGTTTCCCTCTCTGTGCCCAGACACTTCTTGATGTTCCTTCTGTTTCAGGGGGATAAAGGTAGCGATATTATCACTTAAGAATTGCGGGGGAAAATTGAAACATGAAGAGGCTAAACTGTGAAGAAATTTGAATTACGATGGTGGAATACCTGATGGGAAGCTGTACCTTACTGAGCTGACAGAGGTCTTGGGAATTTCTGGTACCATCAGACTCATGTGCTCTGCTTTACATGGCATACTTAATCATGGCTTTTTCTTGAGATTTTCCACTGAAATTGTAAAGCATGGATAACTGAAGAAAAGTACTTATCAGGATCCTTACACTAAATACACATTTCTATTTCTAGCAATTGCTCCTTGGTTGTTTCTGCTCAATAATATTCTTGTTTCCTCCACCTCCCTTCACAACCTGTAATATCTTCTCCCTTGTGCATAGATGTAAAAAAGGAATAGAATTTGCTGTTTGCATGTTCTCATAATGATGTTCCATCAATAATGTAATTGTTGTAGTGATAGGTGTTTTTTCAGCAGCTATTGTTTAGCCAGGTTTTGTAGGAATTGTGACTAAAAGTGGAACACAACACTCAAAGAACATGAAATCTGCAGGCTACACTTGAACTAAGTATTTTCTTCTTTTTGTTTTCCCCTAATTTTAGAATTAAGGATTAATATTAGTGCTTCCATGATACTTACTGATTACCAGTAGGTTGTGACCTTTTCTTGGATTATGACTCATGTGATAAAGATGACCTAGATGGATTATATTAGTGGAGCTGTAATTTAAGACTTCTAACAGAAAATTAGAAGGAAATTGGAAACTTTAGTTTGTACCTGCCATTCAGTAAGCTGTGTTGCTTATGTGTCTATTAAGGGGCCTTTTCCCCTTCTGTGTTTGTTGTGTTGGTTGTTAAGCACTGTCTGTTTGCTGTTTAGTGAAATGACAGACCTGAGACTCATGGACCTCTGTTGATAGTTCTGTGAATCTGATTGCCAGTGTCTTCCTTTTAAATCTGAGATCAGCAGGAACAAATAGCTCTGTATATAGCACAAATATATCTATTTGCTGGACAGTCATGCTCCACGTGAGAGGTACACCTGTGAAGCACTGGATTGATATGCAGGGGAAGTGATACAAAGCAAATGTAGTTAGTCTGGCTTAGGAAAACTTGGAGGTTTATCACCCGTGTCTGGTGAAGTGTTTACAAGCATGGGTCTGTTGAGGAAATCACTGACAGAGCACCCCTGCTTGTGATAGTGTACCATAAAGAATCCCTTTTTGTTTAATAGAGGAAAGTTGTATTCAGACAGCATAGCTCCAAGGTCTGGGCTGGCTCAAGGTGAAGAGTGAAGCATGATGCAGTGGTAAAGATGGGTTTACTTTTATGAGGTTAGGTGTAGAGACAGGCATGGTAAGTCAGCCATGTGGTAGCTGAACAGGGACTCAGCTAGCTGGTCTGCTTCTAGTTGGTCTTGAGGCAGGTGCCCCATTTCCTGCAGAGACTCCATGGGAGTCCTTAAAGGCAATTATTTCAGCCAAGGAGCTATCCTGTCTTCACTAGTTTTGCTGCATAATACTTAAATGGTAATTTTCTATTTCTAGATTTTTTTCCTAAGCATACAGGTGAGGAAAACAAACTTTTTCATAAAATTTTATTTTTCATAAAATAATTTATAGCTTCAGTACTGTGCAGCATTCACACAGTTCTAGCAGGAACATGTATTTTTAAAACATTGCTTGTTGTGTACCTTTAGGGAGGATGTTGGAATGTCAATATTTCTCTGTTGTACTAATTTACACAACTAACTTTACACTGTTTTTAGGTGATTGCAGAAATGGATATTTGATGGTCCTTGGCTACATGTGTTCCTCTCTGCTATATGCTCTCTTAGTACTGTAACTTTAAATGCTTATAAGCAACCTTTTCCCAATGTGATTGTGGGCTTAGAAAAATGAGAATTATCAGAAAGATTCCAAATGTTCCTTTTAATCTTTCTTCCTTCCTCCCCTCCACATTAGGCATAAACCACTGTGTTGCCTCTCTTTCCTTCTGCCTTGCCAGGAAGGGGCATTAGACCTGATAATGTGTTTCTTCCTTTTACCTGGATTTATATGGATGAAGGTTTTGCACCATACGTTTCAAGTTCGACCAGTACAAAAATAGAGAGACCATATTATTTGTATAATTGAAAATGTTATAAAAAGATGACAGAAGTCAAATGTCTTTTTTAAACGGCACATATTGTAAATCACTCTTTTTAAACGTTCAGTTACTATTCTGTAGAAGACAGTGGTAAAAGCAGTTGTGCATATGAAATGCATAAGAACAAGATCTGTGAACTTCAAAGAAAAAAAGTCATTGTTTCTTCTTGTACCCAAGTCTCGAAGTTTCATCTTAGCATTTTTTGGAGCAAGCTTAGTGTTTTCCATGCAGAAGTCAGCAGGAGCTATCTGGCCTTACTGGCGTAGCGTGCAAAAGGAGTGTGCATTCCTCCGCAGTTGACTTCACAATGTACCCTTGGTATGCACTGTGCCCAGTGCTGTCTGGTTGTGGTTAAAACTTCTTCAGCAAAGACTAACTGGTACACTGACCCTTCTCTCCTGCAGCAGCCAGAGTGAAACAGAAACCTTTGCACTCATCTTTTAAAATCGTAATTGAATACATTTCAGTATTCCAATGGATTTTTGTTCCCAAGAGCTTTGTTTGTTACATCTTTAGAAAGACTTCAGAAATCACTAAAATCTAGCATCTTTAGAAATCTCGCTATGTGTAAAAAGTCTGATAATTAGTGTGATATTTTCAGACCTGACAAGTGCCAGAGTGTGAGTGCAAGAGTAATCTTTTCTGGTAGGGTTGAAAGGAGAAGATGGTAGATGCTCCTGGAGAACAAAGGTACTCTGTTTCTCATGCTGGGGATAGGCAAATCCAGCAGCCCAGGAGGGGAGAGGCAGCACATCTGTTCCTGTGCATGCAGAGTACATCTGTACATGGCCAGGTATGCAGAACGCAAGAAGCATGAGTGCACACAACACTGGTAGCCTCATCCCTCTCTTTTGAGAGTGTGTCTGCTGGTACAAAATGAGCTCTCTGTCACAGAATTAACTATGTAGTGAAGAAGAAAGCATTCCACAGAGGCTGAATTTAAGAACATTACTTTTGCAAATTTGAAATGTTATGTTGATGGGATGAGGTGAAGAAACTAAGGCTGTCCCTGTACACTAGAAGGTGTTGTAAGCATGAGTAGAGTATTCAAATGACAGTATCTGTCTGCTGCTTTTCTTCCTTTCTAGGTGTGAATTACAGAAGGGATTTTTTGCTTTTGAAAAGCAGGGCTGGAGAAGTGTATAAGTGCAATAAAAATGTGTCGCTTGTTGTGGTAGAGTGCACATAGCCCAAAAACTCCTTTGGATTATGTAGTAGTTTATTTGCAGCTTGAGAAACTTCAACATGCCTGTCTGAAACAGCTGCTGTTGCACGGAGGGTATTGACACTCAGAATAACACTGGTCAGAGCCAGAATCAGGAGAAATTCACCTCCCTTCTTAGTCTTAGTGACTGGGAGGAGAAACTTGCAGTATGTTGACCATGCTGTTGTACAAAGGTTGCTGGAAAAGATTTTGAATGCAGAAAGATGTTTGCAAGGTCAGTAGCTGATTGTATATGTAAAAACTGGAAGTTACCTTTGAGTGGAAAAAACAAAGGAGAGAGAGAAAGGAGAAAAGGTTTTAAAATCCCATCAGACTTCTTTGCTGCTAGAAGAGCATGGAAAAGAAAATGTAGTCCGCATACAAGAAAGAGCCTGCTCTTCCTTGGGCAGGCTCTCCTGGGCAGTGGGTACTGACAGTGATGGTGATTTTTCACCACATTTTCCCCTTGTGTGATACACTTGTCATTGGGAGCCACTCAAAACAAACTGCTGTTCCTGTTCACAGTTGGGTCAGAACATACTTGGGGTCATATGGTGACTAGTTTCTAAGGCTTCAGTGTGTGTATTATGGGGTAATGCTTATTTTGGTTTGTTATTCACTAGGTCTTTTTCTTCCTCTGGTATAAACTGAAAGCTATAAAATGACTTATGAAGAGAGTGGGAGAGAAGGGATGATCTTGCCCTGACAGCAAACACTTACCCTGAGAAACTGAGATTAACAAAACTCAGGGCTTTGCACAGGATCTCCAGAACATCCACATAAGGGGAGAACACTGCCCTGTGTTGGGGGTTAGGTTT
>VXBN01000003.1:16396-28973 GCA_013397395.1 Sinosuthora webbiana | reverse complement strand
CCCCAGATTTAAGGTGAAATCCCATGGTTTTCTCTGGCTTTGGCGNGCTGCAGCCTCCACCCCCAGCAGCCGATGGGGGGCCCAGAGGCACAACCAGACCAGGGCCAGCTCTCCCCCCCCCACACGGGGGGAGCAGCAGAGACTGGACACCCTGAGCCANGTTCACGCTTCTGCTGAGGCAAGGACTCAAAGGATTGGAACTGTATTCCCAAATACAGAACCGTACATTTTTTGTGATGTCGGTGCCAGAGCTGGCCAGAAAGTGTGGGCGAAAGCCCCTGGAGAGGCACAGCACGACTCATGCCTTAGACTCTTCACAAGCTTCATTGCCATCCTTTGGAGATGTTCCAACATCTCAGTGTCCTTCCATGTACTTCCTGTAGTGAGGGGCCCAAAACTGAACACAGTATCTGATGTGTGGCTTTGCCAGTGCTGAGTACAGAGGGACAATCACTTCCCTGGTCCTGTTGGCCACACTGTTTCTGATACATGGCCTTCTTGGCCATCTGGGCACACTGATGGCTCATGTTCAGCTGGCTATTGACCAACACCTCCAGGTCATTTTCCACTGGGCAGCTTTTCCACCTGCCTTTCCCCAAGCCTGTAGTGCTGCATGAGGTTGTTGTGACCCAGGTGCAGGACATGGCACTTGGTCTTGCTGAACCTCATACAATTCACCTCAATCCATCAATTCAGCCTGTCCAGACCCCACTTTGTAGGGGTGATCTGCTCCAAAACATTCCACCTTGGGTGGATCCCATCAAGTCCCATAGACTTGTGTATGTCTAACTGATGTAGCAGGTAGTGCTATATTTGCTAGGTGGAATGAGTCCCACAACTGGAGTGCTGGGATGGAGGGCTACAGGCCGTTTAGGAGGGATAGGTAGGGCAGGTGACATGGAGATGTGGCACTATATGTAAGGAAGAGGTTTGATTGTACAGCCCTTACAGTTGGCAGTGATGTGGTGGAGAGCCTGTGAGTGAGGCTTAAGGGGATGGAAAACAAAAGAGATATTATAGTGGGTGTTTATTACTGATGGCCCAGCCAGGATGTAAGCAGTGATGAGTCATTCTGTAAGCAATTAGGAGAAATCTCTGGATCAGTAGCCCACATCCTTATGAGAGATTCCAACTTCCCAGACATCAACTGGGAAAATCATCCTGCTGTGACGAGCAGGCCTTGGGAAGTCTTGAAGTTTGTGGGAGGTAACGTCTTGTCACAAGTACTCTGTGAGCCAACTAGGAAAGATGCCCTCCTAGACTTGTTTGTGACTAGAGGACTCTTGGAAGATGTGATGGTTGGTGGCTGTCTTGCCCACAGTGATCAACAGTTGGACTCAATGATCTTAATGATTCTATGGTCATGGAATGTTTGAGTTTAAAATTTTCAGTGTAGTGAGAAAAAAACATCAGCAGAGTTGCTGCCCTGGACTTCAGGAAAGCAAACTAAGATATTAAGGGAGACACGTAGCAGAGTACACTTGGAATCTGCTTTGAGGGCTTAGGGACCTACAAGTTCTGGTCAGTTTTAAAAGGTATTTAAAAGACATATAGGTGTGGTGCTTAGGGACATGATTATTTGCTTTGTCCTAGCCCTCATGAACTTTCCCTGATCACCATGACCATTCAAAGGTAATTGAGAGTGGCATCGCAGTGAAATCAGCCAGCTCCCTCAGCACTCATGGGTGCATCCAATCAGGTCCAGGGACTTATACCTCTCCAATTTTTTAAATGTTCCCCTTACAGGGTCATCCTCTATTGAGGAGAACTCTTCCTTGCTGCAGACTTTTCCTCTGGTCTCAGAGGCTTCAGATTCCTGAAGGTAGCCCTTACCAGTAAAGACTCAAGTGTAGAAGGCATCCTGTACCTCAGCCTTTGTCATTAGGTTCCCTGCCCTCATTCAGCACCAGGCCTACGTTGTCTCTGGTCTTTGTTTTTTCTGCTGATGTACCTGTAAAAACCCTTCATGTTGTTCTTCAGTTTCAACTCTAGGTGGGCTTTGGTATTCCTAACCCCATTTCTGCACACTTGGACAGTGTCTCTGCATTCCTCCTGGGTCACTTTCCCCTTTTTGAAGCTCCTCTGTGCTTCCTTTTCATGTTTGAGTTTAGTCATGAGCTCCTTGTTCATCCACGCAGACCTGTCACCTTTGCTTGATTTCCTGCTCATTGTGATGGACCATTCTTGAGTTTTGAGGAGGTGATCCTTGAATATCAAACAGGTCTCCTAGATCCAGAGTGCTCTCCAGGACGGTCTCCCATTGGATTCTTTCAAGGTCTCTGCACAGGACGAAGTCTGCTCTCCTGAAGTTTGGAGTTGTTATCCTGCCATTTGCCTTTTTCCATCCTCTCAGTATACTCAACTCCACCATCTCATGGTCAATGCAGCTCAGACTCCCCCCAAGCTTCACATCACCAACAGTTTGTAAGAATTGTAAGAAAAGTTTCCTTGTTTGTAAGAATTTGGTCCAGCAGTGTCTCCTTTTCAGCCTTGTTTTGCCCATTACAAGCTCTCTCTTTTCCATAACACCCTGCTTACCAACTCATTCCAATACTCTTTCACTTGACTGTGGGTTGTCATCTCCCTTCCCCGTTATTTCTAGTTTAAAGTTCTCCTCACCAGGTTGGCCAGCCTGTTGGTAAAAATGGTTTTGCCTCACTCGGTCAGGTGGATCCCATCTTTAATAGTCTTCAATCTTTAAAGAAGGGTCCCCATAGTCATAAAATACAAATACTGATTGTCATTGCCAGATGGGCAACCAACTTTTGACCCACAGGATAATTCCATTCCCCCTCAAGCTCTTGCTTTTCACTGGAAAGACCAGTGAGAAAACTACCTGGGCCCCCATACCCTTGACCATTGCCCCTAGATGCATGTAATCACTTGATATGCTCCAGGTCTCCTCTGGCAGTATTGGTGCCCACATGAAGATTTGCAAGGAGTAATAATCCAAGGGTCAGACAAACCTTGTCAGTATTGTCACAGCATCCCGGATCCAACTCCCAGCAAGCAGTAAATCTTCTAACACAGCAGGTCAGGTTGGCAGATGTGGGCCCCAATCCCCATAGCATGGAGTCTCCCATTATTATCAGTTATCATGTCCTTCTGGTGCTGCTTCATGGATCAGGCTTAACTAGCTCTTGGACAGAGTTCCCAGATCCTCATCTGCTGTGAGGGTACTGCATCTGCTCTTTGTTGGAGATATGCAGGTGAAGCAGGAGCCTTCTTTCTGTTTCCAGAAGTCACAGGCTTCCAGCTTTTGCCATTTCCTAATCCAATTAGCACAGACCACCCAATCCTCCTTCAATACAGCTGAGACTTCAGGTTGCAGGGTCTTGAAAAAGATCCAGTAGATCTCTTTCTTACCTTCTCTGATACTGCACAGTCTGCTGACCTCTTCCTGCACTTCCTTGGGAACACAGGTCCTTTTCCACTGCACTCCTCCTGCAGGCAAGGAAACTGCCCCCCTCTGCCCCAGCCTCAGCAAGAGACCCCAGCACTTGCTGTACTCTGAGCTGCATCTTCCCTCAGAAGTTCAGTCTGGATTGAGGCCTCTGATGTTATAGGGATAGTTGCTCTGATGGCTGGAGGTGGTACTCTGTGACACATTAACACCATTGCTGAGGACATGAATGCTGTTCTCTCTTCTGACACAAGTACTGCATCTGTTGTCTGCCTCTGTTAGCTATGATGTAAGAAGCAACTCAGAAAAATGTTTGCAAGTACTGCTTTGTTGAAATATCCCATCATAGGCAGGTTTTTTTTTTTTCTAGATAATCTGAAAGGTACCAACAGCAGCTGGCCAAAAGAGAAAAAATAAAGGGGAAAATGTGTTTAATTTCGTAAGGATGCAAACTGATAATTCTATTTTTGAGTTTAATCTTTTTTTTTCTTTTCCTGCTTTTCAGTATTTGAGGAAACCTACTCTTTCACATAACTTCCTAATAAATATTACCATAAAAGAAATTAACAGTGAAGAAAAGTTTTTGAAAAGCAAGCTCTAAGTAAAATTTGGTTAGTTGAAATTTTTATGAAAACATTTGAGTGCCCACAAAATAAATGAAAAACTACTGTGTGGGAAAAAGCCAAATTTCTTTGTTTAAAAAGAAGCCAAACACTTTATACTTCAGTGAGGAGTAAAATTTATTATTATCTAATGATTCTAGTAAAAGACCAGAGCCACTATGTATTCATGGCAATAGATCCTTTCCCCTGAGAATGGCTTTTTTTTATCTCTTCACAAGTGACAGGAGGGATAGCATCAAACTTGTTCGGGAGTTCCTCTTCCAGGCAGAGAAGTTATGTTCAAGATATTTTTCATGTTGTATCTGTCAATTTCAGCAACTACAAATACCAGAAAGACTGCAAAATCTTGTTATTTATGTAGAAGAAATATTTCAGATTAGAAACCCAAGCTTTTTGAAGGCTTATCCAAAAAAACATGTTTTCCTTGTAACTTTTTTTGCTGTATCATTTAATGTGTGTTTAATAACACTTTGCAAATTATCTGAATGAGCTTTTTTATTATTCTGAAGGTAATAAATTAACATGAGCAAATGCTTTGTTAACTAGCAAGTGCATACAAAAATATTAATGTAGAAACATGTGGGTGAAATGATTGATAGTGAAAAAGAATGTATGTTCTTTGCCTGGAAGCCTCAAGAACGAAAAAATAAAAAGCCCATTCCATAGAGCTAATTCAGAAGTTTTATAAGTCCAAATTAAATTTCAGATGAGCATTCACATTTGGGGACAATTACATAAACCGGTTATCACTACAAAGAAAATAATGCTTTAAAATATAAAATATTTCTTTCTTTTTAAGCAAATTAGTTAACTTTGCTAGCAGAAGTTCTTCTTTGCAGGATTCATCAATTACTCAAGCTGAAAAAGGGCATTTCTCATATTAGGTGACTTCCATGAGCAATTAATTCTTACTCTATCAAATGTGCTGTTTTGCCTCATAAACAAAATCCACTATTTACTTGCACTGTTTCTTCTTAGATGTAGTAAAAAAAATCACTTATAGATAGTAATATTTCCCTTTTCTGTTTTTTTTTCTTCTTTATTACTGTAGCATCATTCATTCTCCACCACCAAATTTTCACACCAGTATGAGCAATCGTACCTTGTTTGTTTAATACATTCTGATGTGTTCCTTATTGATACTGTAGTTGAACACTGCACACTGCATTTTCTTCTTCAGAACTAAAAGCAAAACATGTTGGCAATGGTTCAGGGTACTTCAAGCTTACTTGAGGAAACTGAAGTATTGCAATAATTGCCATTTCCTGTGGCGGTTTGCTCTTTAAAAGCAAAAGCACTTAGGCAAAAATTGATGGCAGAAAATTCATGATGGAAGTTTTCAGGAGATAGGAAACAGTTGTAACAACTACTGATGTGCCTGTAGGAATGCCAAAAAGAATTTTCACTGCTGATCATAAGTTTTTTTAATGGATCTTAGGTGAAGTGGTCAATTCTTTTTTGTTAAATCAGAAACTAAATAATTGTTACATAATGCAGGGGGGAAATGGGCTACTGAATAACAAAATCAATATGATTCCAACAGAAGCCGTTTGTTGTTTACATTACATGCTAGATATAGATTCTAGGTCTACTGTCCACATGGGCACGTATGTCTGGGTTGGCTAAGCTGCTTCTTCATGAGGCAGGCCCACATCCTTCAGGACAACCAATTGGTCAAGCTTCCATCCTCACATTGTGCTTCCCCTATCTAGGGTTTACATTTTTTCAGACATTTTCTCAGGCTCTCTTCTTATTTTTGACCTTGTTGTTTTCTCAGTAACCTTGATGAATTCCTGAAAGCTCTAACAACAAAACTGCAGGTAGTTTGATAATATTACTCACAACCAGTTTGGCTGGTGCATCAGAATAGCCTGTTATAAAGATACATTGCTACAACATAATATAGAATCAAAGAATAATTCAGGTTGGGAGGGACCTCAGGAGGTCTCTAGTCCAACCTCCTACTCAAAGCATGGTCAATGATGAATTCAGACTTGTTTGTTCAGGGCTTTACCCTGTCAAGTCTTGAAAACATCTAAGGGTGGAAACTACATAAAGCTCTCTGGGTGACCAGCTGCACTGTTCAACTGTCTTCCTGGGTTGCTTTTGCTCTGCTTTGTTGTCCCTCGAGCAGATAGGGACAGTTCTGCTGTTCAAGTCCCTCTTGAAAACTGGAGCCTGTAAACATGAAGCTTATTCCAGTTACCTGAAGGAGACCTGTATTAGCTTTACATGGCAAGCTTTTGGTAGAGGTGGGAGGTGCACAGATGTCTTCTATGAGAAGATACCAGAAGCTGTCCCCATGTCAGAAAAGAACACTTTCAGCTGGCTCCAAGATGGATCTGCTGCTGGCCAAAGTCTGAACCAATCAGAGGCATTAGTAGCATCTCTCTGGTACCATATTTTTAAAAAGAGTAAAAAATGCTTTACAACAGCAGCCAGGAGAGAGGAGTGAGAATATGTGAGAGAACCAACTCTGCAGACACAAAGGTCAGTGAAGAAAGAGGGGAGAATGTGCTCCAGTTGCTGGAGCAGAGATTTCTCTGCAGCCCATGGGGAAGACCATGGGGAAGCACATTGTCACCCTGCAGCCCATGGAGGATCCCACACGAGAGCAAGTGGGTGTACCCCAAAGGAGGCTGCAGCCCATGGAGGATCCCACACGGGATTGGGGTCCTGTCAGGAACAGTGGTCCTGTGGAGAGGACCCCATGCTAGAGCAGGTTTTCTGCTGGAACCTGTGACCTTGTGAGGAGACGAATGCTGGAACAGTCTGTTTTTGTAGGTGTAGTGGTTTCATGTTCACCAATTTCTGTTTTCCGAATTATATGTCGTAGTTTGAGTGTCTACTAGAATTATTTACTCTTTTTCTGCTGTGAGATAGGATTAGGAGAGAAGCAAAACAGGCTCAAAACTTAAAAGGGTATAAAGACAAGTTTATTAACAAAACTACAAGAGAGAAAAAATTAATAAGAAGCAGAATAAAATCTTCAAAACACTTCTCCTCTCCCCCAACAGCTTCTTTTCTTTCTCACAGACAACATATAAAGACAAAACTTGGAACTCTAGGTCAGTTTTTCCACTTATAAAATAGTCTTTCATCAGTTCATTTAGAGAGAGAAGTCTCTTGGTTTACCATGGAAACTTCCCACAAGACATGAACAGTCTCCTTGTGGCTTTTAATTCTCACAAAAGCAGCTGCCCAGGAAATCTGCAGTTGTAAAGTGTAATGATTTCATGTTCGCCAATTTTTTCGATTCAGCCCTTTCAGGGAGAGAAGTCTCTCCTGATTTGTTGTGGTAACTTTCCACAAGAAAGAACAGTCAGCTTGTGGCTTTTAACTTTCACAAAACCAGTCACACGGGGATAAATCTGCAGTTGTGAACCTCCCAAATCACGTAGCCTTTCCTGTGTGGCTACATATGGGCCATGGACTCATGCATACTGGGGTGTCATTTTAAAGATAAGCAACTCCAAAGGCAAAGGATTTCTTCATCTCATGGAACAGATATCTCTTTTCACTTCTTCACTGGTGCAGAGGGCTTCTTATCTCATCTCTCTCTGTTCAAACATCTCATGGGATCACAGGATCACAGCTACTAATTCAGCATTCACTCAGTCAATTACAGATACCTTTGCTCAATCCATCTCCCCAATTAATATTTCCACAGTTTAAAGGAATATTCTAGCATTTTACAGTCTGTTACCACAGCTCACAGAAGATTTTCAGCCTAAAATACCAAGGCATCTTCTCACCTCTTCTACCTAAGGGGTCACTCTTCGTTCACTGGCTCTAATATCTTCATATTGTCCTTTTACATGTCTCCAGTTTGGCCATTTCTCTCTCTTAGAGGAGGGTTAGGGTTTTGGAAGTTTCATTTGTTCAAGGAAAGAGTTAATATCTTGCCCAGGGTCTGCGGTGGTCACGTGATCTCTGCCGGGCAGCGCCTCTGGCTGCACGGCTGTGGGATTTCAAAGCCATGCCGATTGGGAGGGGAGAAAGAGAACTCACACTGAGAGATCAGAGTGGCCCGGGGAAACGGCAGTCAGGAATCCCAACAGCCAGGATCGTAGATGTCTCCTGCCCCCCTCCGGTGTCATGGGGTGGGCCTGGCCCGGCCGGCGACAGAAGCTTTAAAGTTGGCTAGATGTTAAGCTGCAGCCTCCCCTTCCCCCGCCAGCAGCTGATGGGACCCGGCAATGGCAGAGCCCGGCGGGGCCGCACGCAGGCCCTAGGAGGGGCCCGCGGCAGAGAGGGGCCAGCCCGCTGCTCCTGGTACCTCTCTCCAGGGCAGGGAGGAAAAAAGGGAAGTTTCCCAAGATTCCTCCGATATTTAACCCTGTGTGTTCACAGAGACGTATCATTTCTCTATTGGCTATATTAGCTGTCAATTTCAAAACCAGTCACTAACTGATTTAGCTATAACTTCCTTAAAAATCACTTCCCCATGTCAAACTACCACATAAAGTCCCTCCCATATTACACAGCCTCTCACCACTGCAATATGGGTCATTCATGCTCATGGGGTATCATTTTAAAGATGAAGGGTTCCAAAAGCAAAGGTTTTTCTTCATCTCTAGGAACAGAGATCTTTTCTCTTTCTAGGGGCAGATCCTCATCTTCATCTCATCTCTCTCTCTCTGTTCAAGCTTCTCATAACATCACAGCTACTTCAATATTTACTTAGTCCATCACAAATGCCTTTACTTATATCTACAATCTGAATACTCTCATCATCTCCCCAATGCATATTTTTCCCATGATTTAAAGGAATAATTTAGCATATTACAGTCTATTACCATATTACCATAGCTCACAAAAGGCTTTCAGCCTAAAACCAAGGCATCTTCTCATCTGTTCCATCTAAGATGTAGCTCTTTCTTCACTGACTTTGATATCTTTGTATTCTCTTTACATGTCCCCACTCTGGCTTTTTCTCTCACTCAGAGAAAGGTTAGTGCTATGCAAGTTTCAGCTGTGCAAGGAAAGAGTTAACAGCCTGCAGAAGGCATGATAATTCTTCCGGGGACTGGCCGAAGGTGGTAAAATCAGGCCACACTGTGAGGCCACTCTACCATAGCTGCAGGGCCACCCCTGGTCTCAGCTGCATGATCTCTTGCGTGGCTGGGGGAAGGGCCCTGCANGGGGGGCCTGGCCCGGCCCGGCCCTGCCAGGCCTCCAGGGCCACGATGTAGGTGCGGCTTTTAGCGGTAAGGTTTTAACAGCCACTTGGAGGCCCGATCTGGCCGGGACGGGGTGTCTTCTTCTCCTCTCCCTCTGCCCAGCAGTCATTGGGCCCGGCCCCGACCCGGGGCCCAGCAGGCTCCCTGGGAAGGGGCCTGGCCCCAGGCAGGGCCCAGCTGGCCTGGCTCCCATGACAAGGAGGGAGCTGGGGCCGCTCGTTACCTGTTTCCCAGGCAGGTAAGAAAAAGGATTTTTCCCGGGAGTTTTCTGATTTTTAACCTGTGTTTTCACAGAGGCGTATAATCTTTCTAGTGGCTGCACCAGATGCCAATATTCAAACCTAATCATTTATTGGTTTTGCTATAACTTCCTTGAAAAAAAAATCACTTCCGTGCTAAACTAGCACAGTAGTTCTTCACCCCATGGAAAAGACCTATGCTGGAGCAGTTTGTGAAGAACTGCAGCCTATGGAAGGATCCATGTTCAAGAAGCTTGTGAAGGACTGTCTCCCTTGGGTGACACCCTATACTGGAGCAGAAGAGCATGAGGAGGAAGGAGAGGCAGAGACAAAGTGTTATGAACTGACTGCAACCCCCATTTCTTGTTGTCCTGGGCCACTTGGGGGGAGGAGGTAGAAGAGTTGGGAATTAAGTTGTTCCTGGAAAGAAGTGAGGATTGGAGGAAGTTGTTTTTTTTTAGATTTGTTCTTTTATCTTACTCTCCAACTCTGATTGGCAATAAATTCAATTAATTTCCCCAAGTTGAATCTGTTTTGCGTGTGATGGCAATTGCTGAGTGATCTTCCTGTCCATATCTTGACCCATGAGCATTTCTTCGTAATTTTCTCCGCTGTTCCATTGAAAAGGGAGAGTGATAGAGCAGCTCGGTGAGCACCTGGCAGTCAGCCAAGGTCAAGCCACCATAAGATTTCATCTACTTTTTCCTGATGAGGTAGGCTGTATCAGATACTCACAAAATCACCCATGTTGCTATGTCATCTAACCTGGGTCCTTAAGCTCTCAACTGGCTTATCATCCATCCCTAGGCAAAGCTCTACGCATTGCAGCTCCTCTTTCATATAGAGCACCTTCTTGGCTTGCTTCCCCTAAAGGTTCTGTATCGATCCATTGCAGCACTCCAGAGAATCCCATAGTTATAGTTGCACGAAGTCTAGTTGGAAGCCAGTAAATAGCAGTGTACCCCAGAGGTCAGTACTGGGTCCAATGCTGTTCAATGTCTTTATTGGTGATCTGGATGATGGGGCAGAGCATCCCCTCAGCAAGTTTGCTGATGACGCAAAACTCTGAAGTGGCTGATGCATCACAAGGTTGTGCTGCTATCCAGAGGGACGTCGACAGGATGGAGAAATGGGCTGACAGGAACCTCATACAGTTCAACAAGCGGAAGTGCCAAGTCCTGCCCCTGGGGAGGAACAATCCCATGTGCCAGTACATGCCAAGGGGGCCAACCAACTGGAAAGCAGCTTTGCAGAAAAGGACCAGTGGGTCCTAATGTACACCAAGTTGAACATGAGCCAGCAGAGTGCCCTTGCTGCAAAGAGGGCTAATGGTATCCTGGGCTGTATTAGACAAAGTGTTGCCAGTAGGTCCAGGTAGGTGATCTTTCCCCTTTATTCAGCACCATTTGAGTGCTGTATACCTGGAGTCCTGTATCTAGTTCTGGTCTCACCAGTACAAGAGTGACATGGACATACTGGAGAGAGTCCAATGAAGGGCCATGAATTGGCACTGCTTAACTGTCCTCAAGGTGAAAAAATTTCTCCTATCAAGTCAGGATCCCTCTTTTTTCAGCTTATGCCCAGTGTTTATCACCCTCCTGCCATGCATCATTGTGAAGAGGCTGAGTCTGTTCTTGATACCATGTAGGTATTGAAAGGGTTCTATTAGGTGTCCCCTAAACTTTCTCTTTTTCAGGCTGAAAAACCTAGTTCCCTCAGCCTCTCCTCATAAGATATATGCTCCAGCTCCCTGATCATGTCAGTGGCCCTCTACTGAACTTGCTACAGTTTATCAACATCCTTCTTGTAATGATAGGGATCCAAACCTAAACTGCATAAGTCTCTGAGCCAATAAATGCAGTAGGTCTCAATGTGGAATATTTAAATACTGAAGATGCAAAAGGTTTCAAGAGAGGCACCTTGCCATCATTTTCATTTTATTTTTATTCTTTAATGTTTAGGTGCCTTGACTCAAGCCATTCGCAATTTTGCAAAAAGCCTTGAAGGTTGGCTTTCCAGTGCCATGAACAATATTCCACAGAGAATGATACAAAGCAAGGTAAACAAAGTTGACTGCAGTTTTCTTCTCTTTCTGCAATTGTACACTAGATGTCATTCAAGATCTAAAAATAGCAGCATTTTAACTTTTATGCTAAATGTCATATTTAGGTTGAACTTCAAACATAAACCAAGGGGTTGGAAATAACTTTGTTTTGCCAAAAAAAAACCATAGGAAAAACTGTATTTGTTCCATTATATGTGAATTGCAATATCTGAGGGCTCATAAATTAAGACAGCAATATTAGAATTAAAATAGACAAAACAGAAGATTGGTTCGTAATACAATGTGTTAAGATAAATGGATTTCTTCATAGGTTGCCACTGTAAGTGCCTTTGCCCAGACTTTGAGAAGATACACATCTCTCAATCACCTGGCTCAGGCAGCTCGTGCTGTGCTTCAGAACACTTCTCAGATCAACCAGATGCTCAGTGATCTCAACCGTGTGGATTTTGCCAATGTACAGGTACCTTTATCTTTTAAACCCAGACTTAAAAAAAAATTATTTCCACACATTTTTTAAAATTTTTATTGTTAGTTCTTATTCTATCAAGAAAACAAAGTGGGAACATTCTTCTGATCTATATATATACAGTGATTCAGTCAAAACTTTCCATCTTCTGCTTTGGCCATAAGAAAAATAGAACCTCAGAAACATTATCTATTTCCATTTTCTCTGAAGGCTTCTTATCCTTCAGACCATGCATTCTGCCAGTTTTTATTTAATGCAGATGAAAGTGTAGACAACATGTGTTCTTAGAATGAACAGCATGAACAATACCTGGAGATAAAATCTTAGCATAGCTTCTGATCTTTCATTAAAAGATATTGATCATAGAGCACTATTTCTAGTCCAGATGGTTTAATTATTTTTAATATGTTCCATATTTTAATTTAAAATACAATATCATTCGTATACTTTCTTTAATTGTTTGTGTTTACATTTCCAATGTTTCCTAAGTAAATGGTTAGAACTAGTTTCCAGTTATCTGTAAAACATCAATTTATTATTTTTCATTTGGTTTAGAAAAAAGTTTCCCTTTTATCTCTTTCTTCTCCTTAGAGGAAAC